>CM056049.1:391760988-392194562 GCA_029574335.1 Rana kukunoris
TAGAAGATTCTGAGGGTTCAACCACCAGGCCAGGCTTTGTCGGACCCTTGATGATAGCGTCAAAGGGGACTCTAAGGCATGTGCTCTCTTGCCCCAGGCTGCTAGAATGGCTGCCTGTAGGACGCGAGTGTGGATCTGAGCGTATGGTACTGCCTCGAACGTGGCCACTAGCTTGCCTAGTAATCGCATACACAGGCGAATAGTTGGTTTTTTCTTGCTTAGAACCAACTGAACCAACCCCTTGATAGCCTCGATCTTTACAAGGGGCAGGAACACCCTTTGCTGTTCTGTGTCTAACCTCATGCCGAGGTATTCCAACTGCTTTGTAGGCTGAAACGCTGACTTTTCCCAGTTTAGGACCCAGCCGAATCCTTCGAGGTACTGAACCGTGAGGTTTACTGCCTGTTGCAGACACGGCCGTGAGTGATCTATGATTAAAAGGTCGTCCAAGTACGCTAGGACTGTGACCCCTTGGATCCTTAAATTGGCCAGAACTGGGGCTAGGATCTTCGTGAATACCCGGGGGGCCGTGGCCAGCCCGAAGGGGAGCGCCCTGAATTGGAAGTGTCGCTGCCCCACCGCGAAGCGTAAAAATCTTTGATGCGACTGAAAGATTGGTACATGAAGGTAAGCATCCTTTATGTCTATGGAAGCCAGAAAATCGTCCCTCTGAAGCGCGGCGGCTGCTGACCGGATGGATTCCATCCGGAAGGAACGAACCCTTAGGTAACCGTTTAACCTCTTTAGGTCCAAGATTGGCCTGACATCGCCGTTGGGCTTTGGTATGACAAAGAGATTGGAATAGAAACCTAGCCCTTGCTCTTGGGCTGGCACCTCTATTATTACGTCCTGGCAAAGCAGGTGATCCAAAGCTGCCAGCATTGAGGCCTTCCTTGCTGGATCCTTTGGTAGCCTTGACTCTTGAAAATGAGGCGGAGGAAAGTTTAGAAACTCCAGTCTGTAGCCTGCGGTTACAGACGCCCGGACCCATTTGTCGGGGATCTTGGCTTCCCAAACTTCTGAGAAGAAACAAAGCCTTCCCCCCACCCGCGAGAGTGGGGGCGCCCCTTCATAAGGCAGACTTAGGGGCTGTCTTTGTCGGCTTGCGATACCATGGCCTCTTACCCCCAGGGGCCTGTCCCTGCGATCTACTGTTAACGTTGGATCGTGCAGGCGGCCGTCGATACTGCCTGGAATTTGAGGGCCCTGAGACAGGAAAGAGCTGCCTTTTAAATGTAGGACCCCGGAATGTCTTTTTGACCGGTAAAAGGGTACTTTTGCCACTTGAAATAGTCTGAATGTATTTATCCAGATCCTCCCCGAAGAGTCGTCCTCCATGGAAGGGAAACCCTGCCAGAAGCTTTTTGCATGGGGGCTCCGCCGCCCAGTTCTTCAACCATAAGAGCCTTCTCATGTGCACCAAAAATAGTGATAAACGAGAGGCCTGCTGGATGGAATCCTTTATAGCATCTACAGCAAAACACAGAGCTCTGGGAATGTCAGAAAACTCTTCTGCTTGTTGGGTAGGCATGTCCTTTAACATTTCTTTTGTCTGGTCCTTTAACGCCTGACAAACTCCAATTGCAGCCACAGCTGGCTGTACCACTGCTCCTGCCGTAGCAAAGGATGCTTTTAAAAGTGTCTCTAACCTTTTATCAACCGGATCTTTAAACATATGTATGTTTTCCACCGGGCAAGTTAGTGATTTATTCACACATGAGATGGCTGCATCCACCACTGGGAGCCTCCACCTCTTGGAGAATTCTTCCTCCATGGGGTAAATGACCGCAAATCTCTTCGGTGGCAGAAAAATCCTGTCCGGCCGTACCCAATCCCGAAAGATCAATTCCTCCAAGAGAGGATGGACCGGAAAAACTGCGTTGCTTAACGGAGCTTTCAAAGAGCCCAGAGAGGATACCGGAGGAACCTGAGGCTCTGGCAATGGTAAACTAAATGCCGAGCGGACCATGTCCGTCAAAGACTGCACCCACAGTCTCTCTGTCTGGGAGTCTGAAAATGGTTCCTCAGAGGTAGATCCCTCAATCCCTGAACCCTCTTGGTTCAGGTCTAGTTGATCCTCCTGCGATTCCAATTCCTCCGGAGAGAGAATCTCAGCATCTGAGGATACACCTCTTGGTGATGGGGATCTAACCCGTTTCTTGCCAGGAATAGCTCTAGCGATCAATGCTGCTATTCTCTCTTCTAGCCCCCCTAGGGATACAGCTAGCATCTCCTCTGTGATAAACACAGGGCTGGGCTGATCTGGGCCAGCTTCCGCACCAGACCCCCCTAATGGCTCATCCAAGGCGCCCTTTATGGGAATAAGTTGCGGGGAAAGTATCGGCATATCATCAGAATCAGAGGGGGAACCCCTTTGTTTTTTGGTCTTTTTTGTACCCTTTGACCCCGAACCTTTGGAAGCCATAATACAAAATCGAGGGACTCCGCCAACAACAACAGACTGTAGTGGCCAGGAGTACAAAACTAGAGCTTAGGGGACAATAGATCACTAATGCCCAAAAACTGATGGGGCCCCGTATGTTTTTTTTTTTTTTTTTTAAATATATATGTCTCTCTTTTTTTTTTTTTTTTTTTTTGAAACATACAGTGACCCCAAACTTAGTTTGCCAGCCTCCAACCTGCTGCAAAAAGGGGAATTTCTTGGCTTAACAAAAAGGCATTGGAACAAAGTCCAGCATGTACTACCCCTCTTCCGCCACCGGGAGTCACTGTTCTGCCGCTCTGCGTCCTCTCCCTTTGAGATCAGCCTCAGACTGAGCACTGACAATGCCTGCTGATCTATAACAGCACAAGGCGCGCCCCTGTATGACGCTGCAGGCACGCCCCCCCCCGCCCTCCTCTCCGAACGGCGCGAAAAACGTCTATAAGACGTGCGCGCGCACGCGCGCGCGCGTATGCCGGAGCAGGAGGAACATGGAGGAGCCGCGCTGCTGGAGACCCAGGACTGCAGTATCAGGCGGCAGATTCAAACCCCCGGCCAGGTAGGACTCTCCAAAAGGCCCCATAGGGATCCTTACCAGTCCTAGGAAGAAAGCAGCAGGTAGCTAGCAACACCATTCTTAGACAGGGGAACCTAGTGATGGGGGAAATGGGATCATCCTGTCTTTCTCAGACATAGTGAGCAAGGTTGCCAATGCAGAGCATACTTAGGCTACCCCCCTTTTAGGTTACCCCGGAGAGCCTGCTGTCGAACCAAGTCCCGCAGGCTCCCCTCTTACCTGCTCCATGCTGCAGGATGTTTGTCTAGCAAAACGATCCAATCTTCTCCCATCTCCGTGGGTAGCGTAGTAGACCTTCAGGCCCTGGGGTCCTATGAAGGTACCCACTGTCCTGGACCTATATAGCACCCTGGCAAACAGGAACTTATGGTCTTTATGAACTCCAAGTCCTGGGCCCAGGGTCCAGCCCTCCAAAGAGGAGCATTATAGGCAAAACCCCACGGTTTGGGGCCCGGGTACTGTCCACTTTGGCACTGAGGCTCCTTGGACAGATCCGGTTAGCCCGCCCTTAATCCCAAGGATGTGGAGCAAAGCTATTTCGTGACCAACACCTAAGACACTGGCGAAAAAACTGAGGGACTCCCTCTAGGGGAGGGGGTTATATAGGGAGGGGACTTCCTGTTTGAGATTGCCAGTGTCCACACCTGAAGGTACTCCATATAACCCATATAGTAATGAATATGCCGCTCTGTGTCCCGTGATGTACGAGAAAGAAAAAACGCTGATCGCCGCGAAGTAAAAAACTAGTAAAAAAAAAATATTAATAAAAATGCCATAAAACTACCCCCTAATTTATAAACGCTATAACTTTTGCGCAAACCAATCAATAAACGTTAATTGCGGATTTTTTTACGAAAAATATGTAGAAGAATACGTATCGGCCTAAACTGAGGAAAAAAAAGTTTATTTTATATATTTTTGGGGGATATTTATTACAGAAAAAAGTAAAAAATATTGCATTTTTTTCACAATTGTCGCTCTATTTTTGTTTATAGCGCAAAAAATAAAAAATAAATTACGAAAAATATGTAGAAGAATACGTATCGGCCTAAACTGAGGAAAAAAACGTTTTTTTATATATATTTTTTGGGGATATTTATTACAGAAAAAAGTAAAAAATATTGCATTTTTTTCACAATTGTCGCTCTATTTTTGTTTATAGCGCAAAAAATAAAAACCACAGAGATGATCAAATACCACCAAAAGAAAGCTCTATTTGTGGGGAAAAAGGACGCCAATTTTGTTTGGGAGCCACGTTGCATGACCGCGCAATTGTCAGTTAAAGCGACGCAGTGCCGAATCGCTAAAAGTGCTCTGGTCATTGGACAGCAATATGGTCGGGGATAAAGTGGTCAAAATGGCCACTGGGGCAGATGGGAAAGGAGTCAGTCTGAAAATGCATTTCTTGTAGAAAGAGCAAATTAACTTTAAGTTTATGCATTTGATATAGAATTTGTCCTCTCTTAGAGGCGATATTTAAACCTTTAACATTATAGGAACATATATTTAAAAATGGTTGAGATACCGTTGTAGTAGCCATGTTGGAAAGAAAAAAATAAATAAATAATAGGAATTTAACAAAAGACGTCTCTAATGCACCGACTTATGCAGTACACTGTGTGATTCTTCACACAATAGGCAACAACTGTGCCTGACCTATATAGGGGTGAGAAAAGAAGAGAAGAAAGAAAAAATAGACAAAAAGAAAAGAAAAGTAGACAAAAATTAAGCAGAGCTACGAGATGTGCTCCCTGCACCCTCATAGATCTTCCATCGTCATTGGAAAGGTCATACCAGATCAATTCACTAGTTATTATGGATGATCAGTTATTCTACACCCCATAACTCATAACCCCTGATATTTAAATGGGACACTATATATATAACATTTATTTTCCTGCTTATAGCTATATCCGAGACATGAAATATATATATATATTATTTCCTACCTTACCCTGTCGTTCCCCATCCCTCCTCCACCCCCTCATGTCCCGTCCTGTCCTCCCTCCTCAGCTAACTAAACTACATTATTCATCCCTTCCCTTCCCATTCCCTGCTTACTCCGACCTGTACTGTATATATTAAACCAAAACAGATCGTATCCCCAAATTAATCTTATTATACACCTTAATATCTCTTCTGATAGGGGGAGAGAAAAGAAAGAAGGGGAAAAAGGAATTTCTAGGGGGTGGGGGGAGAGGGGCAGAGAAACATTTATGTATAACTTTTCAAGGGTTCAAATAACTATTCAAACTTTATTCTAACTAGCTAGTCTCTTGATTAGCGTCTTGGATCCCTGATCGTGGTACATCACTTCCCCTTTGCTGTATATTAGTAGCAGATAGCCTTCCTGGCTGACAATGTTCTTCTGGTGGGTCAAGCCAATTTGGAACAGAAATAGGATTTTGACCAAGAAAATCAAAAAATATGGGAAGAAGTTCTGGATCAGAAAGGACAAACATCTCGGATCCCTTTGTTACTTGTATACTGAAAAGCTGCCCACACGTATATGTAGCACCTGATTGCCGAATTAGATCTAGTAGAGGGCGAACCATCCATCGCATATATAATGTATTCTTGGACAAGTCTGGGTATAATTGAATAGAAGAGTTTTCAAAGTCTACCGGGCCGTGGCTCCATGCCCTTCGCATGATCTCTTCCTTTAGACTGTAGTAGTGCACCCGACATATTACATCTCTAGGGTAAATAGCCCGATTCCTCATCCCTCTCCCAACTCAGTGCACTCTGTCTAGTTCAATATTAGTACTGGCCTCTTTCCCCAGAACCTGATTGAAGATAGCAACCACTTTAAGATGTAATTCAGCGCCTGAGATATCCTCCGAAATCCCTTTTAAGCAAATATTGTTTCTTCGATTGCGATTTTTGCTATCTTCAATACGTTATTGATCTTGGCGCAGGCGATATAAATGTGCAGAAGATGCAGTCTCTAAAGCCATGATGCGTGCCGCATGATTTTCTTGTATGTGGGCAAACGCGGATACTACATTATTAGTATCCGTCACTTGTTCTCTTAGAGCGCTCACTTCAGTATGGATAGACGATTCAATTTTTATCGCCCAGGCCTCAAAATCTGCCCGAAACGCCGAGATTAAAGCAGCAGTTTCAGAGCCTGGGCCTGATGAACTTGAAGGGGCTAGAGAGCCCCCTGGTGTACCTTGCTGGACTGTGGCTAGACCCTTCCTTATATGTGTAGGAGGCTGGGTTTTACTCATATCTGTGTAAACAGTCATATTAACATTGTCCATACATGTTACATCTGGTGTAACTGCTCCGTGTATCATTACAGTCTTATCCATTGCCCCATCTGTCCTTACAGCTTCCTCTCTTTCCATCTCCTCAGATTTATCCAGATGGTCCATTTTATCTGCATTATTAACCTTAGCAGCTTTAGTTTTAGCACCATATTTATCAATGTTCGTATTAACCACTTAAGACCCGGACCAATACGCTGGTAAATGACCCAAGGTGTTTTTGCGATTCGGCACTGCGTCGCTTTAACAGACAATTGCGCGGTCGTGCGACGTGGCTCCCAAACAAAATTTGCGTCCTTTTCTTCCCACAAATAGAGCTTTCTTTTGGTGGTATTTGATCACCTCTGCGATTTTTATTTTTTGCGCTATATACAAAAATAGAGCGACATTTTTGAAAAAAAAACACTATTTTTTACTTTTTGTTAAAAAAAAAATCAAATAAACTAAATTTTAGTCAAACATTTAGGCCAAAATTTATTTAGCCACATGTCTTTAGTAAAAAAAAAATCGCAATAAAAAAAATAGCTACCTAGCGGGAACAGCGACACTAATACAGCGATCAGAAAAATGATCGCTTAGTGACGCTGGCAATAGGGAGTGAAAGGGTTAACTAGGGCGGTGATCAGGGGGTTAAAACTTTATTAGGGGGGGTGGGGGGGCTATCCTGAACCTAACACTAACTGTTTTTTACACTGCCTGTCACACTGACACTAAATGCAGTGATTAGATCACTGCATTCAGTGACACTGTGACAGGGGGGTGGGGGGGGGCGATCACAAGGGGTTAATATGCCTATGTGAGTGTGTGTCAGTGTTGTGTTGGTGCACACTTACTTGTGATGTCTTCTCTCATCAGCAGCGCTGGGAAACAGCGCTGCGATGAGAGAATACATCATTTCCTCCTTCCTGTGTAAACACAGGAGGAGGAAGTGACAGGTTGGGAGCGATCGCGGGGGGGCGGGTATTCGCCGACATCCGCCCCCAGATCGCTCCCGGAGCCAGGGGGACCCCCGCACGCCGCGGAGGGGGTCCCGATGGGACCCCCGAACCGCACTTAGGCGGGGACGTAAATTTACGCCCTTGTGCCTGTACGTGCCATTCTGTGGCCGTATATGTGCGTGCGGGGGTCCTCAAGTGGTTAATGGACAACATACTTCCTTTATCTAACTGGAACGGTGGTATAGACTGAAAAGCAGCAACTGCCGCAGCAGCCGCAGCAGCTCTAGTAGATAAGGTGAATCTTGTCTTACCCGAGGTCATCTTGTTCTTGTCCTTTTTTTAAATATCTAGCTGTATTTAGCTGTATTTTCAGTAATATTTTCTATAATGTTCAAAGTTGTAAAATTAAATTTTCACTTCTATGGTGGTGATATGGGGGTGATAGAAAGCAACAACTTCAGTAATATGTAACCCAAGAGAAAGTTTTCCTTATCGATTTTCAGCTCAGTTCTTAACAATTCCTTTTTCTTACCAGTATTAATTCAGTAGTATGATCAATATGGTCAATAATATGATCAATATGGTCAATATTTATTTATCTTCTCAAAGGTACTCAAAAGTACTTCACTCCCCCTTCTTACAGCTTAAATCAACTTAAGTCAACTTGTACCAGTTAAATCAACTTGTATCAACTTGTAGCAGATTACGGCTACTCACAGGACCCTATAGATTCGTGGAAACTCCAGCTGCCTCTTGAAGACTTGAAGACTCCAGGCATCAGATGTCCTCTACGTTGTTCTCCTGCCTAGCAAGGAGCACTCATCCCACCTGGCACTCACCACCCGCGTCCGTCCCGCTGCACTAACTGGACTCAAACCCCGGGCGCCAACCAGCCGCAGAGCGAACACTCGCAGCGGGCACTGCAAGCAGGACAGCGGGACAACACACCAACGTGCCGCGCAAGTCGAACGGGGCTAAGGCTTGGCAGATCCCTCAGGAAAATACAGCAGGCAACGACAACGTCTGCAATAGCGGCAGATGAAACGTCAGTACGGCTGTGACCGGCGGGGTGATGGACCGGGCAGACCGGGTCGGGTAGCTGATAAGTTCCTGTATATCTGATATCCTATATCTTAAGACATTCCTCGCACATATATGGGGATGTGCAGGATGTGGGATGTGCAGCAAGCAGCAGCAGAAGTAGCAAAAGTAAACGATGGATATCCCTTAGTATCTCACAATATCCTCAGTAGCTCAGTTTTCAACGGTCAGAACAGCATTCTTACTCCCGACAAATAAGTCCTCCAGCCGGCTAATTGTCCATTCCTTCCATCGGCTGCAGGGAGACACAGAGCTCGCAGAACACGTGCACACTCAACAGCTCATTACTAACCCCTGTAAGCGTTTGATTGGTTTGCGCAAAAGTCTTTACAAAATAGGGGATAGTTTTACGTCACTTTTATTAATGATTTTTTTTTACTAGTAATGGCGGCGATCATTATGGCGGACACTTTTGACACATTTTTGGGACCACTGTCATTTTCACAGCGAAAAGTGCTATAAAAATGCATGTATTACTGTGAAAATGACAATGGCAGTGAAGGGGTCAATCACTAGGGGGCGCTGTAGGGGTTAAGTGTGACCTAATGTGTGTTTCTTACTGTAGGGGGGCGTGGCTGGATGTGTGACTTCACTGATCGTCTTTCCTTATGACAGAGAACAGACGATCACTGACACCTCTCCCCTTCTTCAGCTCCTGTGACCCGATCACAGGACACCGGCGGCGATCAGGTCTGCGGGTCCCACGGGCATGGTCACGGAGCTTCGGACCGGGTTGCGAGCATGCCGGTGGAGGCGCGCTCGCGACCCATGGCTAGGTTCTTAAAGGGGACGTACATGTACGCCCTTGTGCCCAGCCGTGCCATTCTGTCGACGTATATCGTCGTGTGGCGGTCCTTAAGTGATCAAGTTATATGTACAGAATACAGCCTCCTTCAGAAAGGCAGAAAATTTGTTCGTCATCCCAGATGGGGTTAAAGGGCTGGCAGCATCCACCATAACGCTGCCATTGTGGCTGTCTTATGAAGCATGGAATCTCCTATGGGCGTAAGGGCTCACTCGGCGAGAAGCCTTGTAGCTTTGAGGGCTGAATTCAGGGGTGTATTTCCGGAAGTAATATTCAGAGCTGAAAAGTACCGTAATCTACATGTAGCTCATTGTTGACTCATTATAAAGTAGATCCTGCCGCCTTGACTAACTGTAGTCAAGGCAGCTGGATCTACTTTATAGTGAGTCAATGAGCTACATGTAGACCACATTGCAACTTAAACTCTGCATAGATATATTTGGTCGTTCTATACTGAGTTTGGTTATTCTATACTGACCAGAGTTAATGACTAATAAAATACTTCAGCATACCGTCCCTTGTGTTTTTTTGTGGTGTGTTACACCCCATACACATATGCTGTTATGTCTGTGTCAGGAAAACAGAAAATGATATACTTACCTGATGATAATAAGCATGACAGCATACAGGTCCCCCCCTTGGGGCTTTACATTTGAGTATAGTTACCTGAATTCCGCCTTAGGGGAGGCGACTCATATATAATAACCCCTCCTGATTGGGCGAGGGGGGGAGCCTGTACCCATATCTGTATGCTGTCATGATAATGCATCAGGAAAGGAAAATGATGGTCATGTAAGTATACAATTTTCAGTTTTTATGTACATAAAAAATTGAGATTTCTGCTAGACAGAGAAGTCACCAGTAAACATGAACAAATCACCAAGTCTATGGGAGCCAAATCATGTTATTGTTTTCTGGGCTTTTTGAGAGCTAATTTGCAAGCTTTTGTTTAAAAAATTGCACGAGTAGCTGTACACTGCCATGGGGATCATATATCTATGCAACGTTTTTTATTTAAAATATATCTTTAAGCAGGGGGACTGTGTTTTAATACAACTTGAGAGCCAACATATACACAAAACTTTTAAATAACATGCTTGGGGAATGTCTCAAAGTTGCATGTAAAATTATGGAGCAGTAGAATTTAACACTTTAAAAGTGATTGATTTGTTTGCACATGGCAACAGCACTACCACTGCTAAATTACTGATCCCCAGCTGGCTTCTATTTGTAAACAAACCAGCCGTGCATCCATCATTTAGCAATGGTAGCACAACCGTTGCTAAATGACAGATTTACAGTCAGCTAGTGTTTGTGAACAAACAGGCCTGGCATCCTGAATGCCATCATGAATACTTGGTCACAGTGGCGGTTCATCCATAGAGGGCGCTGGAGCGCCGCAACCTCTGGCTCTCGCACCGCCTTTGAGTCTAATAGCATCGATTCATGCATTGCATGAATCGATGATATTGTCGACGCTGCCGCTGGTCTATTCAGATGGCCGGGCATGAGCGCCGGCCACCTGAATAACGGCAGCTGGTTGGCTGTACGGAAGTGCCTATCAGAGCCAGTGGCTCATTGGGTGATGTAAAATCATTGCCAGCAGTGGGTCTTCATGACTGATGAGGATAAGCATTGATGGCACAGTGGCTGCGTTTGATGACATGGCATAGTGACTGCATTTGATGGCATGGCACAGTGGTGCGGATTGATGGCACAGTGGCTGCGGTTGATGGCATGGAACAGTGGTGACAATTGATGGCACAGTGGCTGCGGTTGATGGCATGGCACAGTGACTGCATTTGATGGCATGGCACAGTGGTGACAATTGATGGCCGAGTGGCTGCATTTGATGGGCACAGTGAGGCTGCAATTTTTTTTTCTTCGTTTGCCCCCCCAAAAAAATTTGAGCACCAGCTGCCACTGGTGGCGACAATTGATAGCACAGTGGCTGTGTTTGATGGCATGGCACAGTGGCTGCGTTTGATGACATGGGACAGTGGTGACAATTGATGGCACAGTGGCTGCGTTTGATGGCATGGCACAGTGACTGCGTTTGATGGCATGGCACAATGGCTGTGTTTGATGGCATGGCACTGTGGTGTGAATTGATGGCACAGTGACTGCCTTTGATGGCATGGCACAGTGGCTGTGTTTGATGGCATGGCACAGTGGTGTGAATTGATGGCACAGTGGCTGTGTTTGATGGCATGGCATAGTGACTGCATTTGATGGCATGGAACAGTGGCACAGTGACTGCATTTGATGGCATGGCACAGTGGTGCGAATTGATGGCACAGTGGCTGGGGTTGATGGCATGGAACAGTGGTGACAATTGATGGCACAGTGGCTGCGTTTGATGGCATGGCACAGTGATTGCATTTGATGGCATGGCACAGTGGTGACAATTGATGGCACAGTGACTGCGTTTGATGGCATGGCACAGTGGTGACAATTGATGGCACAGAAGCTGCATTTGATGGGCACAGTGAGGCTGCAATTTTTTTTTCGTTTGTGCCCCCCCAAAATTTTTGAGCACCAGCTGCCACTGGTGGCGACAATTGATGGCACAGTGGCTGTGTTTGATGGCATGGCACAGTGGCTGCATTTGATGGCATGGGACAGTGGTGACAATTGATGGCACAGTGGCTGCGTTTGATGGCATGGCACAGTGGCTGCGTTTGATGGCATGGCACAGTGGATGTGTTTGATGGCATGGCACAGTGGTGTGAATGGATGGCACAGTGGCTGCGTTTGATGGCATGGCATAGTGACTGCATTTGATAGCATGGAACAGTGGCACAGTGGCTGCATTTGGTGGCATGGCATAGTGACTGCATTTGATGGCATGGCACAGTGGTGCGAATTGATGGCACAGTGGCTGCGGTTGATGGCATGGAACAGTGGTGACAATTGATGGCACAGTGGCTGCGGTTGATGGCAATGCACAGAGACTGCATTTGATGACATGGAACAGTGGTGACAATTGATGGCACAGTGGCTGCGTTTGATGGCATGGCACAGTGACTGCATTTGATGGCATGGCACAGTGGTGATGATTGATGGCACAGTGGCTGCATTTGATGGCATGGCACAGTGGTGACAATTGATGGCACAGTGGCTGCATTAGATGGGCACAGTGAGGCTGCAATTTTTTTTTCGTTGTGCCCCCCCAAAAATTTTGAGCACCAGCTGCCAGTGGTGGTGACAATTGATGGCACAGTGGCTGCGTTTGATGGCATGGGACAGTGGTGACAATTGATGGCACAGTGGCTGCGTTTGATGGAATAGCACAGTGACTGCGTTTGATGGCATGGCACAGTGGCTGCGTTTGATGGCATGGCTGTGTTTGATGGTATGGCACAGTGGTGTGAATATTTGGCACAGTGGCTGCGTTTGATGGCATGGCATAGTGACTGAATTTGATGGCATGGAACAGTGGCACAGTGGCTACGTTTGGTGGCATGGCATAGTGACTGCATTTGATGGCATAGCACAGTGGTGCGAATTGATGGCACAGTGGCTGCATTTGATGGGCACAGTGAGGCTGTGATTTTTTATCCGTTTGCACCCCCCTAGAAATTTTGAGCACCAGCTGCCACTGCTTGGTCAGTGACATTACCCAGGATCCCCAACCAGTTGGTTTACAGCCAGCCCGGTGATCTATTATTTGTGAAGGGAGTAGCAGCAAGTTAGCATCGCCAGGCAAAGAATCATTGTGGCAGTATGAAAGTCGGAGTTAGGCTTACCGGTAACTCTGTTTCTAGGAGTCTTCCAGGACAGCCTCTGAGACCTTGGGCTCCTCCCTCCGGGACAGGAAACACACACCCCCATCACTTTAAAGGTACTCCTCCAGACCTCCCTCTTCAGTTATCCAAGAATTACCGGAAGGTTCTGAAAGACATAATATACTACCACAACGTTAGTTCCACAATCCCCGTACCTATATCAATACCGGGTGGGAAAAAAATACCGGCTTTCTCAACTCGTCTTCCAGGACAGCCTCTGAGATGGTAAGCAAGAAACGTACCCCATTTTTTTTTTAGGGTGGGGTTACTGTCTGGAAAACTTTCCTTCCGAAGGTTTGTTCTTTGTGAGAGAGCAGATCCAAGCGATAATGTCTCGCAAATGTAGAAAAGGAAGACCATGTTGCCGCTTTACATATGTCTCCCGGGGAGGCTCCGGCCCTCTCTGCCCAGGATGCTGCAACTGCGCGGGTTGAGTGTGCCTTTACCAGGGGCGGTTGTTTACCCTCAGACTGATAAGCTTCGCTAATAGCCATTCTTAGCCATCTTGCAATAGATGATTTGGATGCCCTATAACCCTATAACCCTTGCGGGCACCTGCAAAATTAACAAAAAGTGAATCTGAACACCTAAACCCTTTGGTGGCTTCTAAATAAATCAAAATACTTCTCTTAACATCTAAAGAACTAAAAGATTCTCCTTCATCACCTTCTGAAGGGGACTGGAAGGTCAGTAGGAATATGTCCTGAGTCCTATGAAATAAGGAAGGCACTTTCGGAAGAAAATTAGGATCTGTTTTAAGGATGACTCTATCCTCTAAAATTAACAAAAAAGGCTCCCTAATGGACAGGGCCTGCAGATCACTGACCCTCCTGGCCAATGTGATCGCTATTAACAAAACTATCTTCAAAACAATATTTTTTAGAGAAGATGAGAGCTCTAAGGACTAAAGACAAATCCCAGGAGGGACAGGCTTTTACTTTGACAGGTTTGGACCTTGTCAGGGCCTTAAAAAAATTATTTTGCTGGAGCGGAGTCTCAAGAAATAAGGTTAAAGCAGATGTTTGCACCTTAAGGGTGCTGACGGATAGTCCTAGATCTACCCCAGCTTGCAGAAAATCCAGCACCGCTGGTATGTCAGCCTGATCTTGACTTCGCTCAGCTAGCCAAGAGCTGAACCTCTTCCAGATTTTTGCATAAATAGCCAGAGTTAACGGTTTGCGACATTCCAACAAAGTCTTGATCACTTTGTCTGAGAATCCTTGTGATTTCAGCAATTGTTCCTCAGATACCATGCTGTTAATCTTAAACCCTCTACTTGTGGGTGCAGGACCGGTCCCAAGGAGATCAGGTCCTCCCTGTTCGGAAGAAACCACGCTGGGTATATGGCCAGATTTTTCAGACTGGTAAACCACGGCCTCTTGGGCCAAAATTGTGCAATCATAATAAGGTCCGTGGATTCCGAGAGGAATTTCTGAAGGACTTTGGGTATTAGTCTGACCGGGGGGAAGGCATACGCCAGTCTGAAGTGCCAAGGTTTGGCAAAGGCGTCTATCCCCGAGGCTTGGTCCTGTGGGTGGATGGAAAAGAACCTTGTAGTCTTCCTGTTCTTTCCTGAAGCAAAGAGGTCCATTTCTGGCTGCCCCCACTGCGATGTTATTTCTCTGAATACTTCCCCATTGAGGGACCACTCGTCCTGGCTTACCGTTTGCCGGCTGAGGAAATCGGCTAAGGTGTTCTGGACCCCCTTCAGGTGGACTGCGGACAATGAGGCCAGGTTTCTCTCAGCCCAGCCGAACAGTCTGTTTGATATGGCCTGAAGAGCAGGGCTCTTGTGCCCCCCTGCTTGTTTATATAGGCGATCGTTGTCGCCTTGTCCGATCTTACTTGGAGATGGTGTCCTACTACCCGCGATCGGAAAGCTTCTAAAGCCCTTAGAACTGCCAGGAGTTCCCTCTGATTGGAAGATTGATGGGTTTCCGTCTGGGACCAAGACCCCTGGGCCAAGCTCTCCTCCAGGTGGGCTCCCCAACCCGATGCGCTTGCATCGGTTGTTACCACCAAGGCTGCCAGTGTACTCCAAGGCAGACCCTTTTCTAAGTTGGGATGGGACCGCCACCACCATAATGTCCTTTTGACGCTGGTAGGGATGGGCATGGGAAGATCCAGATCTTCTTTTGTGCTGTCCCAGTGTCTCAGCATAAGGTTTTGCAACTGCCGCTGGTGGTGTCTTGCCCAAGGAACTGCAGGGAAGCAGGCCAACATTAGCCCCAGTACCCTCATCACATCTCTGACCCAAACAACCAAATTGGTCTGAAGTAGAGCTACTGCTAATTGCACCTTTTGAATCTTCCCTCTGGGAAGGAGAATCTTAATTTCTACCGAAGAAATCCTGTATCCCAGATACAGCACTTCCTGAGAGGGAGATAGCTGGGATTTTTCTTGATTGACTAACCACCCCAGGGACTGAAGGAAACTCCGGGCCTCCTGAAGGTCTTTCTCTAGCTGTTGCTTGGAGGAGGCAATGAACAGGAGGTCG
Organism: Rana kukunoris; assembly: GCA_029574335.1. Taxonomy (NCBI): domain Eukaryota; kingdom Metazoa; phylum Chordata; class Amphibia; order Anura; family Ranidae; genus Rana; species Rana kukunoris. Next base: position 391,776,410 of record CM056049.1, read on the forward strand.
TCCAAGTAAGGTATCACCAAGATACCCTTGATCCTCAGTGGGGCTAGAGCTTCCGCCAGGACTTTGGTAAAAATTCTGGGGGAGGAAGACAGGCCAAATGGAAGAGCCTTGAACTGATAGTGAATCGTCTGTGAGCCTCTCTTCACTGCTAATCTCAGAAATTTTTGGAACTCTTGATGTATCGGGACGTGCAAATAAGCATCCCTGAGGTCCATGGTTGCCATAAAGCAGCCTGGAAACAGGAAGTTGGTTACCGAAAATATAGACTCCATCCTGAACCGCTTGTATCTTATGTACCTGTTCAGTGGACGGAGATTTAGAATAAGTCGTAATCTTCCCGAGGGCTTCTTCACAACAAATACGTGAGTATACCCCCCGGCCTTCCTTCTCCTTGGGTACCTGCACCAGGACCTTCTGGTCCAACAGGTCCCCTAACAGTAATCCTAGGGCTTCCGCTTTCTCCCGGTCTCTGGGCAGCTGGGTAACCAAAAAAAATAGGGGGGGGGGGTACTGAACTCCTGTAACCGTTCTTTACTATATCCAGAACAAAAGGACTTGGAGTGGACTTTACCCACTGTGGAAGGAACTCCCACAACCTTCCTCCCACTGGGATCAAGGCGTCACTGGCGCTTGGGGGGGGAAGCTTGAGGAGGATTGAATAAGATACCCCCTCTTCCACACCCTTTATGGCCTGACCAGTGCTTCTTGGGGCGGACCTCCTTCTCATTTTGGTGTTGCCTGAAGCTCCGAAAAAAAACGTCTAGCTTTGGTTTTCTTCCTTTTTTCAGGAAAGGATTTTTTCCTATCCTGGGATCTTTCTAATGCCTCCTGGAGGCCGGATCCAAATAGGTGATCGCCCAAAAAGGGGAGCCCACATAACTTAACTTTTGAAGCCGAGTCACCCGTCCATCCTTGAGCCATACAGCTCATCTGGCCGCGTTGACCAGCGCTGCTGACCTAGCCGCCAGTCTAACAGACTCTGCTGAGGCGTCCGCTAAGAACCCCACTGCTTTATAAAGCAGGGGGAATGACTTCAGGATTTGTTGCCTAGAAGTACCTGCTGAGATATGTGACTGCAGTTGTGTAAGCCAGCACTCAAGGTTTCTGGCCACACACGTGGCTGCAAGGGCTGGCTTCAATCCTATTGAGGACGCATCCCAAGCTCTTTTCAGTAGCACGTCTCCTCTTTTATCCATGGGGTCCTTTAATGACCCCATGTCATCGAACGCCAAATCCGTTTTCTTGGACAACCTAGCCAAGGGAGCGTCCAACTTTGGAACCTTATTCCATGGGTACTCTGCGTCAGTCTCAAAGGGGAATCTCCGTTTAAGACTTCCTGAGAAAAAGGGTCGCCTCTCCGGTTGTTCCCATTCCAGCAAGATCGTGTCGATCAAGGATTAATGCACAGGGAATACCCTGGACTTCTGAGCACTACCCTGATACATTTGGTCGTGCTTTGAAAGTAGGACTGGTTCCTCCCGTATTTCCAACGTGTCATAGATTGCTTTAAGCAAGTCCCCTATGTCCTCCAAGGACAGTTTATATCTAGCCCCCCTGGAGGAATCTTCAATCTCAGACCCAGACTCTGAGTCTGCCTGAGAGGGGGTCCCTGATCTGGGAAAACTTCCCCTATCTTCCCCCTACCGTACTGCCTCCACCTCCGTGGGCTCTGACAGCGACAGTGCACTATATGCAGGCAAGCAAGCCAGCAGTACCTCGTGGGAAGGTGATTGTTTATTGAAGTTTTCTAAAGTTTAAAGTTTTCACTCCTTGGCAAGCGGAGCAAGTAGGACAATTCCCATGAAGATGTTTGTGAAACGAAACGCGTCGGAAACCGATTGACCCTACTGCCTGTATACTTATATGCCCATAATTGTTCATACAAAATGTGAGTGTATTACTTTCTTTTATCTTAGTAAACTTGTTTATCAGAGTTACGCTATGTTTGCTTTATTTTTTCCTTCCTCGCCATTGGGCCTTCTGAGTCACCTTGTCAGCTGAATATATTGAGAAGAGAAAGGAAAATAATTTTTTGGGTTTGATCTTTCATCCGATCTGATACTTTTATCACTCCTCTTCCTACCGCAGTCGTCTTGTGAGCAGTCCTTGGTATAAGTTTAAGCTTTAGCTGACCAAATAGGTGTATACTTATTGTGGTCGCTATCCATCTGGTAAGCCTCCTCAGCTTCATCTATGGTGGTGGACCTTTCAGACCTCACTTGCACCCAGTCACTATATATTGAATTTTTGGACTATATCACTATTTCAGAGACACTTCAATGTGCACCTATGGTGTCTAATGTTCAGTTTATGTTATTATTTGCCATTTATTTTTATTGAAGCGCTACATATTTTCTTTGTATAGTGCACTATATGCCCTAGAGAGAGGGGAAGGTCCCTGTAACCTGTCCATCATTCCTCTAAAGGATTGGAAGGTAGATGAAAGCTCGCTTTTAACCGTAGAAAAAAGCTTTTGGCACTCTGCCATAGAGTCGTCTTTAACTAAATTGTTGACACATTCTGGGCATAAGAGTTTCTTCCAATTAAGACCAAACTTTGCCCCGCACACGGCACACTTCCTCTTAGGCATCTGCACAGGTGTCCTATCCTGGGTCTTAACCTAGAAGCAAGAAAAGACCAGAACAGGCTATTAGAATACCCCCCTGACCCACACCACCTCTGTGCTGGATCAGCCTGGGAAGTGCCCGGCCCTCCACCAAGGGTTCCCCACCCAGGGAGGGATCATGGTATCTAGCCCTCCAGTGTAAGAAGTGGCCTGCTCTCACCACCTTACCTAGGAGGTGCCGGAGCCAGTTGGACCGGTGTCTGTAGCCTGCGTTGCTTCCTCCATGTCGCGGGTATGCTACGGCCTCGCCAAGCGTTTTTCAAAACCCCCGCTCCGGTGTCTGTTCCCCTGCGCCACGCCGCAATGGAGACAGGAACTGAGTCCCCTCGGCGCCCTCCGATGACGCTGATCTGCCGGAAACCGCGTCACTTCCGCCCTTTGGAACGCAAGTCCCCGGCCCTCAGCGTTGTACGCGGAAGTCATACAACCAACGTGGCTCAGCCAGCGTCTCCCGTCCGCCGACCACTGCTGATGTGCCGGACTTTCGCTGACAACAAGTGGGTTTAAACCCATGTATGTGCCTTCGGGAAGCTGCACCAGGACCTTCTTCCCATGGCTGCTGGGGTCTACAAGTACCGGTACAGGGGGCTGGGACTGCTGGTCTATCGGAGGTCCAGCTCCTATGAGCAAAACAATGGCAGCGTCAGGGGTGGCGGCCCTCTCTACCCAACAGGAGAGGGGGTGCCCAGACGAGGAGAGTCCATCCAGGTGTCCATGACAGCCCTGAGCCTAGCAAATTCCTAGTGCGTGCTCCTTCCCTTCCGGTAGGAAACACAAATAACTGAAGAGGGAGGTCTGGAGGAGTACCTTTAAAGTGATGGGGGTGTGTGTTTCCTGTCCCGGAGGGAGGAGCCCAAGGTCTCAGAGGCTGTCCGGGAGGACGACTTGAGAAAGCATCATTGGGTGATGTAAAACCATTGCCAGCAGTGGGTCTTCATGACTGATGAGGATCTAGATGGCTTTATCATGGCTTTCTTTTTTTACTTTTTTTTTGTGGAATGAGTAAAAAGGGGTACTAATGTGCTCCATAAGCATTTTCCTAGGGGTCCAGATATCTTCTGGCTCTCTTATAAAAGGGGCATCCAGACTCCAATTAGTCCCCTCTACAAACTCCCACATCCTCTTTGGGATCGAATATAGGGATGGATCTTTGTCCCCTCAACATGGGGGCAAGGTGCCTTGCAGAAGGGTAGGCTTTTCTGCCCTCCCTTATAATGTGCCCTCCCAATCTCCAAGGTGTGTAGCCTGGTTTGGTTCAGAATGGGCACATGCTCACTGCATTCCCTTTCCTTAAAAGAAATAGGCTGTATGCCTAGATAAGGCTTTGGTTTGAGTGTTAGGGGAACCCCATACCGTTTTTTTTTTCCCACATTTTTTATGTGTACTGTCCCCTTAAACAAAGGGTCCCTGGGTCCTCCTTAAAATAAATACCAGACACTTAACATTGAGAATTGAGAAGGTACCTTTGCAAAGAACCTTGGCCTGAACTGAAGCCTATGCATGGGCATCAGTCCTTTATTTTCGTCTCCTGCGGCAGCGGTTGGTAGTGTGTTCCTGCACTAAACAGCACTCATGTATTGATGTGAGAGTGCCATTCAGTGCAATATACTGAGCCCAGGCTGGCATAATAGCATCCAGCAGGCAGATGCATGACAGCCTGACTGCATAAAGCGATTGGGTTGAAGGACATTGGCTGTCATTAATCCTGGAAGACTGGCAACATCTAGTGGTGTTACTGTGTTACTAAAAATATTGCTACTGTGGGGTGCACCACCAGATTGAGGGTGTGTATTGCAGCAAAAGCGTTTTTTTTTTTTAAATCTTTAACATTGTTGATACCTGAAGTTTCACAGCTAACCGCAAAGTGTGATTTCTTTTTGTTAATTATAATAATAATAATACAGGATTTATATAGCACAGTCTACGCAGTGCTTTACAGCATATATTGGAAGTTCAGTCTTAAGTATGATAATAAAATGAGGTCAGAATGGAAGAATATCATCTGGAAGATTTACAAGCATTATTCTAGAAACTGAAATACAACTCATAAATGTCTTCTTGAAACAACACGTCATGAAAAATACCAAAAGGATAAAGCATTAATGATGACCAAGTTTTTAATGCATCAAATACAGGAATGAGAACGTATTCTAAGGAACAGAATGTCTGTGCTATAGACAGGGGTTGTTCTCCCATAAGATATTTTTACAAGAGAAAAGCGAGATTTCCAAAATCTCAGTTACCATCATAGCAACGTAAATAAAAAAAGATAACCGATATTTTTCAGTTGCAGAACAATAACCTTTCGTTAGATCATTACAGTTACATCAAACTACTATGGATAAACTCTAGGATTCCAACTGAATTTTGCTTGTTTCAGAGGTTCAGTGAAAGGCTTGGGTGTTCGTCAAAGCAGAACCTCTGGATGTCACTGGAAAACACAGAGAAACACATTGACAAATCCTTTATAAGGAAAAAAAAGTCCTACAACGTAAATCCATTGTCAATCACATCAGCCAGCATTGTCGATGCTTCAGGGTTGGTGCAAGGATTTTTGACACCCTAGGCGAAACCTAATTTTGCTGCCGATCCCCCCTCCCCCCCACACACACACACACATTGACTCCGCCCCTCACTAAAAAAATTGCGGCACCTATTTCTTCAGCAGTGGTCCACAGGTTTGCACCTGTGCCTCTGGACCTTCTCACCCCATCACTGTATCACTATGCATGCCCGTTCCCCTCTGCACACACCCCCTCCCCCTGTACATCTGTCCCCCACACACATCTGCTACCCCTCTGCCCCCCCCCCACACACACACCCCCCTGTTCCCCCCTACACACATATCTGTTCCCCCTTTGTACCCCCTGCACGCCTGTCCCTCCTACACACACACACACACACACATCTGTTCCCCTCTGTACCCCCCTGCACATCGCCGCCCCCCCCCCACACACACCTGTCCCCCTACACACAAAAATCTGTCCATCTGTTCCCCCCACACACATTCAGTACCCCCTGCACGTCTGCCCCCCCCCCCCAAACACATCAGTACCCCCTGCACGTCCGTCCCCCCACAAACACATATCAGTACCTCCCTGCACATCTGTCCCCCCCCCCACACACATATCAGTACCCCCCTGCATGTCTGCCCCCCCATACACATCAGTACCCCCCCTGCATGTCTGCCCCCCCACACACAGCAGTACCCCCCCTGCATGTCTGCCCCCCCACACACATCAGTACCCGCCTGCATGTCTGCCCCCCCCACACACAGCAGTACCCCCCTGCATGTCTGCCTAAGCCGCCCCCCCCACATATCAGTTCCCCCCTGTGTACACAGTGCACTATTCAGTCAGTGTTTTTTTTTTTTTTGTGACTGGGCGCAGGCTACAGCATGGAGCGCTGCTTGTGTTTCCACTATACCTGAGCCAGCTGCGGTGATTACTTCACTCCAGGTCCAGGAGAGTGGCGCTGCACCTGCCTGTCCTTGCACACCAGATCCGAGCGCCCAGGAGGTGGGGGGAGCGGATATCACGGCAAGCCCGCTGTAGTTACACTACATGCAGCCACAGGGCTCCCATCTCATCCTCCCCCTCCACCGATCATGCGGCACTTCTGGCCGGGCTGCTTCTCATCCCGGCTATCTTTCCTCAGACCTCAGACATCTTCTCACTGCCGCCGCGCCGCTACTGCAGGCTGGGGATTGAGCGGTGAGTGGTCCGTCAGTATTCACAGTCGCAACCGCCGGGCGTGGTGGGATTTTAATAATCTGAATCCCAGCAAATGGCTGGGGATCTGGATTTTGGCGCTCCCCCTAATCTGGCGCTCTAGGCAGCCGTCTGATCTGCCTATTGCTAGCGCCGGCCCTGCGATGCTTAACAATCATGATGAACAATGCCTTCCAACCCGACAAAAGAAAAAACAAACCGATCCTGATGATCACTTGACTTCAATTAGAGCTGCACCACATCAAACATACCCTGATCCCTGATTTTTTTTAATTCAGCCATAAGCAAAGAAGCTGTCATAAGCAGCAACCAGTCATTGGGAGCAAACTGCGTCAGAGGTCTGCATTTTTCTTCTTTTGGTGGGTTGGCAAGTGTCACTAATCGAGATTCACAAGGATTTATAATGCTAGACAACATGATTAATGATCGATTTCTATTGTGGAACTTTTTTTTACAAAGAACTTGTCAAAAAGTGGCAGGTGTGTCTTATTTAAATTACATACTTTACATTTGCGTGGGGGACAGATATGTTGTGGCTCTTCTTCCATGTTGAGGGAATGTGGCCTGGTAATTCAGGGAGTTACATACTTGTCCCATACTTTTCTAGCAATTCAGACAGCTGCATGCTCAGAATGCATCTTGTATAGATCTTGGAGACACATTATGCTTTTTGTTGCATGGAGCCCCTCTTGATATCAAGGATAAGTGTCTGGCATGTAATTTTAAGGAGGAACCCTTTGCATTATTTTTTTTTGTGTGGGGGTCCACCTTAAAATCTTCACCAGAACCCTATCCAGGATAGGGATCTGGTATAAATGACGGTAATTCCCAGTGTTTTTTTTATAAACAAACAGAAGACATCAGCCTGGAGCTGTCATTTAGTGGCAATTTAAACAGTATTTTTTGCTTTGTAAATATCCATCCTACAGAGGTGCGCCTTCCCAGCAAGTTCAGGTTCTCCCCCAAGCTTGTCATTAAGAGAAATTTCAATTTTTTTGTGTTTTACTTGAAAGTTATTAGCCTAAAAAGTGTTCATTATTGATTTCTAAGATTCAGATACCATCAGTGGCAGTCGGTCCACAAGGGGCGTAAAGGCGCAACCCCCCAGTTCACACCATCTGTGTGGCTGTGCAGGGTGCCAGACCAATAGGTTTATACCAGGGTACATCACCCCCTCACAGGCATGAAACCACATATCAAGGCCCCATTGGCCAGTTTTATATTGTCCTTGGGGTGCAGTGCTTGGTGATGCCAGCAAATCGACATCGGCTTCCCGGCCATTCAGAAAGAAGACCGGGTGAAGACAGAAGCTGCGGCGTCGAGCAGTCCCAAGTGCGGACCTAAAGGGGGACGCCTGTGTACCCCTAAAATACTCTAGCACCAGCCGCTACTGGATACTATTGATTTTAATGGGGTTCAGACTCAACATCCTAAAGTGTGCTGAACCTGCCCTTAGCCAAGCCAAGAGGCATTCAGCTCATCACTATCTACTACATTGCAGGCAGTAGTCGTTTTTTCCAACGTATGAAATCAGTGGTGGCCTGTCCCCTAGGGGCTCGGGGATGCTGCCCCCCGAATCCATGCGCCGGCCCCTAATCTCCATGCAGGGAACCGGACACATGGATTCCAATGGTATTTTTTTTTTTAGAAGCACATGATTAGAGCTGGAGGCTCCAATTGGCTACAAAAAGGGTGGGCTCGGGCGCAGTTGTGTGACATTAGCAAATTAATATTCACAAATGTCTTCCTGTTTATCCCCCCAATCAATCACGAAGCGGCTCCGGAGACCCGATTTGGCCAGGAGTCCTAAGACCCGATTGGCCGCGAGTCCTTACTTCTGATTGAACAGCAGGAGAAGCGACCCCCCCGGGGGGCGAAGCCACCACCTGGATGGGGTATTTGCGGGGCTGGGGATGGAGGGGGAATATGTGGTTGGCTGGCCTGAGGGGGGGTGGCCAGTTGGCTGGGGCTAGAGCTACTGCATTTCGCCAAAAATAAGACACGGTCTTGCTCAAGAAGACACACTACGTATTTTCAGGGGATGTCTTATTTTTATTAAGCAGCAGCTTTATAGGTGGTTGTGGGGGGATGAGAGAGACCCACAGACGGTTGCTGGTTGGTGCTGGGGGAGAGAGACCCACACTGCTGAGTAAAATGGGAGCCACAGCTTTACTTCTTCCCCTGAGGATACAGAATACCTAAAGCAGAGCGTCCTGCTCCTCACTTCACTGAGATATTAACTTTCACTTTCTATTTCTCCCTCTATGCCTCAGCTTGCAGCATGCCTTGAGGCGATTTCATTCGCATTTGTAGCGCTATACAAGTTACTCACTCACGCACAAAATCACTATGTCTTATTTTCGGGGTATGGCTTATATTGAGCAAATGCTTAGAAATCCTGCTACGGCTTATTTTATGGGTATGTCTTATTTTCGGGGAAACACGGTATACACAGATAGGGGAGAAATATACAAAGGTGTTAAGGAGAGGAGAATGGAAAGTGAAAGCATATTTTGCCTAAATCGGAGATCTAATTTCTATGCCACCTCTAACCTTATTGCTGTCCAGAAGTTCAAATGACCACACTCCACCCATTACCAGGTAAAGAAATGTGCTGCCTTACGTCTTGAACTCAGTACATTCTGCCAATGACCCACAGTGGAGTATATGGCCCAAGGGTTTCTAGGGACTTTATTAGTACTACTACAGCTTACCGATAGTTCTAATAGACAGAAATGGTGCAAATGGTGTAGTGTTAGACCCCTTTCACTCTGAGGCGCTATAGCGCTAAAAATAGCGCCTGCAAAGCGCCTCACATCAGTGTAAAAGCACTGCCAGCAGCTTCTTTGCAGCGCATTAGGAGCGATGAACTATGTGTCTTGGATGGGACAGTGCGTGCAGGAAGGGGGTGGTGGCAAAGGAAATGGGGCATTATGTGTAAGGGAAAAAAGGGGCAGAGTGTGCAGGTAGGGAGACGTGTGTGGGGGGGAGCAATGTATACAGGGAGGCAGCGAGTATAGGAAGGGGGCAGTGTATAGAGAGGGCAGAACAATGTTTAATTTGATGCATTTAATTTGGGATAATTCCCAGGTTGTGCTTATATTATAATAAGACTATAAAGCCACACCCAATATTTAGAATAAAACCCACTCTCATAATTTCTAAACTACTGCCATGGTGCTGATCTATAAAGGATATAGATGCCTCTTGCATGTATCCTTACCTGTCAAATGTCTCCCCTCTGTCTGTTATAAGAACTGTAAAACTGCAGATTCTTTGGGTGGATCTGTTGTCTGGAGTTTGGTGGGTGGAGTCGTGATGTCGGTAGACAGCCCCACCCTCCTCTACACTCCCCTTGTCAACATGCATTTTGTCCTGTGTATTTCTTACACTAAATTCTGTTATGATCAGTAACATCCAGTTAAAATCCAGAAAAGTAACCACATGACTTCAGAAAATGAGTGGGGGTGGCAATTAAAAAAGAATTCCTGTCTCCAAGCTAGTGCATGAGATATGTAAATAACCCGTTTTTCTCTAGTCATTTTTATCTCACTAAACAATAAAAAAAAGGATTGCTCAGCGCTGGATTAACTTTTTGTGGCAAGACTGGGCACATACGATAGCAAAACTTTTACTCTACATGGTGACAGACAAAAAAAAAAAATAGGGTTTACATCCACTTTAACCCCATCCCCCCCCCCCACAGGTCACTGCTAGGACACATAGAAAACAGTTGTTTTCTATGTGTCCTATTCACACTTAAATGCATCAAGGAGGTGTGGTGCAGTAAGCTGCGATACAATGCAGACATGGTGCATTTTATTGCAACATACAGGGCAGTATCTCGCCATAAAGTGTCACTAAATGCACTTAAAAAAAAAAGTTGACACAAAGAAAAAAAACAGAGAACTGTGTGATGCCCTGACACACGCATAACATTGCCCCTTACGATCGACTCACTGAAGCCATACTGGACATAAACCGTTGTGGTTTCGAGTGCGGCAGCTGCCCAGGGCATTGTAAATGCTTCAGAATCCCTCTCCTGCGCCACAGTTTAAAAAAACTTCAAGACCTGTCAAATGCAGTTGAGCTCCTCCTCACTACTGTAGTGGTTGCATGAAACTAAATTTCTTGCAGCTCTCTAATCAAACAACTGTTACAGCAATTGACATTCTTCAAAAAAATCATGAGCAAAACTGAAAAAAAAAAAAAAACGCAATATCATCACAAATCTGATTTTTTTGTGCCTGAATTAAAGGATAAGTTCAACTTTTTAAAAAAAATATATAACTACACATTTTTACATTTATTTTTTTATTTTCTGGAGCCTGCACAGCATTGTACCCATGATTGTCAGATTGCAGATGCAGTTTCAGGCTCCTGCAGAATCTCAGTGTAGCTGTCTGCCTGTACATACCGTATAGACAGACAGTTAATGAAGAGCAGGAAGGTCATTAAATTATAAGAGCGCTCATCAGCACCCTTGTAGTTCATTGAAAACTACAAGCCATATCCACAATGGCAGACAGGACTTGTAGTTCATTCATTTGCTGAACTCTATAAATGAATGACACTGAGCGCCACATAGCTGCGTTCTTTGGTAACATGTTATATAAAGATGCAATATGCAACATGTTACCAAATGCAAACTGCTTTAAACATACTGTACATGTGGTATATTAAAAAAAAAAAAATCTGATTATACATAGGAAATGTAATCTCATCGATGAACTAAAGGATATGTTATTTGCTTATTTTTTATTATTTAAAAAAGGTTTCATAGCAAACTAAACTATATATTGAGTTAAATGTTTTTCAGTGCAAATCTATTCACACAAATCATTAAATCATTACTACATGAACTTAAATTAACTGCTACAAGAACTCCGTCCTCATTATCAAAAATAACATTTTATACCAAAACTTGTCCTTGTTTAAACAATGAAAAAAACATATTCACTAGTCCACGGAGTCCAGTGTTGTTTTAGTGAAAGTTCTTCCAACACTGCTCTTCTCCAATGATCATATTACCAAGGCTTTAGAAAAAAAGTAAAAATAAAATAAAAATAATAATAATAATAATAAATATATATATATTGTTTTCTTTTTAATAAAGAGTAAGGGGAGAATAAAATTAGAAGGGGTGAGGGTCCACTTTAAAAAAGGGAATATGAGTTTTACAATTGACAAAAGGGTTGATTTTCTACCTTAGAACTGCAGCTATACATTGCCACCTTGTGGGGAAAAAAAGCTTTGTATTCTTAAAATAGAAGAAGTTATATATTGATATAAAAAGTCTGTTAAAATGTCCGGTTTCCATGATGTAAATAAATGAGACAAAGAGAAATCATTTCAGAACTTTTTCCACCTTTAATGTGACCTATAATCTGTACAACTCAGTTCAACAACAAACTGAAATCTTTTTGGTGTAGGATAGTAAAAATAATAAGAAAATAATAATATGGTTGCATAAGTGTGCACACCCTTACACGTATACTTTGTTGAAGCACCTTTTTATTTTATTACAGCACTCAGTCTTTTTGGGTATGAGTCTACCAGCATGGCACATCTTGACTTGGCAATATTTGCTCACTCTTCTTTGCAAAAACACTCCAAATCTATCAGATTGTGAGGGCATCTCCTGTGTACAGCCCTCTTTAGATCACCCCACATTTTTTTTTTTTTTAAGTTTAAGAGTTTTATTAAATAGATATCAGAAAAATACAATCAGTGCTTTCAATACAATCTTGAGGCGGAGAGAAAAATAAAGGAGAACAACAACAACAACAAAAAAAAAAAGGGAATACATACAGTGTAATTCATCAAATAGAGTAATATACCTCTCCCCAAATACATTCAATAAAGGGGATAACGATATATAAAAACGAGATAAGACATAGTATTGTAAATGAGTATAACTAAAAAAATATAAAATAAGATGAGGGCAAAGGCCCAAGCGAATGTTCTGTAAGAAAAATAAAAAGCCTATCACAGTCTGCATATGAATTTTCCATAAGAGATGAGTAGCATGGAACAGGTAATAGATCTGTAATTCCGGTTCGACACCCCTAATGGGAACAAACTGTGTCGAAAGGGAACCCACATCCTAAACCTAAATCTTGACCTAAAAAGTCGTCAAACTATCCGAACGGCTTCTGATAGTCAAAGGGTCTGTGTGCCACGAGGATGTCTGAGGACAACAAAATGCAAAAAAACTAAAGAGAAACTTCAGATAAAAAAAAGAAAAAGAAACCTTAGGCAACAAGGTGCAACAACTGGTTACAGTGTCTTGAGAAAGTCCAGAATCTTACTATTAAGATAGATCAGGAAATAAGAAGTTCCGTGCAATTCTATGTACTAATATGGAGGGATCCTCCTTTCCTCATATACCCTTACATCTAAAACGACTTATTAAATGCAAAAAAAAAAAAAACTGGCAAGGTGAGCTCGTGGACAGGGACGAGTATGAATGAGAAAGAAGCAAAGAAAAATAGAGAGTAGAGTGTAGAGAGGAAAAAACGTAAAAGGGTCAAGTTGACTGTCAGCCTTTATATCCAGTGTTCAAGGAGGGATAAATAGGTCCTGCTAGCAGGGGGACCCCCATATATCTGGCCCAAGGCTCCCATACCGCCTTGGAGAAATCAGTGGTGTTCAAAATAGAGCTGACCATTTTTTCCTGGGTCATGATCCAGGATACCTTCCTTTTGGCTGCAAGATAGGAGACTTTAGGCTGTTTCCACGCCCCTGCCAAAGTAGTTTTTGCACCCAGAAGCATAAAGTTTATTAACCTTTGCGCGTGTTTAGAAGCCTGGGGGAAATTAGACCCTAGTAATGCAATTTGAGGAGTTTTCTCCAAGGGAACTCCCGTGATCTTTCTAATAAGACTAAAGATCTTGTTCCAAAATCCTCCAATTCTGGGGCAATCCCACCAAATATGGATCATTGTGCCCTGAGCTCGACACTCTCGAAAGCAAAGTGGTGAGGCAGTTGGGAACATTGAAGCCAGCCTGCTAGGGACCATATACCACCTCATCAAGACTTTTAGATTGGCTTCTATCAGAGACGTATTGACTAGTCCCTTAAAGGCTTTTGTTCCCACCCTGTGCCACTCTTCCAGATCCCAGTTCATCTGGAGATCCCTCTTCCATGCCTCCATATATGTGAATTTGGTGCAAACCTCAGACAGAGATGTATATATCGTAGAGATTCCCCCTCTGTGTTCTCTCATCCGAGAGCACCAGCGCTCATACTCAGTGAAGGTACGGGAACCGGAGCTAGCATTCCAGAACAATGACACAAAGTTGAAGATGAGAAAAAATTGAGACCTTTCGTGGTCAGGCATACCCAACTTAGTTACACAATGCTCCAGGGAAAGTGGTCCGGTGGCTAGAAGAAAGTCTCCTATTCTGTAAATCCCCTTGTCCAACCACCATTGAAATGCTTTAACGTCCATTCCTGCTATAAATTGGGGGTTGTGGAAAATTCGGGTTAGGGGCCTAGTTCCCGAAATCAGAGAAGGGAGATGTTCAGGTCATCCCAGACCTTCAATGCTTGGGACAGTGTTGGGGACATTATCGCCGGTCTAGATTTTTGGGGTATCCATAGTAAGTTTTCCAGGGTCAGGTCAGGGACCGCCAACCTCTCTATGTCCAACCAGTCAGGTTTCTCGCAATTAGAGTAGATAGAGGAAAGTTGGGCCAATCTGGCAGCTTGGTAGTATTTAAAACAGGTTAGGGAGGCCCAGACCTCCCCGTGTCTTGGGTCCATATAATACATTTTGGGCCAATCTATAACCTTTACTTTCCCAGATAAATTTGAGAATTTTACTCTGAAATGATTTCAGTTGGTCCTTCTTGATAGCAATCGGGAGGGATCTGAATAGGTAGAGCAATCTAGACAGGAGCACCACCACACAGTTCGTCTGGTCTCCCAGAACTCTCACCTTCAGCTGGTCAAAATTAGGCATATAAGATGATCCTCTGTGTGGACAACCTCCCTCAGTGTTTTTGTTAGCCCCCACGGATCGGTGGGAAGATAGGTACCTGCGATCTCGGGTGACAGTAGAAAACAGGGGAGGGGGAAGGACAAAGAGCCTCCAATAGTGTGTTATCCTTGGTAAAAATATATTTAAGAATCGCACTTACAGATAGATTAATAAAAATTTGCATGTAAAACAATGATCGCAGCGCTTGCAGCACGTCACTCACTGCACGTCTTTCCCTTCCCTACGCGTTACGACACAGGATCACGTGTCTTCGCTGTGAGGAAAGCATCGTATTTATGTGGACCGGAAGTTTCGCATCCGCCATTTTCTTGTAGTCCGCCGCACTCGAGAGCAATGTGTAGGAACTGACTGGATTGCGAATGTTTAAAACTTGCTGCTAACACACAGCATTGAATAGTAACACACGTGTGTTTGAATAGTGGAAGTATATGTGCGAACAAACATATTTTTCCTGAACCGGAAATTCGGCGTGCGCCATTTTCCCATAGCCCGTCGCAATCGCGGGTAATCTGGCTAGAACAATATTGCGAATCAATTAAAAATACTGTTGCACACAACATTAGAAAATGTCCAATATGTGTTTCAACAATACAAATATATGTAAAAACCATATTGAAACTCAATTTAAAACAAGAATATCATCTCTCTAGAAACACCTCTGTGCTTCTTGCTTTACTGTTGCCTGATATGTCGCCATCTAGCGTCTATAAACAGGCATTACCATGAACTATACAATCTATCTACAATCTTTGTTGCTAGATGTGGATATTGATTTGCAGATAGGGGTGATCGTGCATCTGAGTGTTGTGTTTACATACTGTTCGGTTACCGAGTAGTATCTTTAGCAAAACCTGAACAATGTATGATGGCCACTGTACAAATAACATTATTTTATGCAGATTATGCAGCCGACATAGGCTCATAGTTCACCTCTTTGTACCCATACAGGGTGGGGAACAACTCAGGGACAGTAAATTGCACATAACTGAAATACTCCATAGAAATTAAAAATAATAAAAATCATTAAAAATTACTTAAAAAACAATTTAAATCAAAATCAACATTCATCCCCCCAGGAACTAAAGTCTTCATTTTATGGATCCATTGGGACTCTTTTTGACTAATAGTCCTTACTTTGTGACTACCCCTCCAGTTTTTCGTATATTTGTCAATCCCCCAAAACTCCAAACAAGTAGGGTCCTTGTTGTGTACTTTGTCGAAATGTCTCGACACGTTATGTTTGGAGGATCCTTTGATAATATTCTTAACGTGCTCCTTTAAACTGACTTTTAGGGCTCTCTTTGTTCTGCCAATGTATTGTAAGTTACAACTACACTGTAGGACATATATCACCCCCTCAGTGTAGCATCCTATACATTCCTTAATGTCAAAGGATTCTCCTGTATTTGTTGCTACAAACTGAGTCCGTTTCTTTTGTGGTTTTCTTGTTTTTTCACATGCAAAACAACTTCTGCAGGGAAAAAAGCCTTTTCCTGTAAAGAATGAAAACGGGGGTTTAGGTGGAGGATCCACAACTGACTTGACAACTAGATCTTTAAATGTGGGAGCTCTTTTGTATATGATCTGTGGTTTCTCCGGGAGTATCGTGCACAGATCTTTATCGCTCTGTAGGATATACCAATGTTTTTTGATAATCTTTGCCACATCTTTATGCTGGGAATTATAGTTCAAAATCAGAGAGGGGGCTTTCTGTTCTCTTTGTGTTGGAATCTTTGATAGTAGCATTTTTGATCTATCTAAAGAACCCACTTCTTTGATTTGATTAGAAATCACAGATTCATCATACCCTTTGCAGATGAATCGTGAACCTATCAATTGGGCTTGATTCGTATAATCCTCTTCCTTCGTGCAGTTCCGCTTCATTCTAACCAGTTGGCCCTTTGGGATGTTGAATAGCCAAGGCTTAAAGTGGCAGCTGTCGGTTGATATGTAGCTATTGGTATCCACATTTTTGAAAAAAGTTTTCGTAGTGATCTTGTTGCCTTCATTGCGCTGCGATCATTGTTTTACATGCAAATTTGTATTCATCTATCTGTAAGTGCGATTCTTTATTAAATATATTTTTACCAAGGATAACACACTATTGGAGGCTCTTTGTCCTTCCCCCTCCCCTGTTTTCTACTGTCACCCGAGATCGCAGGTACCCATCTTCCCACCGATCCGTGGGGGCTAACAAAAACACTGAGGGAGGTTGTCCACACAGAGGATCATCTTATATGCCCGATTTTGACCAGCTGAAGGTGAGAGTTCTGGGAGACCAGACGAACTGTGTGGTGGTGTTCCTTTCCTCATTCTCTGGACCAGTGGACATCCTTTTACACTGCTTTTTCACTTATATGGACTATTAGTGCACTGATTTATGATTTAGCACTTCCTTTGGACTTACTTTCTGTCTTTGACAGACTTATTAAGTTTGGCACTTTGATATTTTTTGTGCACACCATATATATCACCCATTTTTTATGTTATGTTTACAATTTGCGCTATCACCCACATTGATTTTACGTTATTAGGTGCTGTGTATGCATTTTTTGTGTTTGCTGCATATTGTCACTGATTTCTTGATAGACAAATTAGTAGCGCAGAAGTCCCACTTGAAATCTAGACAGGAGGGTCATCTTTATTGAATTAATCCTACCCACCCATGAAATTTTAAGTCGAGCCCACATCTGAAGATCAGTCTCCAATCTACGGATCATGGGAGGGAAGTTGGCCTGATAAAGCTGTTCAATCCTGGGGGTCAAATTAATACCTAAATAACGAATTGATGTATCTGCCCATTTAAAATCAAAATGAGGTTTCAGGGAGTCGATTACTGAGGGCCGTGTGGAAATATTTAGAGCTTGGGATTTATCGAAATTTACCCTAAGACCTGAGATCTTTCCAAAGGACTTGAGTAAGTTACAGACGATAGGGAGAGAGGTAGTGGGAGAGGTGACAAAAAGGAGGAGATCATCCGCGAACAGAGCGCATTTGTGGACTTGAGATCCACAGGTCACCCCCTTTATGTCAGGCTCCGATCGAATGGCTATAGCCAATGTCTCTATTGCTACTGCAAAGATCAAGGGGAAAAGGGGACATCCCTGCCTCGTACCCCTTGCAATACTAATGGGATCAGAGAAATGTCCCTGCAACTTAACCCTCGCCTTGGGCTCAGAATAAAGAGATTTCAGAATTCCCCGGAAACATTCTCCAAAGCCCCACCGTTGCAGAATCTCAAAAAGGTACTCCCAAGATAGGGAGTCAAAGGCCTTCTGGAGATCCAATGACAGAAAAAGTCCTTCCTGAGAAGGGTCCCCAGACCATCCCGACTGAAGCAATGAGAGAATGTCCACCGCTCTCCTCACCTGGTCTGGACCCTGCCTCCCTGGGATGAAGCCAACCTGGTCCTTATGAATATAAAAAGGTGTATAAAAGAGTTCATTCTGTTCGCAAGAATCTTGGTCAGTATCTTTAAATCATTATTGATTAATGAGATGGGCCTATAATTTTCTACTAGTTCTGGGTCCTTGTCCGGTTTGGGAATAACCGTAATGTAAGCCTCGTTCAAATGTGGATGCAATCTTTCCCCTCCTCTTTTTGAGTTAAAGAATTTTGTGAGGTGTGGGCCTAAGGTATCAGGCAAAGGTTTTATAATGGCGTTGAGAGGCCGTCAGGTCCTGGTGCTGAACCCCCCTTTAGGTTTCTGATTACTTCCAACGTTTCGTCAACTGAAACTGGGGCTTCCATTAATTCAATATGGCATTTCTGTAGGAATGGGATTGTTAGCTGGTCTAAAAAGGATTTAATTTCGGATTGTCTGGTTGTACCTGACTTTTGATACAGGGAGGAATAGAAAGTTTCAAATGCGTGCAAAATGCGCTTAGGATTAAGAGTAGTGGTCCCATCTCCTGTTCTGATTTTGGGGAGTGCTTTGTATTCATTCTGTCTTTCTGTAAATAAAATCTCGCATTACTCCAATTTAAAGATTTTTCGGCCCTGACAGTAAGCGATACATTTAACGCCAGCCGGGCTGTATCAAGCTGTGCGACCTGGACTTTCGTCTGGTCTTTTTCATGTTCCTTGCACAATAGTGTAAATTCCTTTTCAACTTTAGCTATTTCCGCGTTCTTTTCCTTTTTACGTTTGGAGGCTATTTGAATTAGTTTACCGCGGACAACAATTTTGTGGGCAGCCCATAGAATCTCAAGCCGAGGTTCCATCGACATCATTTAACGTGAAGTATTCTTCTATTGTTTTGTTGATCTCTGAGACTACATTAGGATCACCAAGAAGGGACTCATTTAATTTCCAGTGTGATTTGGGGAAGTCTGTATTTTGTGTTTGTATTGAGCAGATTACCATCGAGTGGTCTGAAAGTGATGTGTCCTTGATAATGGCTTTATTAGCCAGGGGGACATGTCTAGCAGAAATGAAAATATGATCAATCCTGGAGTATGATCGATGTGGGTTCGAATAGTGGGTATAATCTTTTTTTGTCGGATTAAGTTCCCGCCATATATCTACAAGATTTTGTTGGAAAATCAATTTGGCTATATGGGAGCTGGCTTTGACTGGGCGGGTTAGTCTGTTGGCCAAAGGTCTAGACTTATCCAGGCTCTGGTCAAAAGCTATATTTGAATCGCCTCCGTATATTATTGATCCCTCTAAGAGGGGTTCCAAGGTAGTAAACAGACTGGAAAAAGAGTTTCTGGCCTCTATTGGGGGCATAGTAAGAGATAAAGGACATAAGTTGTTCGTCTATCAAACCCTTAACCAGGAGAAACCTGCCGTCCGGGTCTCTATGTATTAGAAGGGGGTTGAATTTACAGGTTTTTGCAAAGAGAATTGCTACCCCCCTAGTTTTGTCCTCAGCATTTGCTAAGAAGAATTGTGGGTACTGAGCATGCAAAAATGCTGGGGTGAAGCGGATTGGAAAATGGGTCTCTTGTAAAATAAATTTTCTGGGAGTGGTACGACTGAAAGATCTTCCTTCTCTTAACGGGGGAGTTTAGTCCCTGGACATTATGTGAAGCGACTTTCAAAATACTAGGAGGTGGGGAGTTACTGGACGTAGCCATAATGGTGGGAGGAAAAAGCGGTCGACATATCACTTACCCTGAACAATGTGAGGCATGAGAGAGGGAAGCACGGGCTGCAGACTTCAGGTGGACCCAGGGCGTGGTGAGTAAGGTACTGCAAGAACAGGCTGACAATCAAAGAGAGAAGGTTACAGAAGAGAAAAACAGAAAGACAAGAAAAACAGAGATGAAAACATAACAAGAAGATAATTAATGTAAACCAACGAGAATGGGAGGAAAAAAGTATCCTACCATCCTCGTCATTCAAACCACTAATGTAGCCCCTAGAATGGGCTACTAGACTACCCCCCGACAGTGAATAGTCCACCGTCCAGTAGTGGTCAGAGGCGCACGGCGACTGCCCCAGCCTCCATCAGCCTTCAGCTTAAGCAAAAGAAAACTTAAGCATTGCAGCAAACATACTTAATCCAAAATTATAACAGTTCATAAAATAGAATTAAACAGAACACGGTCGGTGCAAACATATTAGTGTTCAAAATAAGATAAAAAAAATGGGAAGGGGGGGGTGGGGGGGGGGGGAACAGAGCGGGAGAGGATGTGTCAGAGAGAAGCCTTCAATAGCCAAAAGTAATTTTGTAGATGAAATTTAAGGACATAAGAGTCCCTAACCACAGATGAGAGACCCAATTCAGAGATACCCTAAGGGTATTTAATCTGGGGAGAAGTAGAAATCAACAGTCTCAGTCCCCTGATCAGGTTTTTGCAGGATCCTTGGTCCGTCTACTTTTAACCATCTTCCATGTAGGGGAAATAGGACTGGTCGGGGTGGGACGTTTGGAAGACCCTGCTTGAAAATTTGAAGTGTCCATTGCTGACTCCAAAGAGATAAACCGAAGGGCAAGCAGGATTTTTTCTCCCTCAGCAAGTGTGGTGAATGTGTAGGTCTTGCCTTTGTACGTGAATTTCAGAGCGAATGGGAATGCCCACCAGTATTTAATTTCCTTCTGCGTCAGGATCACTAACAATGGTTTCAGAGTTCTTCGCCGTTGTATAGTTGTGGGGGAGATGTCGGCAAAAATTTGTATATCTTGACCAAGGAAAGAAATGCGGGATTGCTGACGTGAGATTTTCATAATCTCCTCCTTCACAGTGTAGTAATGTGGTTTTACAATTATGTCCCTGGGAGAGCCTTTCTTCCTCGGGGGGCCCAAAGATCTGTGAGCTCTATCCAGCTCTAGCTTATGTGGAGCAATAGAGGGAGGCATGCTCTTAATGAGGTCCTGGACAGCTTTGGGTATATCCGTTATGGACTCAGGGAGGCCCCTGACCCTGAAATTGTCCCTTCTGGAACGATTCTCAGGGTCATCTAATCTGCCGAGGGCTACATCTAGTTGCTCTTGAAGAGATTGTATTTGATCAGTGTTTTGGTTGGCTCTAGAAACTGTGATGTCAAGCTTATTTTCTATTATCTCCATCCTGGAGCCCAAATTCTGAAAGTCAGTGCGAATGTCATTAGTTATTTTCAAAGCTGTTTGTGCAAGGCCCCTTTCAAGTAGTTCAGAAAACTTTTGAAATAACTCCCCTGCATTCTGAGGGACCATAAGGTCAGCATTTCCTGAGGGGGAAAGAGTATTGAGGAGAACAGTAGAATCCTGTGGAAAATTAGTATAAAGGGGCAATGTGGGTAATATTGAGGTTTCTAGAGAAGCCATTGGTCCTGGTGTGGTGCCTGAGGTGCCCTGGGCTGACTGTGAGGAGAAGTTTAGTGTTGTAGTAGACAGTACTTGCCTCACTTCAGTGCATCCCTCAGTATAGGAGACCTGCGGCTGAGGCGCGGCCGCCATCTTGGATTCGGCCTGAAATTCCAGCGCCGTGTATTTCGCTTCAAGGCCTCTCTGAACTGTGCTGCTGTACATAGGGGTAACGAGAATCCGTTCCCCCGTCGAATCCTCCCAAAACGGGTCGTTGCACTGCTGTGAAACTGCTGCTATGGCCGGTGGATGGCTGAGGCAGAGCGGAGCTCCCGGCTTAAGCGGCCATCTTGGACGCCTCCGTGCATGCGCCTACCCCACATATTTTTAATCAGATTCAGGTCTGGGCTCTGGCTGGGCCATTCCCAAACTTTAATCTTCTGGTGAAGCCATTCCTTTATTGATTTGGTTGTATGCTTCGGGTCATTGTCACGCTTTCTAGCAGAAGTCTGAAGGGTTTGTGCCAATATTGACCGGTATTTGGAACTGTTCATAATTCCCTCTGCCTTGACTAAGGCCCTCCAAGGTCATGCAACACTGTACCCAAACTAAATTTGCATTGTTATATTCACACAACTAGAGCTTTCTTTTGGTGGCAAATTAACCACTGAAAGTGGAAGGAAACCCTATAATTTTCAGTCAAAGAAGCTGACATTTTGGCCTCCGTTTAATCTACAACTGCCATGATGCTGCTTTTGTGATCAGTTATGACTCCAGCCATTGGATGGTTTGACAGTTTGGTTGAGAGCACAACTAATGGGAGTGTTAAATTCCTGGCACATGACATGCCTGAAATGTAACAGTTTTTTTAACCACTTCAATAATGGGCCTATTCTGGCACTTCTCTCCATGTAAATGTCAACATTTTTTTGCTAGAAAATTACTCAGAACTCCCAAACATTATATATATCTATATACATAGATATATATATTAGCAGACATCCTGGGGAATAAAATGGCGATCATTGCAACTTTTTTATCTCGCACAGTATTTGTGCAATCATTTTTCAACCGCCTTTTTTGGGGGAAAATTTTGATTTTTTGTACTCACCGTAAAATCCTTTTTTCTGTCGTCCATGGACGGACACAGCCTTCACAAGTCTTGACATACAGTGCGGAAAATAAGTATTTGAACACCCTGCTATATTGCAAGTTCTCCCACTTGGAAATCATGGAGGGGTCTGAAATTGTCATTGTAGGTGCATGTCCACTGTGAGAGACATAATCAAAAAAAAATTCCAGAAATCACAATTTATACATTTTTAACTATTTATTTGTATGATACAGCTGCAAAGAAGTATTTGAACACCTGTCTATCAGCTAGAATTCTGACCCTCAAAGACCTGTTAGTCTGCCTTTAAAATGTCCACCTCCACTCCATTTATTATCCTAAATTAGATGCACCTGTTTGAGGTCATTAGCTGCATAAAGACACCTGTCCACCCCATACAATCAGTAAGAATCCAACTACTAACATGGCCAAGACCAAAGAGCTGTCCAAAGACACTAGAGACAAAATTGTACACCTCCACAAGGCTGGAAAGGGCTACGGGGAAATTGCCAAGCAGCTTGGTGAAAAAAGGTCCACTGTTGGAGCAATCAGAAAATGGAAGAAGCTAAACATGACTGTCAATCTCCCTCGGACTGGGGCTCCATGCAAAATCTCACCTCGTGGGGTCTCAATGATCCTACGAAAGGTGAGAAATCAGCCCAGGACTACACGGGAGGAGCTGATCAATGACCTGAAAAGAGCTGGGACCACCATTTCCAAGGTTACTGTTGGTAATACACTAAGACGTCATGGTTTGAAATCATGCATGGCACGGAAGGTTCCCCTGCTTAAACCAGCACATGTCAAGGCCCGTCTTAAGTTTGCCAATGACCATTTGGATGATCCAGAGGAGTCATGGGAGAAAGTCATGTGGTCAGATGAGACCAAAATAGAACTTTCTGGTCATAATTCCACTAACCGTGTTTGGAGGAAGAAGAATGATGAGTACCATCCCAAGAACACCATCCCTACTGTGAAGCATGGGGGTGGTAGCATCATGCTTTGGGGGTGTTTTTCTGCACATGGGACAGGGCGACTGCACTGTATTAAGGAGAGGATGACCGGGGCCATGTATTGCGAGATTTTGGGCAACAACCTCCTTCCCTCAGTTAGAGCTTTGAAGATGGGTCGAGGCTGGGTCTTCCAACATGACAATGACCCGAAGCACACAGCCAGGATAACCAAGGAGTGGCTCTGTAAGAAGCATATCAAGGTTCTGGCGTGGCCTAGCCAGTCTCCAGACCTAAACCCAATAGAGAATCTTTGGAGGGAGCTCAAACTCCGTGTTTCTCAGCGACAGCCCAGAAACCTGACTGATCTAGAGAAGACCTGTGTGGAGGAGTGGGCCAAAATCCCTCCTCCAGTGTGTGCAAACCTGGTGAAAAACTACAAGAAACGTTTGACCTCTGTAATTGCAAACAAAGGCTACTGTACCAAATATTAACATTGATTTTCTCAGGTGTTCAAATACTTCTTTGCAGCTGTATCATACAAATAGTTAAAAAAATCATACATTGTGATTTCTGGATTTTTTTTTTTTGATTATGTCTCTCACAGTGGACATGCACATACGATGACAATTTCAGACCCCTCCATGATTTCCAAGTGGGAGAACTTGCAAAATAGCAGGGTGTTCAAATACTTATTTTCCACACTGTATGGGTTATGTTCCTGTTCATAGGAGAAGACTAGACAGAACATGTTAGATATTTAAATACATGTTAGTTTAAAAAAGAGTTGAACAGCCCCGCCCGGAAAAGGATTTAACGGTGAGTACAAAAAATACTATTTTCTCTTATCGTCCATGGACAGACACAGCCTTCACAAAAGTCTTGACATATGGGACGTCCCCAAGCAGTGTCAAAAAACGAGGGTGGGAACGGTATCAGTAAAAACAAACAACTTCACACCAAAACAAGCAAAGCTCCTCAACGGAGGAGGTGCAAATTTAAACAGCCGTCTGCAAAACCTTACGGCCAAAGGAAGTATCTGAAGATGCACCCACATCAACCTTGTAAAATTTGGAAAAGGTATGAACGGACAACAAAGTCGCCACTTTGCACACCTGTGAGACAGATGCTTGATGTCGGAAAGCCCAGGAAGCACCAATTGCCCTGGTTGAATGTGCCGTGACCGGAAAGGGGGTGCCCGCCCCTTAAGAGCATAAGCCTGTATGTCCACCTTAATCACAGTCTACTGGAAGAGAAAGAACAACTTCCTGGGGATCTCAGCTACCAATTCAGAGAGACTCTGACTAGGTGGCCTACCTGAATCTGGCGATCCAGAGACAATGGAGATTTGTTCCATTTGGACAGGATCTCCTTCTGCAATAATCGAGTGTGGAACTGGGCATACAGTACTGCCTTGAAGTAGGCTACCATCAGGCCCACACCCCCCACCCCAAAGCACTTTGCCCCCATGTTGATAAGGACAAGGGCCTTTTCCCAAAAACCCTTCCCCAGTGGTTGTCAGGGTCTGGAGGTGGGGGGCTTAGCAGAATCTGGAAGCCCCCTTTAACAAAAGGGCCCCAAGATCCCAACCCTCTCCTATGTGAATTAGTATGGGGCATATTGTACTCCTAATAAAAGCAGGGTGAACTAATATAGGGCAAACACAAATATAATAGTCCAAAGTGCAGTGCTTCAGTGAAAATTTACAATGACGATGTGACAGTCTATATGGAAATAAGTCAATGTGAAGTGAAATTAATACGAAGCCGATATGAAACCCGCCAAGCTTCAATGTGCAAAGAGAAAGCACACCACACCAACGTGCCATCGATCTGCTTACTAGAAACGTATAACAATGTAATCATAAAATGCAGGGGATCAATGGTAGATGCAACCCTCCAGACTTGATAGATCAATCATGGGGATATCCAGAATAATCAGCATCAGAAAGACCTCCAGGACTCACAAGACCAAATGGGTGTATTATGCGATCATCAACAGGAAATTACCCAGTATGAAGAGAGAAGCAATAATAGTGAAGCCCGTAAAAGGTAAAAACATACAGTGTTTATTGCAGCCTACGTACAGGAACAAAGGAACATCACAACATAAAAAAAACTCTGGCTCTTAGCGTGCTTGCATCGGCCAGCCTGACATGTTTCATCCTATGTGGAGATCATCAGAGGCGTGGCCCAAATATATACAAACCCTTCCGGGTCCTCCCAATCCTTGATAGGACAACACAGAAATAAAAGCAGCTGCATCCATTCAATGTTGAACAAGCGCCGGCCGCGCATATGCAGTACGGCCATGAAGTAACCATAGCAGTGCGCGGCCGCACATGCACAGTATGGCCGTAATGCTAAATAACAGGAAGCAAAAACCAGGTGTGATCAAACATCACTTCCGGGAGGAGGAACAACACCAGCGTCAGCCAAAAGTGATGTAAACACCTGGCAAGTAACGAAAACACTGCCCAAACATGATGACAACATCCTGTTACCTTTAAAATATTATATTTGAGATTTAATATCTCGCATATATGATATAAGGTTTAATGAGAGTTCTGTGACAGAGTGGAAGCTTTAACATAACACACATTTATTAGAGGAAAGATATTAGCTATCTAATACACTGCATACATTTACAGTATGTAAAATAAGGGAGTAAAAGATTTAGTTTCACAGCATACATTTACAGTATTTAAAATAAAGGAGTAAAAGTTAGTTGCTAACACAAATTAAGTACATCACACAAAAATATCACACAGTACAAGTTATGATTAAGATATGGTAAGTGCGTGGGAGAGGATTCCTTGATATTACCTTGCATACCCTGGGCCCAGGTGCTGTTCTGAATGTCCCCCCCCCCTCACTAGCTACAGCTTACTTAATTTATATCTCTGGGGGCCAACTTTGATTGGCTCTGGGTCTTGCGACCAAATATGGTGTTTCCTTAACTCAATTTAGGGGTAAATAGAGTTTGTGGACAAGAGGAATTCCTTCATGTCTTCATTAACTTCAAACACTGACTCTTGTACAATGGCTAGTTATGTCACAGGAAGGCCATGAATGACGTCTCCATGCAGTCTGACGTCTCGTGGCTATTCTTCCTGGGTCGTTTGATATTCAAAGGGGTAAGAGAAGACGACCTGTCTACCTTTTTGAATATCAAATGGAGGCAGTTGAATAGATAGTTTCAGACAAGACTGTGAAACCAATTAACCATTTTCCTGGAATCCTTCCATCACACTACCATATCTTATCATATCGATTATTATATTTATATGTACATTTATTCCTAGTTGCTAGTGGAGATTAGACGTAACATTTTTTTATAAGGCAACAGATGACCCCTTGTGGCACGTTGAGCTAGAGGAGACGAGGCCACACTTAAATGAGTAATTGTTTATGTCTAATCTCCATTAAAATGTTGAGTTTCTCCCTCTGCCACCTCAGAAGTCGGTTCAGATATATTACCATGCCTGTCATGAATATCAATATCCCACATTGTAATATAAGAAGCCCTTTTATACCCATTTCCATCCAGGTCCTAGTGGTGACTAAGCTAAAATCCCCATCATGTAACAGTTCATTTAACCTTTCTTCGGTTTTCACCATATCATTACTAATTTGAATTATATGGGTATCCTTCCTTGCAAGCAGATTGTGAAGGTTTACTGACAAAGTATCAATTTTTACATCAAAATGGGGTATGTATGTGCTAGGATCTGGGACATTAGGGGTATTCTCAATGATATAGTCATTTGTTAGCACAGGTATGGGGTTACTATAGTTTTCCCAATAGTAGTGTACTCATGTGGAATGAAGCAAAAAATTTGGATAGGGTATTGGACACGACTGACCCCCATAGAGAAATGTCTGATGATTGGTGATGACACAGTACAGTCCATCCATGTGGTAGGTGACTCTTGTGCTTGGTGTTCTCCATTTTGACAACTTCACTGGGCAGTTAGCCTCCATTTCATGTGGAATGGTTTCTTGGGGGTTTTTTGTGGACTTTCCAGTTGGGGGTCCCTCGCTACATTGGCTGTGGGATCCGGGTCTTTGTTTAGATCAGACTGGAGTGTCCATTTCAAAAAACATCACAACGGCATAAGTCTCTATTGTCTTTGACAGTGCAGTAGGCATTGTGTGGTGCTTTCCATCGCCCTTGAACTTGAATTAGCGTTTCGGGGAGGTGCAACCTTTCCTTGTACACGTCATTCTTGTACACGTCATTCTCGAGGTATCCGAGGGAGTGTATGGACGCCATTGTGTTAAAGTAGTCCTCTTGTGGATGGAACATGGGCAGCGACATTGTGAAATGTACATTAGGTCACGGTAGGTGCACAGTGACTGGCTTTTCTTGCAAGCAAATGGCCTTCTATTTGGGTGTGGTGTCATTCTCCCTATACTTCGAATGGTGGAGACTGGCAAAGGTTTGCACTTGTCTCCAAGAAGGACATTCATTCCACCACTATTATTAGTGTGAGTACAATACCATTGAGTAAGATCTGTATCTTTGAATATATCAGGGATTTTACCAGCTTGAATATCTCGGATAACATTAGTGACCTTTGTTAAAATATAATTTCCCTACGCAGTGCCTATTACCTCTTTGCCCATCCCATCCTCTCTAGCTTTATGTTATAAATTGTAAACCTTTCCTCCTCTGCAAGCCCCTCAACATCCTACAGAACTGGTTTCAGCACTTGCCGACCCACTTCCTGTTCACAATTTCCGATATGCCTACGAATCGCAGACAAATTGGCTTGGTTCCAAATTGACATGTCAGATCCCAAAAGTCCTGGGATGGATGCAAGTATGCTGTCCACGCCCTTTAACTTTCTGGATCTGAAAATGCCCCTGTGGGTAGGAAGGTTTGCTTCTGCAACTGGATCCTGAGTTCGGCTTGCATGGGAGGCAATTAAATATACTAGCAAGGAAGAGTAAAACAAAAATACATTTGTCCGGGCACATGAGCTGAATTCAGCCATGTTCCACTGGGACTCATTCAGTACCACTGACACATGAATGAACTTGACGTTATTAAACAATATTCCCGGGATTGAGGTTGCCGTTGGGCCACTAGGTGGTCCCTCTTGCAGTGATGGGCATTCCAAGGATGTTGGTTCGTAATAGGGGATTGCAGCTGTATGTTTGGGCAAAGTTGTAGGAGCAGGGGTGTTCGGTTTTGGGGACACCTGTAAGGTAATTTTCCTGGTAGTCCGTGGCATTCCCTGCACCACCATTCATCCAGATTAGCTGATTATCAATGGGGCTCCACCAATAAACTTGCTCCCCCCACGGTTCTAAAAATAGCCACCGGCAGTAAGACGGATTCCCCCTCTATGCAGTAGATCAGATTTTGTTCCATGATCACGCTGATGAGCGGTCCAGTCTCTTCTCCCTTGGTATGTCCGATCAATTGGAGCAGGATCACAATCCACATCGACTTCATGGCTCTAAAAGGGAAGAAAGCAGAACATTTTAGTTGCAGAATTTTGTGAGGGCACAAACTATGGGGCACAAGACTGAGTCCAGTAAATTCAAAAGAATTTCCCAGATCTCTCCCCCCTGTGCTCCTGGTTTGGCCAAGCGATCTGCTACTTCATTTTGTTCCCAGTATGGGGCAGTATCTGTATGACCTTTTTCTTTGCACCCCCATGTTTTGACTGGCAACTTTGGCACCAGCGTTACAGTATATTTCAACAGGGATGCATGTTTAAGTGGAGACCCATCTGAGGACCTGTACTGGTGGGTGTGCCAGAAAGGCAGAAATTCTGTAAGAGCATTACAGACCCACGCATTATCTGAGTATACAACAATTTCTTGATCCCCATTCATCCATTCTAGGGCATGAGCAATCGCAGCCATCTTAGTGAATTGTGCTGATTTGACTCGACATGACCGCAAGATTGATGTTTGGGTCTTTGCATGTGGATCGATAATGTATATTTCAAATCCTGCATGTGGGTAACCCTCCACGTAAAAGCATGATCCATCTGTGAAAATTTGGACTGCCTTTTTATGAACATTTTACTTTGCTAACAAGGGTCTAAAGAATTGTCGTGCCCCTGATTGTGGGGTGACATCACATTCATGTGATATTCCTTGGTAAAATAGGCCATGGGCCTAAGTGGAAGGATTATTTATTTGTTTGACTTTAATGTCTTGCTCCTGGAGCAACAGAGCCCAATGGGCCTGTCTGGCATTGAATACATTGCCATCCTTCCCTCTGTCTGTGAATAGAAACTTTGTGGGAGTTGTGTGCAGGATGACTGGGTTAAGTCCTATGTTGTATGTGAAGTATTCCACTGCCCACAACGTGACAAGAAGGTGTTTTTCACATAGAGAATGCTTCATTTCCACAGGAGATAATGCTTTAGAAGCATATATAATGGGTCTATGTTGCCCCTGGATTTCCTGTGACAGAACAGCTGACATGGCTGTCTCTGATATGGCTGTCTCAATGTGAAAGGGCAGTTGGTACTCTGGGTTGGCTAATACTAGCGCTTGCGCTAACACTTCTGTAAGCTCCTGCACCGGATCGATGTGTTGCTCAGTCCCGTGCCATTGGGTATCCTTTTCCCCCCAATCATACAGTGGTGCTGACTTATGCGCACCATCAGGGATGAAATCCCGCAAATAATTTACCACTCCTAGGAAAGATCTGAGAGTGGGCATACTTACTGTTAGAGGCAATTGTAGAATGGTTTTTACCTTCTCCGATACTCTTTTACTACCGTTTGCTGTCACTGTAATCCCCAGGGAAGATACAGATTCCTGGGCCAATTGTGACTCCATGGGATTACACTTCTGTCCCGTTTTTTCTAGGATCCGTCGGAGTTCCTCCAGTAGCCGCAAATGCTTTTCTTTGTCGCATGTGGCTATAAGCAAATTGTCAATGTACTGAAAAAGATTCTTAGTAGAAGAAAAATCTGTTAAAATATCTCTCATGGTTGCATGTGAAGTACTGTGTTCAGTAGATTCAATTCTGCCAATGCAATTGGCCATATTCATAAGAATCTTTGAATTTTGTTGAATTGGATATACATTGGAAATCATCTCATTCCCTTCGCTTTTAAACCCTACAAATGTTTGGCTTGTTTCCTTAGAAGACAAGATCTGGGTGCTAGCCATGATGGGGAACTTGTCATGCTCCTCATTTCTGGATAGCTGGTTCCCACTTTCTGGTGGGTCTATGACCATGGGGCCTTCTCGATTTTCCTGTGGCTCTGCGATTTCTCCCATCGCCTCAGGAAAAGTAGAATACGGATTCATATACTCTTTATATTCCTCCGTGTCCCCAATTTCAAAGGCACAGGTAGGTGCCGTAGCATTACTATGTTCGCATATGCTAGCCACAGCCTGTCCTTTAAATTTCCCTTTCTTAGATTCATGTAACTGCTCTTGCAGCACTTTGTATGCAATAGTTACATGGTCCAGTTCAGTTTCAACTTTAGTTAGCATGCTTTTATATTGTACCACGTCTTTTTGGGCCAATATGTAATTTTTTAAATTTTCCTTCTGTGAGGCAATAATTATTTGGTTAAGGGTAGTTAAGGTTTGTAATTGGCTTTGTAAAGCTGAATTCTCCTTTTCCCTCTCAGAGATTGTAATATTTTTATTATTCACTATACCTTCCAATTTCTGTATTTTAGCATTCATAGCCATGCAAGCCGTAAACATGCCTGCTAAGGCTAGATTTTTAACTTTCCTGTTGTTTTTGGTTGCTTTTGCTTTTTCTTCTAATACTTCAGTATCACAGGTAAAACCATTGTTCTTATGTTTACGCGTAAACGCGGCTACACAACTTTCTAGCCAGGCATCCATTACAGCTAGTATGCACAATTTGTGAGCTGAATTAAATTACTTGTTCCCCTCTACTATAAAGTCACGTACAGTAAAGGAGAAATAAGCAGAAAAAGCAACAAAACAAGAGAAAATAAACCAAAATCATAAACTCCTGAAAATACAGTAAAAACAATATTTTCAGATGTCCATCTAATGACAAAAATCTATTTAGCTTAGTGGGGAAAACTAATTATCCTTAACAAAGCATTGTGCCTGCCTTGTCTGAGTTTACACCATAGACCAAGGGAACAATAGAAGCCCCCAAGGATCAATTAGGATGAACACCTCTAAGCTTTCAATAGCAAAGGTAAACACAGCCGTGTTTACCCTACTTTTTGTAAGATTCAATTCAGTAAAAACTGAACTTATTCCAAACAAAACAAAAAACAAACAAACAACAAATAAACTTCAGTATAAACGTCCAGCGTTTTGTACTTAATACTAACAATGAGAATCTTACTACTTGTAAAATTTCCACAGGTAAAAAAAAAATCAAAATCAAAGAACAAAATCTTTTGTAGGTTTGGTTTCAATGTTAGTGGGCATACCATTTAACTAACAAAAACTTGTTGAACAACAACTTGTTGAACCTTTTTCAACAACAAACGTCCAGATCACTTTCCAGTGTCTAATACCACCTACAGACAACAGACAACAAACACGTTTCTGTGTCTTAAACAACAACAACAAAAATCAATAATAAAAAATAAAATAAAAGCTAAAACCTAATAATAACACTGATTATTAATAGTAATATATGTATAAAAAAAATTACTTATTAAAAAAAAAAAAAAAAAAAAAAATAAACATTTATTTTTTTCCACAAAACGAATGACAACTCTTTCAGTGTGTCAATAAGCAATGATATTTAAAATCAAAACTGTGTACTTCCTCCCCATAACATTGACCGGTTTGTTTATGGTACATCTAAAGTATGTTTATCAGTTTATGATTTTTGGGATATTAATGAAACCAAAAAAACTTTAGAGGTTATGCCCAGTAATAGAAGGAAAAATATTTACTTATATTCTCCCTAGCTAGATAGGATAAACGGACTCAGTTTGAACTCCTACTAACCGTAAAAATAATTACTTATGTATAACCACTAATAAAACCAAAAAAAAACAAGAAAATATTTGTATATATTTTCCTCAGCTAGATAGAATAAACTGACTCAGTTTGAATTTCCTACTAACCTTAAAAGTTTCCACAAAAAAAAAAAACACAAAAAAAAAGAACAACAGAATATTTTCCTTAAATATTTTGTTATTATATTAAATACTTTCAGTCTTGTTCACAACTTAGTGGTCGCCAACTGTTACCTTTAAAATATTATATTTGAGATTTAATATCTCGCATATATGATATAAGGTTTAATGAGAGTTCTGTGACAGAGTGGAAGCTTTAACATAACACACATTTATTAGAGGAAAGATATTAGCTATCTAATACACTGCATACATTTACAGTATGTAAAATAAGGGAGTAAAAGATTTAGTTTCACAGCATACATTTACAGTATTTAAAATAAAGGAGTAAAAGTTAGTTGCTAACACAAATTAAGTACATCACACAAAAATATCACACAGTACAAGTTATGATTAAGATATGGTAAGTGCGTGGGAGAGGATTCCTTGATATTACCTTGCATACCCTGGGCCCAGGTGCTGTTCTGAATGTCCCCCCCCCCCTCACTAGCTACAGCTTACTTAATTTATATCTCTGGGGGCCAACTTTGATTGGCTCTGGGTCTTGCGACCAAATATGGTGTTTCCTTAACTCAATTTAGGGGTAAATAGAGTTTGTGGACAAGAGGAATTCCTTCATGTCTTCATTAACTTCAAACACTGACTCTTGTACAATGGCTAGTTATGTCACAGGAAGGCCATGAATGACGTCTCCATGCAGTCTGACGTCTCGTGGCTATTCTTCCTGGGTCGTTTGATATTCAAAGGGGTAAGAGAAGACGACCTGTCTACCTTTTTGAATATCAAATGGAGGCAGTTGAATAGATAGTTTCAGACAAGACTGTGAAACCAATTAACCATTTTCCTGGAATCCTTCCATCACACTACCATATCTTATCATATCGATTATTATATTTATATGTACATTTATTCCTAGTTGCTAGTGGAGATTAGACGTAACATTTTTTTATAAGGCAACAATCCGTTGAGTGGGAATTAACCACACTGAAACCGGAAATTATGTCATTGAACCGCATTTAAGCAGTGTTTGCGCTCCAATGGAGAGAAACCAGGAAGAGAAAACCAGGAGAGAAAAAAAAAACGCCAAAAAACATATATTTTTTTTTTACAGGCTACTCCTTTAAAAGGAAAGGTTTATTGAAAAGGGCGATGCAGCCAACGGTCTGAATGTAATAATCAATGAAGGGGGTAGCTTAGATGGAACCTCTGTCCTTCAACGTAAGAAAAAACCTTCAACCAATGAGATTGATTATAACTTCTCAATGATTACCACGTTTTCTCAACAACATTTTGACATCAAGAAAATTATTACTAAACATTGGGGGGTCTTGAAGAATGATACAATTTTGGGTCCAGTTCTTCCTGATCGGCCACAGATTGTTTTTAGAGGAGTTCCCCCTTTAAGACTTCAAATAGCACCCAATATTTGAACGCTCCTAATAGTGTCGTTTTTTCAGAAACCAAAAGGCTACCACCCTTGTCGTAATTGCAATGTGTGTGCCATCAATAAAGATAGGAGCAGGAAAATATGCCAGTTTAAATCTCACACCACTGGTAGGGTTTTTTACATCAATACCTTTATTACCTGCACCTCCTTAAATGTTGTATACCTTCTGGTTTGCCCCTGTGGCCTTCAATATGTGGGCCACACAATACGTGTTATGCATGTTCGTGTGAATGAGCACATTATGGACATCAGGAAGGGATTCCTAAAGCACACAGTTTCTCGGCACTATTAGGAATGCCATAATAAGAATCCCAAGGGTACCACTTTTTTGGCCATTGACCAGTTTAATCCACACTGGCGGGGTAGTATGTCCAAAAGGGAAATTTCCAAACTTGAAACCCCGCTGGATATACGACTTTAAGTGCTACACCCCTTTCGGCATGAACGTCGATTGGGATGTATTTTTTTTTTTATTAATAATAGTTAATTATTTTTAGCATTTATACGTTACGACACTAGTGGGCAGTGTTTATATGTATTTCCTTTTTTTTTTTTTTTTTTTTATATCCCGTTTGATTATATACACATTTTTTAATATACAGGTGATACTCAAAAAATTTGACATGCAAGGAAAATAAAAAACAGAAATTTAGCATCCACATGATTGAATTATAAAATCAGCAGTTTCCCCTCATTTCAGATTTTCCGCTCAGATCTACAGCGACTGCACTTCAAAGTGCCCTTGTAGTGCAAAGTTGATGATTGCATAATACACCCATTTGTTTTTTGTGGCCTGGAGGTCGATAAAGCATTGGCGTGGTGTGCTTTCTCTTTGCACATTGAAGCTTGGTGGAGGTATCATATCTGCTTTGTATTGATTTCACTTCACATTGACTTTTTTCCATATGTACTGTCACATCCTCATTATAAATTTTCACTGAAGTGCTGCACTTTGGACTATTACATTGTACACCTACCCATTTGCAAAAAAAAAAAGTAGCGTAGTGTGAAAAATACAATAGACAGTTTTTGACAGGTCTTTAATTAAAAAGATTTTCTTCCCAACTTCTTCATCCGGTCTTTCTTATCTTGACATCATCCAGAGTCCCCACCCCCTCTTGATGTCACCGCTCGGGCATGATGGGTCCGTGACAACACGAAGAGGCGGGGCTTCCGGGTGACATCTGATGACAATGTACCCCATACTCATTCACATGGGGGGGTCAGGATCTGGGGGGATTCCAGGTTCTGATAAGCCCCTTACCTGAAGACCCCAACAACCACGGGGCAAGGGTTGTCAGGAAGAGGCACAGAGGGCCCCCCTGCCCCAAAGCACCTACCCCCAATGTTGAGGGCATGCGGCCTGGTATGGTTCAGGCGGGGGGGGGGAGCACACTCACTTGTCCCCTCCCTATCCTGACCTGTCAGGCTGCATGCTCAGATAAGGGTCTGGTATGGATTTTGGGAGGGGCATGCCATTTTTGTTTTCTACATTCTGGTGTGGGGGGTCCCTACGAATCCATACTAGACCTAAGGGCCTGGTATGGACCTGCTGTTTTTTTCTCACTTTTTTGTGCAAGGCAATTTTTTTTTACATTAAGCGGGGGAAGCCTGCTGATGACTGATTGGTTGTTAAGGATGCGGCGGCCAGCTTCCCAACCCCATTCTTAACAACCAGCTATATACAGCAATAACGAAAATATAAACACAAAAAAGCAAATCGTGGTAAAAACACGGTACTTGCGTTTTGGATGCGTGTCCATTTAAGTCTATTACATGCAAAATACTTCATTTTAGAGGGAAAAAAAAAGTCCCTGATCTGGTATGGCGACAAACATTTACCCTTAAAAATCTCCATAGCCAATTTTTTTTTTTAAATTCTACAGGTTGCATGTTTTAAGTTAGAGGAGGTCTAGGGCTAGCATTATTGC
Organism: Rana kukunoris; assembly: GCA_029574335.1. Classification (NCBI taxonomy): domain Eukaryota; kingdom Metazoa; phylum Chordata; class Amphibia; order Anura; family Ranidae; genus Rana; species Rana kukunoris. The sequence continues at coordinate 391,812,011 of CM056049.1, forward strand.
CCTTGCTCCACGATCATGGCGATACCTCACATGTGTGGTTTGAACACTATTTTCACAAGCAGGTGCTACTCACATATGCGTCCACTTCTGCATGCAACCTCAGTAGTATGGGGGCGCAGGAATTTTTTTTATTTATTTTACACTGTTTTTTTGTTTTTGTTTATTGTGGCACTTTTATTCCCATTAAAAGGAATGTAAACAAAAAAAAAAGCATGACAGGACCTCTTAAATATGAGATCTGGGGTCAAAAAGACCTCAGATCTCATATTTACATGAAAATGCAATAAAATAAAAAGCTGCTAGAAAAAAATCCCTTTAAAGACCTATGGGCAGAAGTGACGTTTCGACATCGCTTCTGCCCTGCAATGGTATGGAGCTGGGTGGGGGCCTTCTTCCCCTCACTCAGCTCCATACCACACAGAGAGAAGGATTCGATCGCCTCCGATAAGCGACAGAGGGCAACGGAGCACAGCGGGAAGGGGGGACCTCTCCTGCCACCAATAAATCTTGCGGCAAAGTATTCCTCTTCAAAGTGCTGACATATATTGTTGTGAGCCGGTCTGGAAGTGGTTAATGAATTCCAACTTTTCAGAAAGATTAGAATTTGGATCAGTCAAAAAACGTTCACCCCTCAATTAAAATTCTGTGTGAAGAAATAGCTGGTTGTTTATCAGCGGGCCAGAGAGCCGGCCGCCCGCATCCTTAAGCACTTCATGCGGCCGCCCGCATCCTTAAGCACCCCCCCCCCAACCTAACCCAACCCAAATTTAAAGTGGCAACTTTAAGTGAAACAATAAAAATGTAAAATTCCTTTAAAAATAGTGCCTGGGGATCCCCTTAGTCTGTCTGCACAGTGGAGCATCTGTAGCATGTATAAAGTGATGATTCCTTGTTAACGACTTCCCACCCGGCCACTGCATATGTAGAGCCGGTTGGGCACTCTCTCCTGAGTGGACATTCAGGAACGTCCTTGAGAAGGAGGGGGATCGATGTCACCAGGACACAGTGCATTTCAGATCGGCAGAAGGGCTCTGTGATTGGCCCTCCTGATCACATGGCTGCCGTGTCCAATCACAGCCGTCATGTGATGTAAACAGAGTCAGTTGCTAGGCAATCTGCTCTCCTCACTCATCAATTGTCATTGAGGAGAGCGGATTGCTGCAGCCAGCTGGTGATCAATGTGTATGAGCTGTTTTTTAGAGCTTTTTACACACCCATCACCTGCCTAGTAATACACACGTCACCACACAATGTCCACAAAACACATTTCCCCCACGTATGTAACAGTGAAATCAATGTCCCAATGATTATCTGCACACATATGTACATGATCATTTGCGTATATCGGTCTGATCACACGAAACAATTATTATACACTTAACAGGATTTTTTTTTTACCATTTATTCATTTTACATGAATAAATACCACCAAAAAAAAGCTCTATTTGTGCTAACAAAATGATAAAAAAAAATCATTTGGGTACAGCGTTCATCGAAAGTGCAAGAGTGAAAGCTGAAAATTGGCCTGGGAAGGAAGGGGGCAAAAGTGCTCAGTATTGATGAGTTTCCTGGCCCACTGCTCAACAACCAGCTATTTCTTCACACAAAATTTGAATCAGTCGATCGACTGATACGCAGGCCCGGACTGGTACAAAAAATAGGTCCGGGCATTTTAGACCGAGCAGCCCAGGGGGGGGGGGGGGGGGCACAGCGGGGGTTAATGACGGGATGTGGGGTGAGATAAAGAAAGATAGATTGAAAGATTAAGATAGATAGATAGATAAAGAAAAAAGATAGATACAGATAGATAGAAATAAGGGAAGGAAGGATGATAAAGAAAGATAAAAGATAGAAAGAAATAAGGGGAGGAAGGAAGATAGGAAGATAGATAGATAGATATAGATAAAAAGGAAGGAAGATAGATAGATATAGATAAAAAGGAAGGAAGATAGATAGATATAGATAAAAAGGAAGGAAGATAGATAGATAGATAGATAGATAGGATAGATAGATAGATATAGATAAAAAGGAAGGAAGATAGATAAAGATAGAAAGAAAGAAGATAGACAGACAGACAGTGGCAGTGCATCTATAGAGGGCGCCGGAGCGCCGCTCCCTCTGGCCCACCTGCCCCCTCTGGCTCAGCCGCGACAATGGGCACAGTGGCATCAATGGGCACAGTGGCATCAATGGGCACAGTGGCATCAATTAAAGGGCACAGTGGCATCAATTGGCACAGTGGCGACAATTAAAGGGCACAGTGGGTGCGTTTGATGGCATGGCACAGTGGCTGCGTTTGATGGCATGGCACAGTGGCTGCGTTTGATGGCATGGCAGAGTGGCTGCATTTGATGGCATGGCACAGTGGTGACAATTGATGGCACAGTGGCTGCATTTGTTGGCATGGCACTGTGGCTGTGTTTGATGGCATGGCACAGTGGTCACAATTGATGGCACAGTGGCTGCGTTTGATGGCAAGGCACAGTGGTGACAATTGATGGCACAGTGGCTGCGTTTGATGGCATGGCACAGTGGCTGCGTTTGATGGCATGGCACAGTGATGACAATTGATGGCCCAGTAACAGCATTTGATGGGCCCAGTGGCTGCATTTGATGGGCACAGTGAGGCTTAATAGCCACCGGGGGCCGTTCGTGGGCCGCAATTGGCCCCCGGGCCGCGATGGCCATTCGCGGGCCACAACCGGCCCGCCGTGGCCCACCGGGCATTTGCCCGGTATGCCCTATGGCCAGTCTGGGCCTGCTGATACTTATTATAATTGTTCTGAATTTGATGCCAATGGGCACAGTGGCATCAATGGGCACACTGGAATCAATGGGCACAGTGGCGACAATGGGCACAGTGGGAACAATTAAAGGGCACAGTGGGAACAATTGGCACAGTGGTGACAATTAAAGGGCACAGTGGGTGCATTTGATGGCATGGCACAGTGGCTGCGTTTGATGGCATGGCACAGTGGTGACAATTGATGGCACAGTGGCTGTGTTTGATGGCATGGCACAGTGGCTGTGTTTGATGGCATGGCACAGTGGTGACAATTGATGGCACAGTGGCTGCGTTTGATGGCAAGGCACAGTGGTGACAATTGATGGCACAGTGGCTGCGTTTGATGGCATGGCACAGTGGCTGCGTTTGATGGCATGGCACAGTGGTGACAATTGATGGCACAGTGGCTGTGTTTGATGGCATAGCACAGTGGTGACAATTGATGGCACAGTGGCTGCGTTTGTTGGCATGGCACAGTGGTGACAATTCATGGCACTGTGGCTGTGTTTGATGGCATGGCACAGTGGTCACAATTGGTGGCACAGTGGCTGCGTTTGATGGCAAGGCACAGTGGTGACAATTGATGGCACAGTGGCTGCGTTTGATGGCATGGCACAGTGACTGCGTTTAATGGCATGGCACAGTGATGACAATTGATGGCCCAGTAGCAGCATTTGATGGGCCCAGTGGCTGCATTTGATGGGCACAGTACAGCTTAATAGCCGCCGGATAGCCGCCGAATTTGAGCCATTGGGATTTCTCAAATTTGCAAGTCATTTAAATTACAGTGTTTAACATTAGTGCCGTTCACATCAATGCGTTGTGACAATAAGCTGTGGGAAAAAAGGGTCCTGTGCGAGTTTGATCCATGTACGATGCAAATTCAGCTCTATACACTGGCATTTCATGAAATCGCGGAAAAAACGCAGCTGTGAAATCGTGGTAAAAAAAAATAAAAAAACTTTAGCGCGATTTTGAATTCGCAGCAGTGTGAACCTAGCCTAAATCCTCAGCCATGAAGTTTGCCAGGATCAGGACCTTTAGGATTCTTTGGTGGCTTGCTGCTTCAAATGGGATCTCTTTCAGTTTTGAGTAAATGCTTGAGGGGCCGGTGCTACCACTAGGCAGCCGCCTAGAGTGCACTGCTACCTAGGGCGCCGTCCACTGGTGTTCCTAATCTCTCCTCTCTGCAGAAACCAACTAAGTCTTAGCATCAACAGGCAGCCGCCGCTCCATTCGCACACAGCGTCAGAGCCACTGCCGTGGCGGAGGATTGTGTCTGTGTCCCAACTCCTTAATGAATGGAAGCAAGCAAACATTCATTGATGGGCACTGGTAGGCTGCATTTAATGGGCGCTGGTGAGGCTGTATTTGATGGGCACGGGTTGGCTGCATTTGATGGGCACTTCATCAAAAAGGTGGGGGTATACATGGGAAGGGGAAATGGGGTGGAGCCGATGGGTGGGCGGCAAAATTAGATTTTGCCTAGGGTGTAAAAATTCTTGCAGCAGCCCTGAATGCTTGGTCATGAAGGCAGCCTTTCTAAAGGTTTGCCAGGATCTGGGCCTTAGGCTATGAGGGATCCTTGCTGGAATTCTGCTTAATATGGGTAGTGTTTATACCCATACTGGGTTGCAATCAGCGTCATCTTTGACATCCTATGAGAACAAAAGATTTCTTCCTCCCATATGCAGGACCACCAAGAATAACTGGTTGCATGCCATGGATATTGGGATACTGGGATACTCTGAGCAAGCTACAGCTTTGCTTAGAGTTTTAGGGCATACAGTGCCTTGAAAGAATATTCATACCCCTTGCCACCCCTCCTGATTTTCCACATTTTGTCATGTTACAACCAAAAACGCAAATGTATTTTACTGGAAATTTATGTGAACGACCAACACAAAGTGGCACATAATTGTGAAGTGGAAGGAAAATGAGAAATGTTTTTCAATTTTTTGTTTTACAAATAAATGACTGAAAAAGTTTGGCGTGCATTTGTATTTAGCTCCCTTTAGGCTCGATTCACACATATGCGTGTTGCTTTTGAGCATTTTTGCAGTGCTTTTTGCGGTGCTTGCTGCGTTACCGCAATATTACTGTGACTTGCGTTTTTTTATTTATTTTTTAGCCGGCAATTTCAATTTGTTTACATTTCCTTTAACAACCAGCTACAAACAGGATAAAAAAAATAGCACAAACCGCAAAACGCGGTAAAAACACTGTACTTGCGTTTTGGATGCGGGTCCATTGAATTCTATTACATGCAAAACGTTGCTTATTGTGAGGAAAAAAGTCCACTCCTTTCCAACAACGCAGAGGCACGAAAAAAGCATTGATGTGAACATGTTCCATAGGAAACCATGTTTCTGCATCAAAAAACACAGTGTGAATGGACTGGAGCCTTACGCCGATACCCCTAACTAAAATCTAGTGGAACCAATTGCCTTCAGAAGTAACCAAATTAGTAGATAGAATCCACCAGCGTGTAATTTAATCTCAGTATTGAGGGACGCGCACGCATAGCCCGGCTCCCGTGCGCATGCCTGGCGGGCGCGATCGCCGTCAGGCACACGCAATCGCTCGTTACAGAGCGATGACCAGGAGCTGTGTGTGTAAACACACAGCTCCCAGTCCTGTCAGGGAGAGAAATGCTGATCTTCTGTTCATACAATGTATGAACAGAAGATCAGTCATTTCCCTCAGTCAGTCCATAACTAGTAAAAAATAAATAAAAATGCCATAAAACTACCCCCTATTTTGTAAACGCTATTTTGCTTTTTTTTTTTTACGAAAAATATGTAGAATACGTATCAGCCTAAACGGAGGGGGAAATTAGAGCAAAAAAATATTCATTTTTTTTTTAAATTGTCGCTCTATTTTTGTTTATAGCGAAAAAACTAAAAACCGCAGAGGTGATCAAATAACACCAAAATAAAGCTCTATTTGTGGGGAAAAAAGGACGCCAATTTTGTTTGGGAGCCACGTTGCACAACCGCGCAATTGTCAGTTAAAGTGACGCAGTGCCGAATCGCAAAAAGTGCTCTGGTCTTTGACCAGCAATATGGTGGTTAAAGCAGGGTTAGGTTCTAAAAAAAAATATCCCAAGCTTTGAACCTCTCACAGAATAAATCATCGCCATCCGAAAATGGAGAGCGTATGGAACAACTGCAAACCTACCAAGACAATGCCGTAACAGCTAAACTGACAGGCCGGGCAAGGAGAGCATTAAATCAATGAAGTAGCCAAGAGGCACATGGTAACTCTGGGGGAGCTGCAGATATCCACAGCTCAGGTGTGAGAATCTGTCCACAGGACAACCATTAGTCGTGCACTCCACAAATCTGGCCTTTATGGAAGAGTGGTAAAGCCTTTGTTGGAAGAAAGCCATAAGAAAGCCCTGTTTGCAGTTTGCAAAAAGCAATGTGGGGGACACAGCAAACATGTGGAAGAAGGTGCTCTGGGCAGAGAAGACCAAAATTTTACTTTTCGGCCTAAAAGCAAAATGCTATGTGTGACAGAAAACCAACATGGCCCAGCACGTGAAACATGGTAGTGGCAGCATCATGTTGTGGGAATGCTTTTCTTCAGCAGAGACAGGGAAGCTGGTCAGAGTTGATGGGAAAATGGATGAAGCCAAATACAGAGCAATCTTCAAAGAAAACCTGTTTAGAGTCTGCAAAAGACTTGAGATTTCGGGTGGAGGTCCATCTTCCAGCAGGATAACGACCCTAAACATACAGCCAGAGATACAATGGAATGGTTTAAATCAATGCTCTCAAAGTGGCAGCCCTCCAGCTGTTACGAGATTACAAGTCCCATTATACCTCTGCCTGTGGGAGTCATGCTTGTAACTACCAGCCTTGCAATGCCTCATGGGACTTGTAGTTTTGCAACAGCTAGGAGGCCCGCCAGTGTGAGACCCCTGGTTTAGAGCAAAGCATATTTGTTAAAAGGGCCCAGTCAAAGACTAGACCTAAATCCAATTGAAAATCTGTGGCAAGACTTGAAATTGCTGTTCAGTTACACGTCATCCAATCTGACAGCAGGAGCAATTTTGCAAAGAACATTGTACCAGATTTGCACATCTAAAGTGAAATTTCCCCAAACATACCCCAAAAGACTTGCTGCTGTATGCAGCGAAAAGGTGGTTCTACAAAGTATTGATTTAGGGGGGCTAAATACAAATGCATACCACTTTTCAGATATTTGTAAAACATTTTGAAAACCATTTATAAATTTTCCTTCCACATCACAATTAGGCCCCATTCACACCTGAGCATAGTTTCAGGCAGAAAGTCAGGCAAATTTACCATGATTTTTGCTGAGTTTTTTACCGCCATTTTGTACAGGTCAAAGGCTCACCAATGTAAAAAGCAGAAAAACTACCAAATCTGCCCCAAAAAAGTGTCCCAGAACTTGTTTGAGCGTGAGGCGTTTGGGAGCAGAGATGTGAACCATCTCCATAGAGCAGGGATCCTCAAACTACGGCCCTCCAGCTGTTTCAGAACTACACATCCCATGAGGCATTGTAAAACTGACATTCACAGACATGACTAGGCATGATGGGAATTGTAGTTCCTGAACAACTGGAGGGCCGTAGTTTGAAGACCCCTGCCATAGAGAATAATAGAATTTTTTCCCCTCCAGCGTTTTGTAGCTTCAGGCTTCAAGCTACAAAACGCTCAGGTGTGAATGGGGGCTTATGTGTCACTTTGTGTTGGTCTATCACAGTGATGACAAACCTTGGCACCCCAGATGTTTTGGAACTACATTTACCAGGACACTCATGCACTCTGCAGTGTAGTTGAGAATCATGGGAAATGTAGTTCCAAAACATCTGGGGTGCCAAGTTTCGCCATCACTGGTCTATCACATAAAATACATTTATGTTTTTGGTTGTAGTATGACAAAATGTGGAAAAAATCAAGGGTTATGAATACTTTTTCAAGGCACTGTATCTTTGTCACGCTCTCTAGCAGAACCAGCGGGATGGAGATATTATCCAGAATAATAGCTGGATTGGTCATTCCAGCTAGCTATTCCAGCATATAGGGCTTGGTTCCTACAGAAGCCGTGACAACTCTGGTTTCTCTTCAGAACAAAGAAAATCTTCCCGGTCCTTTGGCTAAGATCAAGTGTATTACCTGTTCTCATCAGTTGTCAGAGGAGCGCTGAAGCACCTCCGCTGGGAGGGTGGATGCAATGACGTCATTGCACCTGGAAAAGTGGTTTCAGCAGGGACTATGCTGAGCTGCCCGACAAATACTGGGGGCCGGCCAATGGTCGAGTCTGAGCCATCTGGAAGGGTGCTTCTGGTGAGGATGGAGAGGCATGCGGTCAAAGCCAGAGGGCCGGGCCCCTGGCCTGGATTTGATGCAGTTCCTAACTCTGCCTTGCCAGTTTGAGAGGGAACGCTGCCCCTACCCTTCTGGGAGGGAGGGCCCAGTCGGTAGCTAGTACCTCGAGTATAATTAGGTAAGGAATGAAGGGGGCGTAAGGGCACTCTCCCTGAGCCTATGGAGCTCCTTCCTGGTGGGGATGGGGAAGGGGACTGTGGCTGTTCAGGCTGTGGGCCGGGCGCTCCGTTGAAAAGCCTATGGTGATGTGCCCTTGGAGTGGCAGTCCAGGGGTGCCGTAATTGCACTTGTGTTTCTTCCAGCACATTTGCTTTTTGGCACCTTGGTCATGTCACTATATCACACTTTTTAACCACCTGCCTCTAGGGCCAGGCCTTTTGGTCAGGACCAGAGGAATTTTTGATTCCTGGCCGGAGGGCCGGCCATTGTACTGCACAATGGTCACTTTTTCACTCTCCTCATCTTCCTTCTCCCCCACTTTCTTTTTGTTTCCCCTTTGTTTGTCACTTTTATGTATTTTTTTGTTGGGCGTTCACGTTTGTCACATTTGATTAGTAGGGTGCGGGTCCTCGGGCCAGCCTTGAACGTCTTGGGAGTGGGTGGACATGGCCTTCTGGCTTAGTTCGCCTGCTCTCATGGGGTCTCCCTTCGGGGGAGCCCCACCTAATACTGGGAGGGTTTTGTTTCGGGAGACCCTCTAAAGGAATGGGGTCTGTGTCGGCTTCGGTTGCACAGACCATGCGAGGACCTCAGTCCCTGTCAGGAGCTTAAGGCCCCCGGGGGATCAGGGTTGGGTCCTTCTTACGGAGGACCAATTGACGTAAGCACCCGTTTGCACTTTTTTGTTGCACATCTTTATGTGTGTGCACATTTTTTATGCACCGTTTTTTTGTGTGCGTTTTGCACGCCATGAGCTTTTCAATAGAGCAGTGACATCGCATTCAACCAGGAGTGTTTAGACTTTTTGGGCTCCCTTGGAAAGGTCACCAGGCAGTGGAAGGACATGTCTTCCATTAAGGCTGTTCTGGCTCATTGTGGTGTGTAGCTTGCATCCTTATACTGTTCATTTTTATTTATAAGGTTTCTGGATCTGTTTATAACCCTTGTAGAACAGCGGCAAATTCCCTTTCCTTTGAGCTATACTATCTGATGGATTTCACCATGGTTTTTATATAAAAAAAAAAAAGGAGGCAGAAGTTGTTAACCTAAGCGCAAATTTTTTAATTTCATTTGTCACCCGATTGTAGTTTTCTCAAATCAGTGAAATCCAGTGGCGGCCCATCCATAGGGACGCACGGGCACCGCCCCCCTCCCGCAGTCACAAAAAAAAAAACGGGCCCTTCAAGAACTTTTATTTGGCTAAAATTAGGGTTGTCCCGATACCACTTTTTTAGGACCGAGTACAAGTACCGATACTTTTTTTCATGTACTCGCCGATACCGAATACCGATACTTTTTTTAAATGTCATGTGACAGTTTTTAAACCACAATCCAGACTAAGGATATTTTCTTTAGAATTATGAAGAACTCTAACTCAAGACATTATAAAAGAATAAAAATTAGTAAAAAATGAATAAAACATTTTTATTTTCTTGTCACGCAGTAGTAAAAAACTCAAAGAATTTTCACAGAACATGTTGATAAATACAAAAAAAGTATTCTATTTAGGTATCGGAAGCATTTGCACGAGTACAAGTACTCCCGCAAATACTCGGTATCGGTCCCGATACCGATACTAGTATCGGTATCTGGACAACCCTAGCTAAAATGTAATTTTTATATTTTAACCGCAGTTCTGGCGGCCGTCTATAGAGGGTGCTGCAGCGCCACCCCCTCTCGCAAATAACACACATTCGTGCATATATGCACGAATGTATGTTATTGTTGGTTGCCAGCTGCCTGGTCTATTCATATAACCGGACATGGGTCGCCTGTTACCTGAATAGCGGCAGCTGGTTGGCTGAGGGGAACTGCCTATCAAAGCCAGCGGCTCTCCTAGGCTTTTCCAGTACCGCCCTCCGGCTCTCGAAAGTCTATCCTCGGAGCGCAGCCAACCTGCGTTCCTTGGGTAAGACTGACAGCCGTTTCAGCCAATCAGGTTCCCGGATTCTGGTTATCAGGAACCCGATTGGCTGAAGCGTCACCAAGCGGGACAAGACATCGAGGTAGGACATGGAAGCTTCAGGTAAGTTCATTTTACAGGGAAAGGGGCGACAATGGGCACAGAGAGCGGCAAAGGGGACAGAGCGGCAAAGGGCACAGTGGCATCAATAAAAGGGCACAGACAGCACAGTGACAACAATGGGCACAGAGGCGACAAAGGGCACAGCACAATGACAAAAACAGGCACAGCACAGTGACATGCACAGTGGCAACAATGGGCACAGTGGCTGCATTTGATGGCATGGCAGAGTAGTGACAATTTATGGCACAGTGGCTGCATTTGATGGCATGGCACAGTGGTGACAATTGATGGCACAGCGGCTGCGTTTGGCATGGCACCGTGGTGACAATTGATGGCACAGCGACTGCATTTGGCATGGCACAGTGGTGACAATTGATGGCACAGTGACTGCGTTTCATGGGATGGCACAGTGGTGACAATTGATGGCACAGTGACTGCGTTTGATGGCATAGTGGCTGCGTTTGATGGCATGGCACAATGGTAAAAATTGATGGCACAGCGGCTGCGTTTAATGGCATGGCACCGCCGCCACCGGTGAAATCCCTTCTGAGATTGGTAGTGACAACCAAGCGAGTCTTCTGCCTCCAAATGGTGGGCGGGGCTAGCAGGACTGTGATTGGCTTTGGTAGTGGCCAGTGACAGTCCTTCTCCTCCTGGAAACAGATCCCCCAACCCCAGCAAAATTGCACCCAAACTCTTCCCCATCACAAAAGTTGACGATCGCAGCTACGTTAGTTAGCTTAGTTAGAGAACCAATGTCTCCCATCTTTTACAATGTGTGGGGGCACAGTGCCTCCCCCTCAGTGCAGGCGCAGCATTGGAAACTCTGAAATTGGAATGCATTAGGTGTCTCACCGACATTTCCCTCCCCATCTGCAGAGCAGCGCTGGAATTTGAGTCCCTGCAAAAGAGGCTTTGCTGCACCAGCACCGTGGGTTGCCTACCCCTGCTGTAGAACATGACACATTGAGCTTGCACTGCCTTGCTGCATCACAGAAAGGGGCGTGGTCACCACTCTGGGCCACACTTCCCTCATTACTATACCACCTTCTACCCACTTTCTGTAATATCTCCTTTCGATCTATCATCAGCTATGCCGTGTCCTGATTGATAGGAACTGAATGGATTGTTCAGGTGTGCTCTTCCATTCCATAGTTCTGGTAAAATCGAAAAGAGATTGTGTAAAGCTGGCAATAAAACTATGCAGTCTGATTTATACAGAGTAGACGGAGAATCTCGGCCATCGGGCCCCGTTCACATCTCTGGGGAGTGGGAACTCTCGTTACCATTTGTTTTTTTCAGGGGAGGGGGCCTTTTGGAACATTTTTGCTCGTCATACATAGGGTAGCCCATTCACTTGAACTGCTTCTGATCTCATTAACACCCCTTTCAGACCTTTTTCACACCGAGGAGTTTTTCAGGCGATACAACGCTACAAATAGCGCTGCTATACCGCCTGGAAAACTCCTTCACTGCATACTCAATGTGAAAGGATTTTCTAAAGTCATAGCAATTAGAAACTGATGTTGCCTTGTATTTCAATATATACTTATTTCATATAGAAGAACTGCTGCTACCTTGGGACCTGGCTCAAAAAAACACCCATGAACTGGTGCCAACTTTTGCCATAATTAAATATATGCAATTTCCACTTTTCAGATGCCTCATGTTCTATCCAAAAATGAAGATTCTACCTTCAACATATGGGATGAAAAAAACTGCTGCACATATTTATATTTAGTTCTAAACTCTCCCCTCAAAATAACCACTGAGCTTTTTCCCCCATGAATTCGTATATGAAAATACTCTTATTCAGTGAAAATTATGTCACAATTTAATTTCTATGATCCAAAGATCTAGTGATAAATATATAAAAAAATAAATCATTTGGCAATTTGGATAATAGAAAGCAATGTTGACATAATTTTTAACTGGAGTATATTCATACAAGAATTCATCGGAAAAAATTCAGTGGTTACTTTGTGGAGAGAGCACTGCATATACTGTTTTTCGATTTTGTTCTAAAGTTGGTTTCATTCCATATTCAAAATGTTTCCAATCGATTAGAAGAATTCTAAAATCAAAAACATCGAATTGTTCTGAATTCATTGTGAATAGCAGCTGATTCTATTCTATTCATAAGAAAGTTAAAAATGATATTCAATTTTATTTTCTATTCTTTTATTTTATTTTTTCAAATGTTTATTTTGGAAGATGGCTATATTGCTTATTGTATTCTATTTTCGCTTTATTTTTTTTAATCGTTTCTCCAATCTATGGTTTCCTATTCTGTTCCGTTTTACCCCATTTTCTTTTTTATTCTATTTTTTTCAAAATTCTTATTTCAGAAGAATATATATATATATATATATATATATATATATATATATATATATATATATATATATATATATATATATATATATATATATATATATATATATATATATATATATAATTAGGGCTGTGCAAATTAACTTTTAATTAATCGATTAATCTTTAATTTTTTTGATCGATTAAAAATATTTTGATCTGATTTGAAATTCTTTTGATTGGTACTCACCTCTCCGTCGGCTTCTGGGCCTTCAGGGAGTTCAGTCGGAGATGCGGTAACGTCACGGACACCGGCAGGGCTTGCCGTGTCCATCTGAAGGGCTCCTTTGCTGTGCCTTCATATCAGCATGCCGGCGGGACCTTACTATCTGCCACACGCAAGGGCTGTTACACTTCCCTCTATCACTTCCTTCTATCAACCTGGGATTCTACAACCATCCACTGGGAGTTGTGATAGTTCCCCTTCATGGGACATCTACATACCGACGGACTGATGTTAACCTCTTCTCATCTGGATTCAGCAGTGGTATCGTTGTACACATTTTTATACCAGTATCATATTTAGCTACATGTTTTTATGACTGCTTTTGGTACCGTTTGGTATTACTTGCACCATTTTTACAATTTATTTTACAGTTTATGTAGCTACATCGATTTTATCTCCAGATTTTATCTCCAGTGTAATATTTATTTTGTTACCTTCTTGAAGACCAACAGTTTTAATGCTATTACCATCGAGCACTTCTTTTGTGTGTTTTTTGTATCCTGCTATCCATTTTTCCAGTTGTTGGAAGCTGCACTGGGAATCAGCCTGCAAGGAGATCAGCTAAAAGTAGTTGGATCTGAATGTGCGTTATAATTAATTGAAATTAGTCGATTAAAAAAAAAGATTAAATCGAACAGAACATTTTTGATCAGTAACAGCCCTTATATATATATATATATATATTTATTTTTTTACCAATTCTATTCCTTGATCTATTCTTTTTTTGAAATTCGCATTTCGAAAGCTATATTCTAAAAGTAAATCGTTTTTGAAGGAAATCACACGGTCGTAAATTCCGATAAGAAAAACCGTGGATTTTTTCTGACGGAATGTTGGCTCAAGCTTGTTTTGCATACACACACACACACACATCTTGATGGAAATTCCGACCGTCAAGAACGCAGTGACATACGAGCCAAGATCAATGAAGTTCAATAGGAAGTTCAGCTCTTTTGCTTGATTCTGAGCATACGTGTTTTTTTTGCGCGACAGAATTGCATACAGACAAGCAGATTTTCTGATAGGAAGTTTTTCTGACAGAAAAATAGAGAACCCGCTCTAAATTTTTTTGTTGCTGGAAATTTCGACATCAAAAGTCCGATGGCGCATACACATGGTCGGAATTTCCGACCAAAAGCTCACATTGGACTTTTCTTTTCGGAATTTCCAATCGTGTGTACACGGCATAAAAGTCAGCAATAGGTTTACATTGCAAATTTGTTTTCCAATTCATTTTAGTTTTTACACTCGATTAGAATCCTGGACGAAATGGTCCAGGCACTGGAGTGTATGGACGTAGTGTGAGGGAGCTCCACTACAACAGACTTCCCTGAGCTACTTACATAGCGACTTTTAAGCCCCGAGTGACACCGTTTTGCTCCGGAGAAAAGCGGGAACAAGAGGGATGTAACTGTCCGCTTGTCATTGTGGATCTTGTTCAGCACTTGCTTCTGGGTGGAACCTTTCTGCCTCCCTTTTAGTTCCCGGGGGGAATGTTTAACTAGCAGGATCACAAAAACCACTCCTTTCTTCCTGTCTTAGAAAGAAAGTCTTTTCCTGTATTAGAGGCCACATGTTAGCTTTATGCATAGGACTTCATGGAAAATGTTTGCAGAAAATCTCTAAAGCTTAAAGTTTTGTACCCCCCTTGGCAAGTGGATCGAGGTATGCAGAAAAGTGTGCATTGTTATAAAGATGTATATGTTCTAGATGTAAACCGTGTTCATGCTGTTTGGTTTTAAACACAATATAATCCAAAGCACCTTGCATGTAACCATGTTTCTTTGAATGTTCAATGTAATTAGATGTGTGTGCAGACAACTGCAATTAACCCTGTAACCCCCTTTTGTGGTGATAACTGTAAATAAGTGTGTTGTATGTCATTTACAGTTTTCACGGTGCAACAGTGCGATGGTGCTACGGTGCTTACGATATTCATGTTTACGGTGCTCAAGGAGATAAAGAGAACAATATTCAACCCTGCTGCGCACCTTTGTCGCCAAAGAATAAAACTACTGCACCCGTCAGAAGCTCTCCTCTTGTTATTTATTCGATGCCATAGGGGCCGTAACAAGGGAGATGGTGGCAAAAATGAAAAACCAGAGAGTGGCCACGTAAACTGAGTGAGTTCTGCAGCCCTGCAGGGCCTCAGAGAATCCAAGATGGCGCCGGTCTCTCTCCTCATCACAGCAATGAAAGCCATACAGCCAGCTCTGACATGGCTGAGGAGAAACAAAGTGTCTCACAGGCTGAGTGCAACACGGAGCAACAGGAAGACAGTCTGAGCCCTGTGAGGCAGAGGAGAAGGATATCTGATAATGAAGGTAGCTTTTCCCATCATTAACCCTGACACTGCCTATATTCCAGAATGTAATCCTTATGATAAGCTTAATGCTATACAGACAGCAGGACAACCCATACTGGACACAACAATAAAATAAATGATTATGTCCCTCAGGGGTGCCTTACAGCATGACATGCTGAGCTATATGCACAAGTCCAAAATGGAAATTGACGCACTGGGGGACAGAGTGGACTATGTTGAGAATAAAATGTGCGACTTCACCTCAGCACACAACGAGTTAATAGATTCTCATTTTGACCTAGTCCTAGAGGAAGAAGTCAGACAGCTTAGAATTAAAAGGTCGGAAATATCGAGGACTGGAGCAGAAGAAATATAAAATTTAGAGGAATACCAGAAACGGTGAAACCGTCAGAGCTGAAGGGCTTTATTAAAAGCATGATTTCAGACCCAATTCCCTCAGTCTCAAAACAGGAGCTAGAGATTGATAGAGCCCACAGGCTCCCTAAACCACAGCATATACTGTAGCTGAGAAGTTACCGCGTGACGTCATTGCTAGAATTCACTTTTTTGGAGTAAAAGATCAGCTCATGCAATATGCTAGACGCCATTCACCACTACCTGACCCTTATGCTGGGATAATCCTTTTCTCAGACCTCTCCCAAGCGACAATTCTAGCTCGCAAAAACTTAAATTCGATCACAAAAATATTCCGCAACCATGGAATGCTCTACAAATGGGGATTCCCCACAAAATTACTTGTGGATTACAAAGGAGCCTACTAAATTAAAAGCTTGGATTAGGGACTTAAAATCCTTCACCCCTGGGGTTTGATCCCCAATCAAGAGATCGATAAAATGGATATCAGCGCACCTGGACCAATATCACAAGAATGGAAGAAAAAAAGAACTCAATCCACCAATAATATGGTTCTGCTGGGTTTCTTATGTTTGCCTTTAGTGTTTTCTTTCGGGAATTACCTGATTGCTCAGGGAAGGAAGTTCCAGGAAATTTGTTTGAGTTATTCCCTTTAACCCCCTACATAAAAGTACATGTTATTGTACACAGGAGTTGTTCCACAACTCATATTTTTTCTGATTTTTGTTATGTTTTTGTTGTTTGCCTTGCACTATAGCAGGGGTCTCCAAACAATGGCCCTCCAGTTGTTCAGGAACTACAATTCCCATCATGCCTAGTCATGTCTGTGAATGTCAGAGTTTTACAATGCCTCATGGGACATGTAGTTCTGCAACCGCTGGAGGGCCATAGTTTGGAGATCCCTGCACTATAGTATCTGTACTATGTTGCTTTATATGTTACAACATCTCCACCTACTGGATGAAAAGTATTACTGCATCTGCACGCCGTTTCTCCACGTTTCAGCAATCAACTTACTTCCAAAAATGATCTTCCATCTCAGCAATCATCCCCTTGTCAATAATGACCCTTAAACTCTTGTCAATGAATGTGAAGGGCCTCAATAGCCCATACAAAAGGAGAGCTTTATAGACCGACGCCATTAAATTTGGAAGCGACATTCTATGTATCCAAGAATCACATTTCGCTAAGGATAAGTCTCCTAAATTTCAACATACTAAGTCTCCACATATTTTCGTTTCCAACAACTTTCAGCAATTAGACATTAAGTCAGATGCCCACGGTAGATATATTATTCTAGTTGCTTCAACAGATAATTCCACGTATACTATTGTCAACATTTTATGCTCCAAATAAAAATCCCCACCAGTTTATCCAGAAAGTGATCAAGATGGCAAAGAAAACCTTAGTTACACTTACCGGTAACGGTATTTCTATGAGTCTTTCAGGACAGCACTCGGAGAGAGCGCAGCTCCACCCACTTCCCAGGAAACACTGCAGTCACTGCTATAACTTCCGCCCACCTCCACCATGGCCTCAGTTGTACACGAGCACCTCCGGCCATACTGAAATGAGATAAGCAGAACATAGCAACCAAAACATGTTAGTACAACACACACACACACACACATACACATACATATACATATACATACATATATATATATATATATATATATATATATATATATATATATATATATATATATATATATACACACACACACACACACACACACACACACACACACATATCCACCAGAAGAGAGAAGGGTGGGTTATCGGTGCTGTCCTGAAAGACTCATAGAAATACCGTTACCGGTAAGTGTAACTAAGGTTTTCTCACTTCGTCTTTCAGGACAGGACTTGGAGATGATAACCGAGTACTTACTCTAGGGTGGGACCACCGCTTGCAGGACCTTCCTGCCAAAAGACTGCTCCGCCGCTGAGAGCAGATCCATCCTGTAGTGGCGAGTAAAAGTGGAAAAACTTGTCCACGTAGCTGCCTTGCAGATAAGCTCTGGTGCAGCTCCAGCCCGTTCTGCCCAGGAAGTTGCCACTGCCCTTATAGAATGTGCCACCACCCCTGGGGGAGGTTCTATACCCCTAGCCTTATAGGCCTCGTGGATAGCCATACGGAGCCATCTGGCTAGCGTACTTTTGGAAGCACCGTACCCCCTATGTGCACCCGAGAACAACACAAACAGAGAATTGGATTTCCTAATTTCCCTGGTGACTTCCAGGTAGTGCATAATGCACCTTCTGACATCTAAGGTATGAAACTCTTCTTCCCTTGAACCGGAAGGAGCCGGACAAAAGGTAGGTAACACTATTTCTTGTGTCCTATGGAAGGTCGATACCACCTTAGGAAGGAACCCAGGATCTGTCCTCAATACGATTCTATCTGGGAAGATGGTCAAGAAGGGTTCCGCAATAGAAAGAGCCTGTAGCTCACTAATTCTCCTAGCTGAGGTGACGGCTACTAAAAGGACCGCTTTCAGGGTCCAAAATTTTAAAGATGCTTCTAACAGTGGTTCGAAAGGTCTTTTTGTCAGACCCCCCAAAACCACCGATAAGTCCCACTTGGGAAAAAACTTAAAGGGGGAAGGCCTAGCCCTGGCCAATGCCTTAAAAAAAACTGATGACATAGGGATCTAGAGATAACCGTCTCTCTAGAAATACTGATAGCGCAGCAACCTGCGCTTTCAGGGTGCTGGCTGCCAGACCCCTGTCCATCCCGTCCTGTAAAAACTCCAGGACCGAAAAATTATTCATGGGGGAACAATTCTTTGAACTGCACCAGGAATTAAAGACCCTCCAGGCCTTGAAATAAAATCACCCTGGTAACTTCCTTTCTGCTACTAAGTAGCGTATCCACTAACCGTTTAGATAAACCCTTCCTACTCAGGATTAACTCTTCAGTAACCAGGCCGCCAGGTTGAGCCGATCCAGGTTGGGATGGAGCAGAGGACCCTGGTATAACAAGTCCTTTCTGACTGGAAGTAGCTGATGAGGTTCTATTGCCAGTTTCAGCAGGGTTGAAAACCAAGGCCTTTTGGGCCAGTATGGGGCTATCAGGATAAGAGTCGTCTTTTCTACCTGAAGTTTCCGCAGAACTAACGGAATCATTTGTACTGGGGATAAAGCATAACACAAACGGAAGGGCCAATGCTGAACTAACGCATCTAGACCCTCCGCTTGATCCAGTCTGTTGAGGGAAAAGAAAACCGGAACCTTGGCGTTGGCTTGGGACGCAAACAGGTCTATCTGAGGGGTTCCCCACCTGTCTGCTGCTATTTTCTGGAACACCTCTGAATTTAGACTCCACTCGGATTCCAGAACCCTCCTCCTGCTTAGGAAGTCTGCCAGGTGGTTTAAACTGCCCTTTAGGTGAACTGCAGACAGAGATGCCAAGTTTGTCTCTGCCCAGTAAAGCATGTGTAGGACCAGGTTCAGGAGAACCCTGCTCCTCGTGCCCCCCTGCCTTGAGACGTAAGCTACCGCTGTAGCATTGTCCGACAGTATCTGGACATGCTGACCCTGTATTGTCTCCTGGAAGGCCCAAAGCCCCAGGCAAACGGCTTTGAGTTCCCTCCAATTGGAGGATCTCTTGGCCTCTTCCCTGGACCAGGACCCCTGAGCCAACTGACCTCTGAGGTGAGCATCCCACCCCCAGGAGCTGGCATCCGTAGTCAGGACCATTGTAGCGGGGAAGGACCACACTAGACCCTAACTCAAATTTGCGTAAGTCCTCCACCACCAAAGTTTCCTTTTTACTGAAGCTGGAACCCTGATCTCCTTCTCTAAGGGTTCTCCATGCGTCCAATTCTGTAGAATCGCCTGCTGGCGACTCCTTGAATGCAGGCGGGCCCACTGAACCGCAGGAATGGAGGATGTGAGTAGTCCCAGGGTGGACATAGCTGCACGAACTGAAACTGCTGCCTGAACCTTGATTATTTTCTCCTCTGGTAGAAATAACTTCTCCTGGATGGAGTCTATGGTGTACCCCAAAAAGACTATGACCTGAGAGGGGACTAGATTTGACTTCTCTCTGTTCATAATCCAACCTAGGCCCTCCAAATGGGCCTGAGTCCTCCACAGGTCTTTGAGAAGCTGATCTTCCGTCTTGGCGAACAACAGGAGGTCGTCCAAGTATGGAATTACCGAAACTCCTTCCAGCCTTAGAGGTGCCAAGGCCTCCGCCACCACCTTCGAAAAGATCCTCGGAGAGGAGGAGAGACCAAACGGCAGGGCCCTGAACTGAAAGTGTTTGACCTCGCTTCCTGTCCTGATTGCTAGACGCAGGAAACGCTGAGAAGAGGCTCTTATCGGGACGTGAAGATAAGCATCCCTTAGGTCTATCGAAACCAGAAAGCAACCCGCTGGAAGAAGCCTTCTGACCGAGTAGATGGTATCCATCCGGAACCTCTTGTACTTGATTGACCGATTCAGGAATTTTAAGTTCAGAATCAAACGAAATTTTCCTGCCGGCTTTTTTACTAGAAACACATGGGAGTAGCAACCCGTCCCCTGCTCTTGTTGGGGTACCGGGGTGATCACCCTCTGCTGGAGAAATTCCTCTAACAGTGACAACATTGCCCTGGATTTCTCCTGATCCCTGGGTAGCTGAGTCGCGTAGAAACACGACGGTGGTTTCTCTGAGAACTCCAGCGCGTAGCCCTCTGCAATAACCTTGAGGATGTATGCACTGGAAGTCGTCTCTGCCCACTGTGGAAGGAACGACTGAAGCCGTCCTCCCACAGCCGGGCGACCATCACTGGGGTTTAGCGGGCTGGCTAGGGGAGCGAAACACCCCGGGTCTCCCTCTAACCCTCTGAAGCCGCCAGGACCTTCCACCCTGACCTTTTTGTGCCTCTTTAGGATCTTGGGGCTGGAAAAAAGGACGAACATTTTTCCTGGTCCGCGGTACTACCTTCTTTAAGGAGAAGGCTTTTTTCCTATCCGCCGTCCTATCCAGAACAGTGTCCAGACCGGCGCCAAATACCAGATCTCCATCGAAGGGCAGGCCACATAACTTAGCCTTCGAAGCCGTGTCCCCAGTCCAGGTTTTGACCCAGAGAGCCCTCCTGGCCGAATTCACTAGGGCCGAGGAACGGGCTGATATTCTCACTGACTCGGCCGAGGCATCCGCCATGTAGCCTACTGCCTTCAGAAGAATCGGGAAGGACTCTAGCAACTCTCTGCGTGAGGTCCCGGACTCAATGTGACCCTTCAGCTGTTCCAACGATGCTCAAGGTTCCTGGCCACTACTGTGGATGCCATAGCTGGTTTGAGGTTAGCCAGGGAGGCATCCCAAGCCTCCTTTAAGAGCGCCTCTGCTCTTTTATCTAGGGGATCCTTTAAGGTGCCCGTATCCTCAAAGGCCAAGTCCGTATTTCGGGATACCTTTGAAAATGCAGCATCCAGCTTAGGTTTCTTATTCCATACCTGCGCTGGATCCTCATCAAAAGGAAATCTCCTCTTAAGTGACCGGGAAAAGAAAGGAGCCCTCTCTGGGTCTTTCCACTCCCTTTTAACTGCATCTGACAATACTCCATGTACTGGAAAGGTTCGATGTTTGACTTCGTCTAAACCCTGGTACATCTTGTCATGCAGAGATAAATGCGTCTTATCCACCTTAATGCTTAAGGTGGAATGAATAGTTTTCAGCAAGTCATCCACCTCTTCTAAGGACAACTTGTAACGTGAAGAAGATTCTCCTGTATCTTCCTCTTCCGCCTCTGACCCTGAGACTAGGCTGCTAGGTTCTTCCTCCTCGGACTCACTACCTGCCCCTCTATAATCCAAGGGTGCACTAGTGGAGGCCTTAGCTGCTGATCCTGACGCCGCCCCTCTGTCCAAGTAGGAGCGGAACGACTGAAAGATCTCTTCTAGCTCCTTCCGAAAGGAAGAGAGCATCTGTTTGGGTTGTTCGGAGGCTGCACTAGTAGAGGCTTCCCCTTTGACTATGTCCGCGATGCATGCCTTGCATAACGGCTTAGTCCAAGACCCTTTAAGGGTTGTTTTGCAGGTAGCACACCGTTTCTTAGGAGGGGGCACTGCAATTTTTAGCTTTTCTTTAGCTTTCTGAAAAACACAAAAGACAACAACCCCATGTTTAACTTTTTGTGTCTCAGACCCAAACCACCACCACCACAAAACAGCCAGTGAACAAAAAAACATACCAGGTCCCATCATCGCTGTACCAAAACAAACAACACTCTCCCAGGGATGTGACTAGGGTGAGTGAGGCAGGCTCCTCTCCCCAAGGGGCAGTAGGAGGGACATAACAAGGAACCAGGTAGACTTAAACCGCTGTTTTCCTACCTGGGCCAGGCTGGTGCATGTGGCTCCTGCTCCCGCCACCTCCGCTGCGTCTTCTGGCTCCATTTTCCCAGAACGCGGCGATAGTTTGTGCGCCTCCTTTTGAAAGTCCCGGTTAACCCCACCACTGTGGGAACCGGAAATTGCACCGCCGAGGCTGCCCCTCCCTTCTGCGTTCCAGCGGCCGGAACCGGAAGCCGCCACGCGCCGCCGGAAGTCCCGCCTCCACCGGAAATGACGTCGCCCGCCCTCCGTACCGGGACATCGCAGACCCCAGGAGACCGGCATCTAACTGCCCCAAAAACGGCCTATAATGCCCAGCCTATTGGCGCGGAACCTCCGGCAGCCTTTACCCTCGCCAGGCTCGAGAAGAGGGGAGCACCGAAACATCCCCCACGCGTCAGGGGGAGGTTGGGTCTGCCTCCTGAAAAAACAACCGATCGCAGGTATGCTCTTCCATCCATCTCCCCCTGGAGAGAGTCCAGCATCCTCCTGGTTCCCTGCAGCGCTTCCACCATGGCCGGAGGAAACACTACAACTGAGGCCATGGTGGAGGTGGGCGGAAGTTATAGCAGTGACTGCAGTGTTTCCTGGGAAGTGGGTGGAGCTGCACTCTCTCCAAGCGCTGTCCTGAAAGACGAAGTGAGAAAATCCAGAAAGGTAATCTCATTATATGTGGAGACTTTAATGCACCACTAGACCCGGATATGGACACCTCAAGAAAAGGAAAAACTCCAAGGAAAGGTTTAGCTGATATTTTCTCAACAGAAGATCTGTACGATCAATGGAGGTGCTTACACACTACAGAGAAAGACTTCACCTTTTTTTCTAATGTTCACAAGTCGTACTCCAGATTGGACTACTTCATCAGACAAAAATCTCCTACCGAAAATAGTAGATCGCCAAAATTCATAATCTAACGTGGTCAGACCGCGCACCTATTACGATAGAAATAGATTCTAATCAAATCTCCCCCAACAATTATTTATGAGAGGAATAACATTTATTCTTGCTCAGAAGAGATGTCAGTCTGTGATGAGGGAATCCATTGAAGAATTTTTTGTTTTGAATGACAATAGTGTTACCGATGCTACCTTATGGTGTTCCCACAAAGCCTATGTTAGGGGTCTCCTGATACAATTAACCGCCAGGGGAAAAAAAATATAGAAACATCACAAACTCATTACTAAAAGAGATTGCAAGCCAAGAAGTATTACATAAAAAAATCCTCTAGATATTAATTTGGAATGTCAAATTTCCAAACTAAGAGTGGAACTCAAATCTAGCCTAATGACTGACCATGAAAAGTACTTTAAGAAAAACTTAATTTAAAATATTACTCTGAAGGTAACAGATCAAGTAAACTATTAGCTTACCAATTACGCCAGCGTAGACAAAAAAATAAAATTATTAAAAAACGTACCCACCACAAATCGGGAAAAATAATGTTCAATCCCCAAGAAATTGTAGATGCATTCTCACAGTACTATGAAGATTTATACAACCTTAAGATATTAACACCCCTCAACCTGATAATAAAATAAAGTTTTTTAGATACTGTTAATTTACCCGCCATCGATCAAATATCCTTAGATAATCGCAATAAACCAATCTCCAATGAAGAAATTTTGAAAGTCATAAATGATATTCCCAAAAATAAGGCCCCTGGTGCTGATGGCCTATCAGGTGAATATTACTTGTTTTTTAAGGATATTTTGACCCCATATTTATCCAGACTTTTCAACCAAGCAGCAAATTAAAAAACTTTCTCAAATGAACTTCTAGAAGCTGTAATAACACTTCCAAAATCTGACAAGGATCCTGCCTCGCCCTTGAATTACAGACCCATATCCTTACTAAATTCCTATCTTAAAATTTATGCAAAAATTCTGGCGAATAGATTAGTTAACATCACCCCCTCATTAGACCCAACCAAGTAGGTTTTGTTAAAGGTAGACAATCTCCCGATAGCACTAGAAGAATGTTAAATATTATTAACAGAATACACAATGATTAAATGCCCGCCCTAATATTAACATTAGATGCTGAAAAAGCATTCGACAGAATGCATTGAGGGTATATTTCACACACTTTATCTAAATTCAGCCTTCAAGAATTTATACACTCTGCCATTATGGCTTTATACACTCATCCCACTGCTAAAGTATTCTCTTCAGGTATGCTTTCTAGAACTTTTGCACTGACTAACGGGACCAGACAGGGTTGCCCTTTATCCCCACTGATATTTTCCCTTGCGATAGAACCCTTAGCGGAATATATACGCTCTTCCCCAGATACCAAAGGTATTACGATTGGTCAGGATGAACACAAGTTAGGCCTTTTTGCTGATGACATTGTACTGACTCTAGCCAATCCTGAATTATCCTTACCATCAGTAATTAATGCGCTAGATAAATTTAAAGAAGTCTCGTACTAGAAAATCAATATAAATAAATGTTACATACTACCCATAAATATCCCTGCTCCATTAATAGACAGCCTTAAGTCACAGTATGGATTCATCTGGAATAATACCTTGATAGCCTACTTAGGAATACGACTTGCACCACAGCCAAAGAAAACCTATGATGTTAACTTCCCTCCCCTCTTAGAACAAATTAGCCGCGACCTATCGAAAATGCAGAAAACTCAATTATCATGGGTCGGGAAAATAGCTGCATTCAAAATGCAAACATTACCAAAGATTCTATACTATTTTAGATGCCTTCCTATCCCAATTCCTGCTAAATTTTTCAAGCAACTAAAACGCTAAACTTAGACAGTTTATTTGGAATAAGAAAAACACAAGGGTTGCCTTTTCTATTCTTACCTCCATTACAGCTCATGGTGGTATGAACTTACCAGATATCAGGAAATACTATTATGCTGCCATCCTGGATCAGATGAAATATTGGTTCTCCCCCCTGAAAGACAAACTATGGTTGAACATAGAACGAGATTCCACCAAGAATTCTGACTTATACACCTTGACGTTAGCTAATATTGTACTCCCAAAAGTAGTCATTCCCAATCTACTGAGTATTAAGGCCACACTATTTGCATGGAAACACATACTTTCCAAATCTAGATATTTAGAAAAAATAAATCTAAAATTTACCTCCCTACACAAATTATTAACTACTGTAAAATCCGAATGTCAGTAGACGATTGGATCAAAGGGATATTTTCTTTACGTTAACCTTCCCCTGAATTATAAAAATGTCACTATGTGCAAGCTGGGAAGGTGTAAGCGTTTGGAGGGATTTCAACCCGGAAAATACGTTAGAGATACCATCGATAATCTGGGATTATTTATCCCAACAGAGGGATTATGTTAAAAAAGGTATTTCATATTTCTATGACATACTTTCATCCCAACCAATTGAGAAAAATACTCATATGATAAAATGGGAGAAAAATTTAAACGTATCCTTTTCTTGGGATCAATGGAAAAAAATCATTCCAAACAATTAAAAATGCATCTTCATGCATCGAACACTGGGATAACGCCCAAAAAATTACTAATAGATGGTATTTAACCCCCTACAGGATATCTAAAATTTACCCTACAATGTCCGACATTTGTTGGAGGTGCAAAGAGCAAACTGGGAACTACTTCTACACACGTTTTGGAGTTGGAAATCATTGAGAAGCTTTTGGAACTCAATATCATCCTTCATAGCAGATCTCACAGGTAACCTTCTTGCGCTTACACCTGCCTCAGCATTACTGGGTATTGCTCTTGAGATATACCCTACCATTTATAGAACTGTTGTGACCCATATATTGATAGCCCCCGAGACTAACTGTTGCTAAACTATGGAAATCCACAGATTCACCCAATATTACTACGGTCATAAATAGATTGAATATCCAAGCACAATTTGAACCGATGCTAGCTTACAAAAACCATACAATCCCCTCTTTTAGGAGTAGATGGAAAACATGGTTAACCCATCATAGAGCCTCCGCCTATTTAAGAGATTGCAATATTTAATTCTCGCTTGATTGTTTGAAAACATTTATGCTTAGTATTAAGAGGTATGCAGGTGTAGTACCATGACTATTCCATTAGTTCTTAGTGGTTCTGTTTTTGTTTAACAATATAAATAAGTAAAAGATAAAAGTAAAAATACTTTAGTACAGGCTGTACTATTGTTTATCGTGATGTCCTACCAGTCATACAGTTAGAAGTAGGCTGGTGTAGGTCATCAAGGCCCGTACCATGTTTACAAGAAATGCCTTTACTGTTCTTTTCACGTCTTTGCTGTTTTATTTGTAATACAACTCTGACCTTTATGCATTGGTTATGCGACTGTACTATCTTATTTGATCAAATAAAAATGTATAGTTAAAAAAAAAAAAAAAAGAATCCTGGACGAAATTTAGTTTAGTAATTGTTTAAATTCATTACCATTGTAATTTGGGGATTTTCTTTTTTTTTTTAAGTGTATTTTGTGCGTGTACTCGAGAGAGGAGCCGGACTGCAGGAGTTGGGAGTAGGCAGACCTCCCCCAGAGGCAATCTGCCATCTTTCTCTATGCCCCCGGGTGGCAATGGCAGGTGTGAGGGGGTCCTCCCACACAGCCCGCCCTACCTGCTCCGCTTTGAAGCCCAACAGGGCAGAGGGACTCCCCTATGAGGGAGTGAGAGGATCTAGCCCGCTCAGCCAGCCCTGTTAGTCCTTCGCCTCTCTTTTTTTTAGAGACCGCGTGGCCAAAGTGCATGCATGTTAACCCAATTTCGAGTGCGTGTAAGCGTGGTGGTTTCGTGGGAGGGGGGGTGGGCGTACTAAGCGCAGGCTTACCTCGCATAGCACACCCACCGGGAGCTGGGCTGAGACCACCAAACTCAATTCACATGCAGCCGAGACCGGGATCTGAACCCTTAGCTGCAGAGGTGAACGGCTTGTCAGCGCAGTGCCAATCGCGTTGAGCCACCGCAGCTCCCTAAATAAAAATAAAATGTATAGTTAAAAAAAAAAAGAATCCCGGACGAAATTTAGTTTAGTAATTGTTTAAATTCATTACCATTGTAATTTGGGGATTTTCTTTTGATAAATGGTTAAGAGCACAATTAAAGGATGAACCTTAAACCTCTCTACTCTATCCCAAACCAATAAAAAAAAATGTGTCTTTAGTTCTACTTTAAGAAGAAGATCTGAGAAAAGGTTGTTTGTTTTTGTTATAATTAACACAATTGTAAAAATTCTTGGAGCCTTCACCATGTGTATGTGTGAAAAACAAGTGACATACAAAACCCTGCAAGCCAGTACACCACAATTACTAATAAACTGATAGAAGACAATAGCACAACATAAATGACACTCAGATAGCAAATACATAATTAATGTTACGATTTATTAAAGACCTAAATATATGCATTTCTGATTATACAGTTTATGACAACGTATTGTGCAAAAAGGAAGTAGACTGTCACTAGGTTAGCTGGTAAATAAAGTATTGCAGTCTAAACCCAATTTATGCCTTTTAGAGCAAGAGGTAGAATTTCAGTTATGGCTGTATGCAAATGCATGGAGCCTTAAGTTATACATCAAGGCCATTTTTTGTTCATTTCTAAAAAGAAAGCAATTCTATATTCAGCCCATACATTGTCAGAAAAATCTGCAGTTTTGTGTAAGGCACTGACAAAGTAGGGTGAATAAAAAAAACAAATATACAAACTGCAGAGGTAGTCAGATGTTTCATATATTAGAACAAAGGAATAAAAAAGATCAACTGCGCTAAGAGACAAAAATAAGTAAATAAATGAAAAAAATATGGAGCACTGAGTACTCTTATAGTGGTGAAATAAAGAGGCAACTAAATGCTCAAAGGAAGCTGCACCTGACTGTACTAGCTAAAACAGTGTAAATAAACAATAACAAACAGGATGCGCTACAGATTTTACAAAATAAACATCAAAATAATATTGACATAATTAATGGTCCATAGAAGTATATATATGAAACGAGGTGAAACACAGTCTTATATAGGCAACGTGGATTCAATGCACCGGTGAAGTGAATATGTACACAAACGTTATGGTGACACTCTGATGAGAAGTGCTGATAGGAGATCCTCCACCATAAAGATATAAGACCTGCTTACCGGATTTCCGGTGGTCTCTTGTTTAAAAGAAGACCCCAGAAAGCATGCCCCATGAGGAAGCGAGTTTTCGCGAAACCGGTCGGGCGGTATTTTGTGTTACATCGGATCATCCCCCGCTGAATACATTTACCTTCACCATATTGGACGGGTTTTGGTCTCTTTTGGATTACTTCCGGCCGGAGTTCCATCTTAAACTGACATGCCTGCGTTTTCATGTTATTATGTAAGTGAGTTTTTGTCCTTTTTTAATAAATCTTAAGCCTACGTTATTACACTATTGTGGCCTTTGTGTCCCTCCACGGTAACTGCCTTCGAGTCCCTCATCCAGCTGTCGTGAATGGGGATGGACACCTGATTTTGGCCCAACTTCAACCTTCCAGCAATTATCCACATGCTTTCTGGGGTCTTCTTTTAAACAAGAGACCACCGAAAATCCGGTAAGCAGGTCTTATATCTTTATGGTGGAGGATCTCCTATCAGCACTTCTCATCAGAGTGTCACCATAACGTTTGTGTACGTATTCACTTTACCGGTGCATTGAATCCACGTTGCCTATATAAGACTGTTTCACCTCGTTTATATATATATATATATATATATATATATATATATATATATATATACACATACACACACACTTATATGGACCATTAATTATGTCAATATTATTTTGTATTTTGATGTTTATTTTGTAAAATCTGTAGCGCATCCTGTTTATTATATATTAGAACTAATCAGAGAAAAACACAGTGACAAATAGTTGGAAACATTATGGATGTTGCTCCTGAAAACATTCAAGTCTGCTAGGAAAAACGAGAGCTGTATATTTTGGATTGTGTTGTAGTTCTAGGCTTCCTAAATCATTGCCTTCATTAAAATTAGGAGTACCATCTCTTTAAATGTGGTGTACCACAGCAGTCGGTCTAAATTTTATCCTCATCAGGATTTATTAAAATTAAAAAACGGAAGAGAGAAAGACAGACAACAGGAGGTTACTATTGCATACTTTTGCAAATACATAAATAATCACACTGCAGTGTCATTATGCTTTGCAAACTGTTGTCCAACTCTAATCTAACAGATTATCAGTATGAAAAACAAAAATCAGAGCAAGCTTACCAGGTGGTAGCCCCATCCTTCTTAAAAGGTGCAACATGGCAGAAGCCCATAATCAAAAAAGCTTAATTTAAAATCATTTTCTGTTATTTTTTTCTTATATTACAACTTGGAGACCAATCAATTACTATAGCAGGGATGAGGGAGGTAGTGCCAGGGTATACTTTGCAAAATTATAAATGTATACAACCAAGATGCTGTGTTTTTTTATTCATAGTCAGCAAAAAAGTCCTCCATGACCAGGATATATTTTTGCAATACGGCCCTGCGTTATTTTAAAGGGACAATTAAGCGGTCGTGCGACACTGTACCCAAATAAAAAATTGATGTAATTTTCTTCCCACAAATAAAGCTGTTAATATAGCTGATATTTTGGTGGCATTTGAAAAACACAGCAAATAAAAAAATAAAAAAAAGAATTTTAGGCCAATATGTATTCTATTATGTTAAAAAAAAAAATTCAATAAGGGTATATTCATTAGTTTATGGGAACATTATAGAGTCAACAAACTATAGTGTATATGGCGGCAATCAGCAACTTCAAGCAGAACTGCAATATTGCAGTGGACAAACACTGACACTTTGCGGGAACCAGTGACACCAATACAGTGATTAGTGCTAAAAATATGCACTGTTGCTGTACTAATGACACTGCCTAGCCAGTGTTTGTATACGGTGTTTGTTAGGTGCTTTTACCAAGGCAAGAGATTTTCCAGGAACACAAAATCCATCCTCTACCTCCTTGTCAAAATGGAGATCTGACTTGTTTACCCGTTCTGTGTATTTTACAGAGGATCGGCGGTGCTGGCGGACATCCAGTGCCCAGCACCCGCAGATCCGCGTCTACTGTGAATGATCACAGCAGAAGCGGCCTGCGCTCCCTGCAGGCAGAAATGCAAACTACTCTGCACAGGAGAGCCATCCTGTAGCAGTAAAACTTCTATAAGGTGGTCTTTAACTGCTACCCAACCAGCCGCCGCAGTTATACTGCGGCAGGTTGGCACAGCTGCGTAAATCGTTATATCGCCGTAGCTGCAAGTCACAGCAGGTGATGACGCTGATCACTCATACCAGAGCGAGAATCAGAATCTGTGTGTGTAAACACACAAATCCCAATTCATTTAGGGGAGAAGAGACAGATCGTGTGTTCATAGCAAGTATTTAAGGTCTGATCGCTGTATAAATTTCAATAGTCCCAAAATAGTGTCAAAAGTGTCCAATCTGTGCGCCGCAATGTCGCAGACCTGAATATACGAGATATATATATATATATATCCCAGATTGCCGCCATTACTGTAAAAAAAAAAAATCTACAAAATCTATCCCCTACTTTGTAGACGATATAACTTTTGCGCAAACCAATTAATATATGCTTATTGCGATTTTTTTTTTACCAAGAATATGTAGAATATATATCAGCCTAAACTGGGAGGAAAACTTTTTTTTTTTTAAATTGGGATATTTATTATAGCAAAAACTAAAACATGTTGTGTTTTTTTTTTTTCAAAATCATTGCTTTTTTGGAATATAGCGCAAAAAATTAAAAAAAAAACTGCAGAGGTGATCACTGCGCAATTGTCAGCTAAAGCAATGCAGTGCCGGATAACAAAAAATGGCCTGGTCAGGAAGGGGAAAAACCTTCCAGGGCTGAAGTGGTTAAGTGCTAACTTGGGGCATATCTGCACCGACAAGCTATTTACTATGTAGCACCCGCCATCCCCAAAACCTGTGATGCAAATACCAATCAATCAGATACCTAGCGTTAACCCTCTTCGTACCCTTTAAAAACTTTGTACCAACAGTAAGGTGCATGAAAATCAAAGCGAACGATTGGGAAGCTGGTGAGTACCAGCACCCTTTTTTTTTTTTTTGCAGCGTCTGCATGCTTAATTAAATTGGGGATTTCTAGAGGTGTATATATATAAAAATAAAAACAAACAAGATGTTTACACACTTCCTACTTTGATAACTGAGCAACAACTTTGATTATGGAATCAAATGTGGGTGGTTATGAAATTGAAAGCAATATCATTAATGCTACAATAAAACAAATACAGCAACATTAAATTAGAATTTCTGTAAATGTGTGTCGTATAGAGATTATGCATGGCTCGTGGTCAGCAGAAAACCAACCATTTTTGGCAGTGGCTAAGTCCTACATCTCTATGACCTGCTGATCTGACCACTTAAACATTTAACAGAAATGAGAATGCAAGCAAAATCAAGTATGGAAATCTGTAAACATCCAACTAAAAAGCAAGGCTCGGATATGGAATTGTAATACTTAAAATAAAATTTGCAGAAATGGCACTTACATTTTATTTTGGTAATGTCTTGGCAATGAATCATTCTGAACAATGCCAGGTTACTTTTACAACCCAAGTCCACAAAAATCCATTGAACCTATAACTTGATGATCATATCAAAATATATTCAAGTTAGTGTCCATGATTTTAGTCCAGTATCTGTGTGAAAACTGCCAGCCTCAGTCTATTTTGCAACCAGTTAAGGCCTTCTGGCTGCACAGTCTAGAGGGAACATCCATACCCACAGAAGAAAAAAAAAAATGGTTTTACTTTGTGTCAGAAATCATTATGTAGCAAAACTACATTGTGCTAGTAGAGTTATGTACAAGTCCTCTAGTAATCAGATGGGTAGAAGGGCCTAGAAATTACAGCAATAAACTAT
This sequence comes from Rana kukunoris, assembly GCA_029574335.1. Lineage (NCBI taxonomy): Eukaryota > Metazoa > Chordata > Amphibia > Anura > Ranidae > Rana > Rana kukunoris. Next base: position 391,843,858 of record CM056049.1, read on the forward strand.
TCCATAACAAAATTCTTACATGCGCAAGTCATGATCCCTTTTGGCTTTAAAAATTGTATCCTGCAAGACTTTTGTTCTATGTGTATTAACAGGAAATTATATCTGGACCATGAAAAGAAAAAAAATAATTATTAAGTTACAGTGACAATGACACACCCACCAAATAAAGGTGATCATCTGCCTTTAGGAATTTTAGAACTAGCCAAGTGATAATTTTTTGTCTAGTTTCAAATCCCAAGGCACTGAAAGCTCACATATACTAAAATTCTCCTAGATGTGTATTGTTTCCCCTTTATCTAGGTGTTAAAAAGCTGTACAAAAAGTAGTTTAATGAAAAACTAAAAAAAAAAAACACACAATTCAGTAAATTGCACCATATTTGCATTGAAAAATTCTCTTAAATTTGCATCGTCCCCTTTACCTTAAAGATAGCACAAGGTAATTGGTTCTTTTTGGCAGTGGTTGGAAATACGATTTTTTAAAAATTGCAAAGAGGACAAATCCTTTAAACTAAAACATTTTCAGTGTTATAAAAGTACATAATTTTCATGTTTTTTTTCCTCTTTAGCAAGTTTGCTGAATTTTCCATATACAAACTTTTCTTGTCAGTGGTTTTGATGGCAAGCGATTTCGTCTTCTGATTGCTCCAGCATGTCCAGGATAATATTTAAAATGGTCTGTAAAGCACGGCCCAGTTGTGAAGCTGTATAAGGCTTTTCTAGAGGAGGCACATGGATGAACACAGATTTGCCATGACTCTTGTACAGAGAGGTATAGTAGGTGAAGTCACACAGGTATCTACAAGAAAAAAAAAAAAACAGCCAATTACAAATACAGCACAACTATTATGCTGGCCATTGGCTCGATCTGTACAAACCATATCTGGACCTTTTCAGGGATTTACTGTACATTGACAGTATTTTTTGCCACGGAGTACCCAGATTACTTACATTAAAACTTACATCGCGACTGCTTGGTGTCCTAAAGTGCATTTCTACCCACTTTATGTGTTATATGTTCCCACTCACACGGCATAACCAAAAAAAAAAAAATACATTTCTTTTTACAAGTTTCAATCCAGTATAATTTCCCCCTTCTATGCAACAGAGAAAAGGCTAAGGAGTTGACTTTATTTTTATTGACCATGTCAGTACTATGCTGCCAGATCCCATTATCGATTACATAGTTAGTCTGGTTAAAAGAAAAAAAAAAATGGCCCATCTAGTTTAACCAATAAACCAACCAGTTATAAACTAGATGTGCACACTATGGGGTAAATTTTCTAAAACTGGTGCACTCCGATTTTGGTACAGTTGTGCATGGTAGCCAATCAGCTTTTAAATTCAGCTTGTTCCATTAAAGCAGAACTCCGGGCAAACCCCCCACCCCATGTCCTTGTTGCTGATCTCCTACCTTCACTAACTTTGCCATCCATGTTCTTCTGAGCTCTGTAGTTCCTCTACAATAGCCTGCTGACATTCCGCTGACATCCTGTTTGTAAGACCGCTGGCTTCTATCCCTCTCCTAAGCTCAGCCAGCGGTCTGAGGTGCCCCCTGTAGTTCAATCCACAGTGAGCAGGGAGTTCTATTTCCTGTAGTGTAGATAAAGTTTGCATCATCACAGAGTGGTACTGTGGATACGAGAAATAGGAACATATATGCCACGTCCTGATATATTTAAATTTGAAAAAAGAATTAGGATGATGGACTTTATAAGCACAACACTAACTAGGTAGATTAAAAAAAGTATATAAAATTTGTATTTACAAAAAATAAAATTTCAAACAATATTAAAATCATATTAAATTGCCTATGGTGGGTGGAGGGGTCTCGCAGGCCCCTGGTCTGTGCCGCCCATGGAGGTGGTGTCCTCCCTGCCAGCCTCTGCCCCTCCACTAACTCAATGTATAGCCTGATCGTTATCAAAAGACCAGATGACACAGCATGGATCTCTGGCTGTGACAGGTATTGTATGCGAGAACACCGATCCCTGAAATCTCCTGCCAGATTGGCACAGTTCGCTGTCAATCACAATGCCAGCGGGAGATTACAGCGATCAGTGTTCTTGCATACAATACCTGTCACAGCTAGAGATCCATGCTGTGTCATCTGGTGATTTATGCCAACAATACTGCTATGCACTGGTTGATCACTTAGCAGCACTTGTAGGTCACTGATGAGCTGCACTGGGGGGAGGGGGGACGACACTCGTTGTTAGAATGATCTCAAAACTGCAGCAGAAGCAATATTTATAATACTGAATTACAGCAAAGTACAGGGTGTACAATATATAGTTATGGGATGTGATTATCTCCTGTTGTGTCTGGGAGGGGAAAGAACAAACATGCTTTACATTTAGAAGGGGCTGTAACTGATCATACAGCGTGTTATGTATGGCTTGCTGGCTGCAGAATGAGAGGTATGATTTTTGTTGAAGTGGGCTTGTTCACATTTACAAGCCTAGTGAACCTCCCACATTCATTATAATTTTGCAAAGCATGATGGGAAATGTATGATTACAGTGTAAAGAGGAGAAAGGATATGTTGCAGTCACTGTTCTAAGAGATCCTCCCTTCCAGAAGAGATGCATTTTTTGAATCAGAGCCGACTTCCTGAAAATTCAATTGGACATGTAAGAAACGTAACAAATGTAATAACCGTTTAGTGGTGTGTGTGTGTACACTAATGGGTGATTTTTTGAAAATCCCAGAGTTCCGCTTTAAGCTTTGACAAACCTGGAAGCCGATTGGTTTCAATGCATAACTGCACCAAATTTTGCACTCTAGTAAAAAAAAAAAAAAAAAAAAAACACACATTGTGTCCAAACTAAGGATTAACAATCTCAGGGCTTGGAGTAGTACATTATATATTACATTGGAGTAGTACATACACACTATAATAATATATTATATATATATATTATACACACACACACACACACACACACAGTACAGACCAAAAGTTTGGACACACCTCGTTCCAAGAGTTTTCTTTATTTTCATGACTATGAAAATTGTAGCGTCACACTGAAGGCATCAAAACTATGAATTAACACATGTGGAATTATATACATAACAAAAAAGTGTGAAACAGAAAATATATGTCATATTCTAGGTTCTTCAAAGTAGCCACCTTTTGCAGCAGACACATCTCTAGAACAACTGTTAAGAAGAGACTGTGTGAATAAGGCCTTCATGGTAGAATATCTGCTAGGAAACCACTGCTAAAGAAAGGCAACAAGCAGAAGAGACTTGCTTGGGCTAAGGAACACAAGGAATGGACATTAAACCAGTGGAAATCTGTGCTTTGGTCTGATGAGTCCACATTTGAGATCTTTGGTTCCAACCACCGTCTTTGTGCGACACAGAAAAGGTGAACAGATGGACTCTACATGCCTGGTTCCCACCGTGAAGCATGGTGGAGGGTGGTGATGGTGTGGGGGTGCTTTGCTGGCGACACTGTTGGGGATTTATTCAAAATTGAAGGCATACTGAACCAGCATGGCTACCACAGCATCCTATTCCATCCGGTTTGCGTTTAGTTGGACCATCATTTATTTTTCAACAGGACAATAACCCCAAACACACCTCCAGGCTGTGTAAGGGCTATTTGACCAAGAAGGAGAGTAATGGGGTGCTGCGCCAGATGACCTGGCCTCCACAGTCACCGGACCTGAACCCAATCGAGATGGTTTGGGGTGAGCTGGACCGCAGAGTGAAGGCAAAAGGGCCAACAAGTGCTAAGCATCTCTGGGAACTTCAAGACTGTTGGAAGACCATTTCAGGTGACTACCTCTTGAAGCTCATCAAGAGAATGCCAAGAGTGTGCAAAGCAGTAATCAAAGCAAAAGGTGGCTACTTTGAAGAACCTAGAATATGACATATATGTCTTGGTCTGTTCCCTAAATGCAGGTTGCAAGCTATCCTTTAGAAGCTGCCGGAGTCCTGATCAAAACAAACAAAATAGAAAAAAGGTAAGACACGTTTTTATTTTGGTATGTTGTGTGAATAAGAACAAATCAAGAAAAAAGTGAAAATATATAAAATTAATGCATATTCTACAAAAGATTCTGAAATGGTAAGGAGAGATATTGTATGATGGTACTGCTAATAAAGTTTACAAATAATTGGATCATGGTGATTTTCTGCAATTAGTCACACACACGTCTTCAATCTTGTAATAAATCCGATACAACACAGGGGCGTGGCTTGGCGAGCAGCGTGGATGGCCGCTGTGTGAAGGAGCTCCGGTCCCAAGGTTGAAACATTCGCCGAAAACGACCTGTTTCCAGCAGAGCATGAACACCCGGCTCAAGAAGGGAACACCCGGTGGTCTAGCGAAGCTGATGGGAACACCTAAAGGGAAGGCGACGCCCGCTAATCTGAACAAGTATCGCTACACAGGCGGCCGCGTGAAGGACAAGATGGCGCCGGTCCATAGACACGATGGAGGGGAAGACACGGAGGATGACTAGGTCTCTATTCCCGCCTCGGAAGACTTCTCTGGAGGTAACATCAACCCTGACTCTCCCCTAAATTACGCCACTATGATGGAGATAGCGGCAGATATAAAAAACTCCTTCTCTGTGGCCATCACTGACATTAAGACAGAGCTGCTGAGACTGTCTGAACAAATGGTGGTGACGGAACGGGCGGGCAAGAGGAGAGACCGCGCTCTGACAAGGTTGGATGACATAGCAGAGGTTCATAACCGTCAACTAATAGGAGGTTAATCGCCACTTAGAAGATTTAGATAACAGAGGACGCCGCAATAATATCAGGGTGCGGGGGGTCCCCGAAGTGGTACTACCAGATCAGATTAGGCCCGCGCTGACGTCCATATTCAATGGTCTCCTAGATAGGCCTGAAGCCTCGCCCATAGATTTTGACAGGGCACACAGAGCTTTGCGACCGAGGGCCCCTGACAATGTCCCTCCCAGAGACATAATCTGTTGTCTACCTAATTATGCCCTCAAAGAGGAGATTCTGAGGAAAGCGAGGGCCAGCGACCAGATAGTGTTCAACGAGTCTGACATTCATCTTTTTCAAGATTTGTCACCGATCACACTAAAGAACAGGAGAGCACTGAAACCCCTGTTAGAGGTGTTGCAATCCAAAGCAATCAGCTATCGCTGGAAATTCCCATTTGCTTTACAAGCTGCTTTTAATGACAAGCAATTTATGCTCAGGGTTCCAGATGACCTTCTGCAGTTCTGTGAAAATCTGCACATTGCACCTATAGACTTAGCAGACTGGTACGCTGAATTCCTGCTCCCACCGACGCTCATTCATCAACCTCTTCCACAAGGGCCCTCGCCATCCAAGTCGCCATACCAAGCTGGCAAATACCGAAAGAAAGCATATAAGGGTCATCAGGCCTCTCCTGCAGCTAAGAGCTCCAGGATGTAACTGCCCATATAGTTTGCTCGTTGCAAGAACAGGAGTACATTATGCAAACCACCAAAGATGGGAATCCTGTCATTAGTTGCTGGGCTAATTGTAACTTGCTCTGCCCCTGCAGCAAAGGAGACATCACTTCAGACACTGTGTTGTTTGACTATGTTTATTTTTTCCCCTTTTTTCTTTTTGCTTTTTGTCTCCCTTTTCCCTTACATGCAGCACCAGCCCCCTTGATGTGCAACTGCACAGAATACTATGTTATGCATCCTGATCCCTATTGGAGAAGCCTCTTGTCAGACCAACCCTTCATACTTCGCTATTGGACTATTCCTCTTGAAGACAGAAGGTACTGTAAGCCCCTTTTCTCAAACCTATAGATGATTCTACATGGAGACACAACCCAAACATATCCTCTTACTGCCCACTAGAGGGCGCCATGCCCTTACTGTTGTGTTTTGCCTTAGTTTGATCTCTCCGTTCACAACAAATCTACAAACTGCCTCCAGACATCTCGGGATGTGATGGATTGTGACTGAGGATTTACTATATCCTTACCTTCGGTTAATATTGGCCTACATACACACTGTCTGAGGCGTTTATACCGGACCCTTTTTTCCAGGATTTATTTTTTCTTTCTTTTATTTATTTTTATTTATTTTCTTTATTTTTTTTTTTTATTTTTTATTTTTTTTGAGGATCGCAACACGGCTTTTAGTACTTGCCATGATCTCCACCACTGCCCAGGACTCCCCATGGGACTGCTAGACTGGTTTGTCCTACCTTGTCCCAACTTTGCGGCACCGGGTGGGGGGGCCCTGCGATAATGCCAACCCTCACCTCTGGACTGTAGCGTTCTGATACCCCGCAGAAGAGGTTGGCAAATGTTGCATAGGCATCAGGGACACTCTTTGAAGACCTCTGTTACTGAGCACTTGCCTGATTACTGTTTAGATCCATACCTGTGTTGTAACAATGCACCACTTAGGTTATGATTCACGGGCTATGTTTCTTTCCCCTATGCACAGTATTTTCTGCCATTTTAGGGACTCTCGCGCTGCTCTTATGACGTGTTGAGCCTGGAGGATCTCGTGTCTTTCTGAAGATTCTTGGTGTGCGAAAATGGAGGTAGCCTACAGAAAGCCACTTTTAAAAAACGTGAGTACGTTTTATTTTCTCTGAGGTTCTGTCTACTGGCAGATGGCTGGCCAGCCTTTCTTTCAGCTGGATGTGGATGGCTGCCTCTGTATTCGCAGAGCTGGCTCCCAACACTACTAGGACCCTTACTGGATTTGAAGATCTTAGTTTGTCCATTCCAATTGAACTTACTTTAGCTTGATTTGAGTTGAATAACGTGACTGGTACGGTGCATTTGGGATCTAGGAACGTCAGTGGACCGCTTCCTTATGTTATAGGCAAGGCTACTACTGGTTGAACACACACGGGGCTCTTTTAGAAACTGCTCCAATATTGTTTCATTGGTTATATATGTTCGGTTATTCATGTTATATTACGGTGGTTAAATTGCAGATCTCCTGGTTCTCTGTTCTCAAGAAGTTTAACACACTCCATAGTTTCCCTTCCTCCCCCCCCCCCCAATGGAACGGTTCAGACTTCCATTTCAGATTGCTTACATACCCTTGTTTCAACCTAGACCTTCATGATAATATCCTACACCTCGATTTTCTTGTCGGATAGTATCACCGACCTGCCATCCACGCAGAACCCTCCCACGCCTACACCAGAGTCATCCCAGACATCCTTGTCTTCACCAAGGGTGTCTACAGGCCCTACTACTTGATAGTAGATTCAGGGCTACGACTCGTGATTCGAGTGGGCTGGTCCTCACCAGCTCGCCCGGATAAACCCCCCACCCTATACCCACCCCACTCTTTCTATTCCCCTACCCTCCGATATTCCCACGCCCCTGCTGACACATAGTCGGTCCCCCCGCAGGAGAACGCAATATGGCTTACTCTTTTTTAGGCAAATCACCCACGCTTGTCTCGCACAATATTAATGGGCTTAATATTCCCGAAAAACGTTCCAAATTCTTGAAAGAACTAAGGAAAACAAAACCCCTGGTGGTCTTCCTACAGGAAACCCACTTTAAGGGCCAGAACATTCCTAAAATAACAGACAATCTCTACACAATCGCGCACCATGCCACAAACCCTCTTGCCAAGACAAAAGGTGTGTCAATACTGATCAACAAACACGCCCCTTTTGTTCACAAACAGAGCTTGGTCGATAAGGATGGAAGATACATTATTCTGAAAGGACACTGGGAGGGCACCCCCATTACTCTCGCTAATGTTTATTTTCCAAATAGAGAACATATCACCTTCTGCAGGAAGGTGGTTGATGAGCTGAAGGGGTTCGCTGAGGGTTGCATCCTACTTGGGGGCGACTTCAACATTCCTCTTTCACCCTTACAAGACACCTCTACTGGCCACACTCGCGTCACTTTTCAAACCCTGAAGAAAATGAAAGCCCTACTCCGGTCTCTGACACTGGTAGACACATAGAGGTCAACTCACCCTACTGAGAAGGACTTCTCCTTCTATTCTGCATCGCACAAACGATACTCACGGCTGGACCTGATTTACATCACCCAACGGGATCTATCTATACTATCTAGAGCTGAGATCGGTATAATATCACTCTCCGACCACGCCCCAGTTGCCCTGACATTGAAACCCAGACCCCCTAGAAGCAGTGGCTTCAGCTGGAGGCTGAATGCTGCTCTTTTGACGGACCAGACCATTCATGACGATATTCACAATTCTATTGGAACCTACTTCTCAGACAATAAGGACTCAGACACTAACCCGCTAAATAATTGGGAATCGCATAAAGCAGTAATCAGAGGAGAACTAATTAAATGGGGCGCCACAAAGAAAAGGGAAAGAGATAGAGAGGTATTAACGCTTTCAAACAAAATTGCCCAATTAGAACAACAACATAAAAGGAATCTCTCAGCCAAGGTTGAAGGGGAGCTTATTGAACACAGGAAAGCCTTAGCACAATTACTCCATCTACAGACACAGAAATCCCTCTTTTTTAAAAAGAACATCTTCTACGAACATGGGGATAAAAGTGGCAGGTTGTTGGCTAAAGCTCTCAAGGACGCTTCTTTGTCGAACCATATCCATGCGATTAAAAACAAACAAGGTGTCCTCGAACATGACTCAGAACGAATTGCGAAACTCTTCCAAGATTTTTACTCAAGGCTATACAACTTGCCCTCACAACACAAACCGGCACATCTCGCACCCTCTAGAATGGACAACATTCAGGAATTCTTACTAAATAGCAATCTTCCCTCGATCCAGGCAGAGGATGCGAGATTGCTGGAAAACCCAATCACACTGACCGAATTACAAGCAGTAAAATCACTAAAAGTAGGCAAAAGCCCCGGCCCTGACGGGTTTACCTCACAATACTACAAGACCTATTTGAACATAATCTCTTCCCCTCTACTCAAGGCTTTGAACTATTTGGCAAAAAACAAAAATAACTCCAGTTCGTTGCTAACGGCCCACATAGCTGTAATTCCCAAATCCAACAAAGACACTGCTGATTGCGCCAACTACAGGCCTATTTCATTACTAAATATAGACATCAAACTCCTCGCCAAGATTCTAGCAAATAGACTCAAACCATTGCTTGCACAGGTAATCGGCCCTGAGCAAGTGGGGTTTATGCCCGGCCGAGAGGCAAGGGATAACATCTCTAAGGCCCTCAGTTTGATCCACTATGCTAAGCGGTACGGTCTCGAGGGCCTTCTCCTGTCAACCGACGCGGAGAAGGCCTTCGATAGGATCTCGTGGGACTATATGATGGCCACCTGCACACACATAGGTATGGGAGGCAATATGCTAAGTTGGATAGCTGCTCTATACTCCAACCCACAGGCCCAGATTAAAATCAACAATACCCTTTCGGATCCCATAAAAATCTCAAATGGCACTCGACAAGGATGCCCATTATCCCCACTTTTGTTTATCATCTCTTTAGAACCCCTGATCAGAACCATCAACAACTCCCCAGACATTAGAGGTTTCAGAGTACAGGACAGAGAATATAAATTAGCTGCCTATGCGGACGACCTTCTCTTTTTCATGACCAGACCACACATTTCCATCCCTAATCTGATAAAAACGTTTACTACCTTATATCTCCAACTTCAAAATTAACCATAGTAAGTCAGAAGCGATCAACCTCTCCCTTAAAGACAAAGAGTACGACTCTATGAAAAGCAATCATAATTTCCATTGGGAACAAAAAAGCCTTACATACTTAGGTATAAAGTTGACACCGACAATTGACACTATATATGACGAGAATTTTAAACCCCTCCTACAATTAACTACCAAAGACCTACATAGATGGACGCAGAAACAGTTCTCGTGGTTTGGTAGGGCCTCCATACTAAAAATGTCAATACTACCGAGACTGCTCTATTACTTTAATGCTCTGCCAATCAAACTGCCCGCCTCCTTCTTCTCCAAACTCCGCAGCGCCCAGTTGAAGTTTTTGTGGGCTGGGAAAAAACCGAGGCTCAGTTTCTCTCAGCTAACCCTCCCCAAGAGTAAGGGAGGTATTGGTCTCCCAGACTTTAGGAAATACTACATATCTGCCCATATTACGAGACTTATAGATTGGCACTGCCACCAATCAACGAAAGATTGGGTACAGCTGGAAACGACTCAGCACATTAGACCCCTGGTCCTCCAATTCCAAGTTAATACATAGGATCTCCCATCCATTAGTTGCCGCGACTATGTCGGTGTGGCACGGCGCAGCTTCGGCACACAGCCTAGCCTCTATACCAGGCCCACTAACTCCTATTACAGACAACCCGGATTTCACTCCAGGACTGGACTTACAGTTCCCTCAATCCTCATTACACACACAAAACTCCTGGCCACTCATTGTTTAAACGGAAATAGAATCAAAACCTTCCAAGTGTTAGGATCCGAGCTAGGGGAGGCCTTCCCTGGTTTCTGGTTTTATCTTCAGTTACAGAATTTCCTAATTAACAGCAAACACAAAACGGACTACTGTAGGACTCCTACCCAGCTGGAGCAGATTTGCTTATTGGGGTCCCAGACTCCCAAAACAACGGCTCTAGCTTACTTGTGGCTCAGTCTTTCGCACATACAACCTCAGAATAAGATCAAAGCCTGTTGGGAGAACAAACTGAAAATATCCATAAATGATGATCAATGGGAGAAAGCCTCGTTGTTTGCGCACAAATGTTCCCTTAGCTCGAGGTACCAAGAAATTTCGTACAAATTTCTCATGAGATGGTATATTACCCCTGTAAAAGTCAAGAGATGGTCCCCAACAGCCTCAGATACTTGCTGGCACTGTAAGAAGGAAACCGGCTACCTCGCACATATCCTGTGGTATTGTCCCTCAATACTTAATTATTGGTCCAAGATAATACACTGGGTGAAGGTGATCACAGAGACAAGTATCACATTAGATGCAGCTGCATGCCTTCTCCACATAAACCATTTCTCGATCAAAAGTTATAAAAGGTCACTCACCAGACACCTCCTGACGGCAGCGAAAACACTAATCACCAGGTACTGGAAGACGATGACCTGCCCCTCTATTAGAGAATGGCTTGATAGGGTACATTATATACATAAAATGGACGAACTTGTGGCCATGAAGATCGAAAACACGACATTGTTCCATGACACATGGCAACCATGGGTTATATTCAAATACTCCAATGATTACCAACAATTATTGCTCTGACCCCACTAACAACAATACACGGGCCCTGTCAACCTTATTCTACCTTAGCGATGTAATGACACTTGGTACTTCATAAATATGTAATACTTCTGTTGATATTCCACTATGTTGATCCTGCCTATGTATCTAACATGTGACATGTAGGCTAACACCAATTGTCTAGTTCCCATCGAACTCTATCCGCCTATCATTCTCCAATTTGTCCCCACCCCCCATCCCTTCTTTTCCCTCCCCCCCTACCGCATATTCCATCCCCCAATGATCCATAAGGTCCACCTACATTTGACTGTCTGCAGCACTGGATCAGTTGTCATACTTATTTGAAGATGCACCTGTTATGTTAAGTGGTTTTTTTTTTTTATTTCCCTTTCTGTGTATGAAGAATATACTGTTCAGTCATATTTCTTACGTTGTACTATGTATTTCCATTTTTCGCCTAAGAAATAAACTTTGATTGTGATAAAAAAAATAAAATAAAAAATCCATCTATTTAAATGGTGAAAAGTAGCCACACTGCTGTCGTGTTATTGTGTGCACAATCAGGGCAGGACTTAGGGTGGTGGGGGCCCCTGGGCTTAAGTGTTGAAGCGGGGGGGGCTGCGCATTAAAGTAAGTTGTTGAGGGGAGCTGTGGTGGCTCAACGTGATTGGCACTGCGCTGACAAGCCATTCACCTCTGCAGCCAAGGGTTCGGATCCCGGTCTCGGCTACATGTGAATTGAGTTTGGTGGTCTCAGCCCGGCTCCCGGTGGGTGTGCTATGCAAGGTACGCCTGTGCTTAGTACGCCCACCCCCCCCCCCCACAAAAACCACCACACTTGCACGCACACAAAATTGGTTTAAAAACACATGCACTTTGGCCATGCGGTCTCTTAAAATAAAGAGAGGCGAAGGACCTACGGGGCTGGCTGGGTGGGCTAGGCCCCCTCACTCCCTCATAGGGGGAGTCCCTCTGCCCCATTGGGGTCCCGTTGGGCCCCAGTTGGGCTCCCAAGAGGAGCAGGTAGGGCGGGGTGAGTGGGAGGCCCCCCTTCACAACCGCCATTGCCACCAGGGGCATGGAGAAGGATGGCGATTGCCTCCGGGGGGAGGGTCTGCCTACTCCCAACTCCTGCAGTCCGGCTCCTCTCTCTCGAGTTCACGCACAAAAATACACTTTAAAAAAAATAAAAAAAATAAAAATAAATAAATAAAGTTGTTGAGCGGGGGGGGGGATTGAAGTTGTTGAGCGGGGGTTGACTACTCTCATCTGTGCACGGAATGTGTCGGCTCTCTTCCCTTCAGCAGACATCCCCATACCACCTCTCCGGTTCCTCCTGGGGGGAGGTTTTTGTTGAGCGAGGGGGGGGGGGGGGGGAAGTGCCTCTCACCTGTGCCGACAGCCAGGGCCACAGACTGTCATTAGCCAGGCTGTCGGCTTTCTTCCCTTCAGCAGCCACAGTCCTCCACACACCGCTCCGGTTCCTCCTGCTTCCGTGCTGCCTCCTATTGCAGTGCGGGAAAATTAACCCTTTCGCGGGACTGCGGGAAGAAGCGGAAAGTCCCGCAGAATCTGTGCGTTTTGGGTGGTATGCGCAGGGCCGCCATCAGGAATTTTGGGGCCCCTTACACAGCTTAAGGTATGGGCCCCCCCTATATATATATATATATATATAAATAAAAAGGTGGTAGCCATCCAGGGCCCTGGGGATCTCTGTGCCCTTTAATAAAAAGAAAGAAAAAACCTCTGGGCCCTTTAATAAAAAATAAATAAAAAAATAAACATTTCTAAAAAATATAAAAGAAAATGTAATTTTTTCTATAAAAAAAAAAAAAAAAGGGGGAGTTGCCATCCGGGGGCCCTGGATACCTCTGGGCCCTTTAATAATAATAACAACAACAATAAATATATAAAAAAAAAAAAAAAAAAAGTGGGGGTTGCTGTCTGGGGCCCCTAAAAAAAAAAAAACATTTATAAAAAATACATAAAAAGGGGGGCCCTGGGGACCTCTGGGCCTTTTAATAAAAAAATATAAAAAATAAAAAATATTTATAAAAAAAAAAAAAAGGGGGGGTGCCATCCGGGGGCCCTGGAGACCTCTGGGCCCTCTATTAATAGTAATAATATTATTATATAAATATATAAAAAAAAACATTTTTTTTATAAAAAAGAAATAAAAAAAGTAGGGGTTGCTGTCCGGGGCCCTGGGGACCTCCGGACCCCTAAAAAATAAATAAAAAAAGCCCCCTATTGGGCGGGGCCCATGGGCTTGAGCCCAGTCAAGCCCAATGGTAAGTCCGGCCCTGTGCACAATACCGAACAGTGATTAGAGAAACCATAGGAGAGAGTTGTGGGAAGAAACCAGAATGAAAATCAGACCAACTAGTCAAAAGGTAATGGCTATAAAACTACCTGAAAGCAGATTCATGTCCCTGTGTCTACAGTTGCAAATAGGAGTGTAGTCAAACACCCAGGATGTAATATTAGGAAGAAAAATCAACCCCACCGAAGGATAGTGCAAATGGTAGTTGCTTTACTAAATGGGGTTTGTTTACTAAAACTAGAGTGCAAAATCTGGTGCAGCTCTGCATAGAAACCAATCAGCTGCCAGTTTTCTTCTTCTCAAATCTTAATTGAACAAGCTGAAGAACCATGCACAGCTGCACCATATTTTGCACTCTCCCGTTTTCGTAAATCAACCCCAAAGAGCCAAGAAAAACTTCCAAAGTTTAAACTCCAAGGTTAACCAGCGTCTGACTGCACCATATCTAATATTCCTATTGCACACCTTCCTAGAAAAGGCAAGGAGCAAGCGGGCGCTGTAACAACTGTCAGCTGAAGACTGGTACCATAAGCCTAAGTATATATCATTAAAATAATGTCCAAATGTTTATTCAGCGATCACATAGCAGTGAAAGTTTTGGGGTCATACCATGTACTTTCACAGTGTTATCACATATACTGTTAGTGGGCTCAAAAGGGAGAAAAACCAGGGGGACACCGTTAAAAGGTAAACAGAGCCTTGTTGGAAATTTCTTAAATGCATATTGACAAGCCATATGACTTCTGGGAATATGTACTTTGAACTGATGAGACAAAACTGCAGATTTTTGGCAAGTCACATCAGCTCCAATAATTAAAAAAAATTAAAAATTAAATTGAAGCTTTCAAAGAAAAGCCCACTGCACCTATAGGGTAGTTAAAAATTTGCAATACAGGTGGGAAAAAAAAAACACACTTAACATTTTGCATGCTTTTTGACAAGATTTATGCTCAGTACATTTCTTTTTTTTTTTTTTTTAATTATTTTATTTATATCGAGGGAATTCGTCCACAAGGATTACAAACAAAGAAAATATAACAATTTAAATAGATAATAATGATATTGCTCATGCACCTACATGGATAACATAAACTTAACAGTTGTATTTATTTTCCATTTTCTTAGGGAAGTGAAAAAAATAATAATATATACATATATATACACATACATACACACTAATAAAAAAAAAAAAGGAGAAAAATAAAATAAAAATAAATAAAAATAAAAAAGAAAGGGAGAGGAATATAAAGGGGTAAAAAGAAGCGAAGGGGTTTGCAGGCATGGAAGTTTAAGTATCAGTCCTTCAATACAATATTGTCCTGGTTCACTTCCCAGGTGTCATTTATGGAGCATGGTTCATATGATTCATATGAACCCACGAATGGTATGTGTGGAACGATCAGTTTGGCGTAGCGGACTCTCTGAGGCGTTGGCCCTCTATTGAGTACCTGAATATATTCCAGGGTTGCCAGGTATCTTTGTAATTCTCTTGTCGTTTTTGTCCAGTGAGGACCAAATCCTCTAACCGACCGATTTTGTCAACCCTCCGAAGCCAAGAGGCTATAGACGGAGGATGCGGTGACTTCCAGTTGAGTGGGATACAGTGTTTGGCTGCGTCGAGAAGGTGACGGATAATTGATTTTTCATAAACTCGCATAGGGATATCAGTTACATGTAAAAGAAAAAAAGGCCGGGTCTTCCGGGATCGTACAATCCGTGAATTGTTGTACAATTCCACGAACCCCCTCTCAGAACCCCCTAATACGGGGGCATGACCAAAATATATGTAAAAGAGTACCCCTATTATTCTGGCACCTCCAACAAAGATCTGAGGACGTTGGGAATAGTTTATGTAAAAGGGCAGGGGTCCTATACCAACGTGTAAAAAGTTTATAGTTGGTTTCCTGATACTTAGAGCACCTGGAAGACTTATGAGTTAACTGAATTATCCGGTCTTTCTCGTTCGAGGTAAAATGACGGTCTAAGTCTCTCTCCCATTTCAATAGAGTCGGGGGTTGGTGGTCTCCCTGAGGTGTTATCAATACAGCATACATCAGAGATAATGTATGGGCAATCGTCCCAGTCTTTGAACAAAGCTCTTCTATAGTCGTAAGTGGGTATTGCAAAATGTCAGGGGGGGGTGGGATGGTCTTAAGAAAATGACTTAACTGCAAAGCTCTCATAAAGTCTAGTTTAAACTGACCGTTAGGGTCCACCAGCTCAGAATACGTCCTCCATCTACCCAAAATACTAAAATGAGACGCCTGGTGAACTCCTGCTTCCCGTAGTTTGCGAAAAATCCTATCATGTAGGCCTGGTCCAAATTGGGGATGACCTATCACAGGTCTCATTGGAGATTCGCGCGTCGAGAAGGGGGGTCCCGATAACAGGCGCGCACACTCTCCAACCGTATTACCTATTAGTGGGTGTTGCTTAACTTTATGTGGTAAGGCTGTATAGCACCAGGGAGCTCTGATAAGAGGGATTTCACTCTGGTCTTGTTCCAGCTGCGTCCACAGTTTGATGTCCTTATGCCTATTCCAGTCGAGAAGTCTACTAAGGTGGCATGCTTGATAATAAAGACGCATATCTGGTAATGCCAACCCCCCGTGTGATTTAGGTAGTGAAAGTGTCGCCCTACTCAGTCGTGGGTGTTTCCCTGACCATAGGAAACGAGTAAAAATAAAATGAATTTGTTTAAAGAAATTCCTAGGAATATGAATTGGAAGGGCCTGCATATGATAAAGACGTTTAGGGAGCACTGCCATTTTAAGAATATTACAGCGGCCCAGCCAGGAGTGAAGACCACTACTCCATTGGTCCAGCGACTGTTGAATTGTCTTCAAAAGAGGTGGGAAGTTTAACTTAAAAACTTGGGAAAAGGACGTAGGTATATGAATACCAAGATACAACAAAGCCGTATCTGTCCATTTCAGGTGAAAACTATCTCTAAGTCTAATAAGTTGAGTAGGTGGAATCCCTATGCCCATTGCCTCTGATTTATTATAGTTGATCTTAAAATTAGAAAGCTGACCATATAATTCGAATTCGTGTAACAGATTTGGCAGGGAGGTCATAGGGTTTGTAAGGGTGAACATCAGATCATCAGCGTAGGCACAGATTTTATATTGCCTTTCGTTCACTCCTATACCTGTAATATTTGGATTCAGTCGGATGTGGCACAAGAAGGTTTCCAGAGAGAGTGCAAACAGGAGGGGTGATAAGGGACAGCCCTGTCTAGTGCCGTTGGTAACTGTGAAGGTCTCTGAGAGAACCCCATTAGCTCTAACACTGGCTGTAGGTTCAGTGTAAGCTGCAGTTATCCAACGAAGCATCTTACTCCCCAGGCCTATATATCGCAGCGTCTCAAACATGAACGCCCAATTGACCCGGTCGAACGCCTTTTCGGCGTCCGTCCCAAGGAAAAGACATGGTGTTTTTTTATCTACTGCAATGTGTAACAGGTTTAAGAGTTTAGTGGTATTGTCTCTGGCTTCCCTAGTCGGGACAAAACCTACCTGATCTAAATGAATGAGAAACGTTAGATGCTGTTGGAGTCTAACGGCCAGGATTTTAGTAAATAACTTAAAGTCAGTGTTAAGAAGAGAGATCGGCCGATAGCTCCCGCATTGGTTTGGGTCTTTGCCTTCCTTCGGAATAACCGATATCTGTGCTTGTAATGTAGTTTTGTGAAAGACTTTAACCGGGCCATTAAACAGGTCTACTAAACGATGTCCTAAAAAAGGAAACAAGGCCTTGTAAATAGTAAGACCATCTGGTCCCGGGGCTTTGCCCGGTTTCGTACTATCTAAGGCTTGTTGAAGTTCGGTCAACGTGATAGGGTCTTCCAAAAGCTCACGTGTTTCAGGCTGCAATAAAGGCATAGCAGATTGGGACAAATATGACACCATAACCTCATGTGCGGGGGTAGGTACACTCAAGTTGTATAAAGAACCATAAAAGATTCTGAATTCCTGGACAATTTGTTGAGGTAATTATTTTTTTTGACCTATGGAGTTTACTATATGTGGTATGTAAGACGCAATTCGCTGTTTCCTCAAAGTTTGGGCAAGGAGCCTACCACATTTATTACCTGATTCGTACACTTTCTTTCGGCACATCTGCATTGCTGCCTTAGCTTTAAATTGCAGGATATCGGTTATCTGTGAACGTACCATGTCCAATTCAGATCCGAGTTGTCTAGTCGGGGTTGCTTTATGGGAAGTCTCTAAATTATGTAACTTAATAAGTAACATATCCAATTGTGCTGTCCGCAAATGCTTTAGTCTTGCGCCGTGTTTAATAAGGACTCCTCTTATAACGGCCTTATGGGCCTCCCACACTACCCCTGCGTCACTATCTGGTGTTGCATTAGTGTCAAAATAATACCCAATTTCTCTGACCACATCAGCTAAAACCTCTGCATCTTGTAACAGGCTTTCATTAAGTTTCCACTGCAATTTTTGTCTCGTACGTGCCCGTGATAAAACATATCGAATACTGATCGGGGCATGGTCAGACCATGAAATTAATCCGATCGAGGTATCTTCCACTGCATGTAGCTGACCATGCGGAACTAAGAAATAATCAATCCGTGAGTACGTTTGATGTGGTTTTGAAAAAAAAGTATAGTCCCGCTCACCCGGGTGGAAAAGACGCCAAACGTCTATCAGCTGTGCGGAGTGAAATGTCGATCCAATTCGTCTACGCATGTCACGCTGTCGACGATGTTCCTGAGGAGGTATCTTCCATCGGCAATAAAGGTATATTCAAATCACCCCCTACTATAAGGTGTCCATCATAAAAATGTAAAAGTCGCCCTATCTGTTTCCTCAAAAATACGTCCTGATGATTATTAGGTGCGTATAGGTTCGCGAGGGTCACGGTTTCTTCTCCAATCTGTCCCTTCAAGAACAGAAATCGTCCTTCACTGTCTATCTGAGAATCTATAAACTTCCATGGCACTCTATTAGAGATAAGTATAGACACTCCTCGGGATTTCGTTTCAGTGTAATTAGAGTGGAATGTTTCCGGGTAGTGCCTGTTTTTAAGTAGTGGAAGATCATCTCCTCTGAAATGTGTTTCCTGCACTAAGACAATGTCCGCTTTGGCTCGACGCATGTCATGTAGCAACATTCGTTGTTTTTCAGGTGAGTTAAGACCTTTAACGTTTAAAGAAAAGATATTAAGTGAATCCATGTCTGCAAAAGAATAAGGTGTGGGTGAAGAAAGAAAAAGATAAATGGGGTAGTGAGATAAAAAATAATAAAAATAAAAGGGGGAAGCTAACGCAAAAGAGCGTAGCTATAAGTGTACTAAATATAGCCTAACTAGCTAGTACGCTCTCCGGATACTATTCCGGGTATCGAGCGCGACCTAATTGGGATAGTCTATAGGAGGGGCGAGAACTTACATTCCTGGCGCCCCCCCCCCCACCCCAGGTAAATCTATATGTAAATAACAGAAAGTAGGACCGTCGAGAAAGATAATACAAATAATATAGATACAGTGCAGCGTTTAGCTGTAAGGAGTACAATCTAATAAAGCAATTCAAACAGGCATTGCAATGGTCAGATGCACAGTATTTATAATAACCAAAAAGAAAAAAGAAAATAGCTAGAATACAAAAAAACATTTACAGTTGAGATCTCAGTCGTGTTCCTATCCCGTGAGAGACAAGACCTATATATTCCTGATCAACAAACCCTCTCTTCCCCCAACCCCTTCCTTTTTAAAAATTATTCAAAGGAAAATAAAAAAAATAAAAAAATAGGGGTGTAGATTGGGGGGGGGGTGGTTAATTGATATTCATTATACAAACTTGACCTTACAGGTTCCTGGGAGGTCAAAAAAAAAAAAAAAAAACGTAGACCGCCAGGTGAGCCCGCAGGTTCCAGCTGCTCGAAAGGGGAAAGGGAGAAAAAAATAAAAAATAAAGAGAAAAAAAGGAAGGAGGGGGGGGGTGTTAGTGAGCACGCTATAGGATGGTATCCCAGGTGTCTCAAGCTGCTAGATCTCTATCGGCTGCAACTTCTCATCCAAAGTCCAATAAGATCAGTCAGTCAAGGCAGCACAACATTAAAAAGCTTAGTCCATGGGTTAAACCATAGGGATAAATCATACCCCTCCCCCCAAAAAAAGAAAAGGGGCAAAGGAGAGGCAGGGGCAGGGCAGTAAAGAGCAATATGGGGCATTTCAATACAGTACAAGTTCCGGTAGAGTCTTATTGGACTCAGTTCCTTCAGACTGGGCACTGAAGTAACAGGGAACAGCAAGCGGCTCAGGGCCTATTCACGTGCAGGCTCCTCCAAGGTAGGTTGCTGCTGACGTCTGCCCCTCTCCCTTCGAGGTGGTGGGGGACCATGTCGGGTTGAGGCGCCCGATCTGCCGGCTTGCCGCGGAAGAATCTGTAACCAGTCAGGGACCTGGATTGGGTCTACACCCATAAAGACAAAAAGCCCTGGCAGGTCTGCCACAGTCTGCAGCGTATAGGCTCCCTGCTCTCCTCGAAAAGTTACTGAGAAGGGGTAACCCCAGCGATAGGACAGGCCCTTCTGTTTGGCCAGGTCTAGTAGAGGGCGTAGAAGGGCTCTGCGTCTTAAAGTGGCTCTGGATAGATCCGGTAAAATCCTGACTTTGGACCCCCTTATTTCCACATCTCCATGGTCCCAGGCCATCCGTAGAATTGTCTCCTTCTGGGCATACCGATGTAAGCGGCAAATAACATCCCGCGGTCTTGTTGAGTCTGCTCAGTACATTTCACATGGTTTAAATAAATGTATTTGTCCCACTTTTCAAGATGCATGTATCCCGGGCTGCGGCTCCCGGGCTGCGAGTGCCTGGGACTGACATGGCCGGTGCCCACAGGTGGAGGGAAGGGAATGAGCATTTACTGTGCTTCCCGTCTTCTTGCTAAGAAGCGATGTTTAAAAAAAAAAAAATTCACTTCTGGGTCTCCCACTTACATAAGCACATATCCAGTGTTGTAAGTAATGGAGTTAAAATAAACGCAGTTACCTAACGCAGCCTCTTTTGAGGCTAACGAGTAATCTACCTGATTACTCTTCCCCTCACGGTAATGCAGTTCCCATTACTTGGGCGGCGTTACCGCAATTACATCTACCACCACTAGATGGCAGCAGAGTAATTACTTCTGCCGGCGCTGTGAACATGAATATGGGTGGAACTCCGTTTTAGAATCATGTGACCGCTGTGATGGCCATCACAGCGGTCTGAAAACTCCCAATCGCAAGGAGCCCTGGATACAATGAGCCCCATCCGCCTCACACTGACCTATCACCGGGGAACAACTCACATCGATCACACACACTGTGTGCGCAACCTATGATCAGCACATTATTTTTGGTCAGTGATTTCATCTTCATCAGACAACAAAGAAAAATCTGACATCCCCATTACAGATCCCTTGCATCTAATAAAGCGTATATAAGATAAACAAACTTTAGAAAATTCTAATAAAGCCTAATATAAGATTTTAAATTACAGACTCTGTAAACGTCAATTGAATGTATATTATAACCATACATTTTAATCCAGCTTATAATTTGAATGTAATATGTAGCAGATGGATAAGGGTTTTAAATCCTATTAGCTGCACATACATGGTGGGACGGATGCACCTAGGCTGGGATATACACGAGATTACCATTTGTTTCCGGTTTTCTTCTCTCAAGGATCTGCCATTCTTTTGTCTTGGAGTATTAACTCACTGCTCCCTGGCAAGCGCCCGTCGCCTGCTTCTCAACAAAGCATTGTAGATCATTAAAAAAAAAATGCAGTTACTTTGCTGAGTAACTAATTACTTTTTCAATGTAGTAACTGAGTCACTAGCGCAATTACTTTTTCGGAGAAGTAATTTGTAACTGTAACTAATTACTTTTTTAAAGTAAGATGAGCAACACTGCACATATCCCCCCACCCGGTACAAACATGTGACCCCATGTGCACAAAAACAGATGGGGATACATATGTCTCATATCGCAGTGCATGCCAGAGTGAGCAATATTTCTAGCACCAGACCACCTACGTAATACTAAACTGATGACCTATAGGGGGCTTTTATAGCATCGCCTATAGAAAATATAGGGCAATGAAGTTTGTTGCCATTTCACAGGCTCTCACAAATTTAAGGTTTGACATGTTGGGTATCTATTTACTCTGTGCAACATTATCCCTGTAGGAGAAAAAAAGCGAAGGCTTTAATATCACTTTACCTGCAGTAGAGGAAAGCCAGGTCACCAGGCAGGTTGTACCATTTATGCAAATCCTAAGCTGGATGGACAGATATACACATCCTTTGGGCAGTAAAACAAATCCCATATATTTATGTGAACTGTGTATTTATCAGATTGCATGAAAACAACTTTAAACAAATTAATGTATTAAAAAAAAGGGGGGGGGGGGTTCTAAAAATGTGGGTAGTTAAGTGGATCCCCTACCTGCCCGCATCAGTAGACACTGTAAACTGGACATCCATTCCGACTTCTGTTGCTTTCTTGCAAACAGAATCTATGTCTATAATAGAGTGTAAGCATTCTGGGCCTCCATCCACACAACACTCTGTAGCTGGACAAAACTGGCGAACATCCAGACCATGGTATCCCTTGTTGTGACCACATTTCTCTAGTGTCACCATTGTAGCCATACCAGAAACTCCGACATGAACAATGAGCTGGGGGTGGGTAGAAAAGAGAAAAGGTCTGTTAGCCGTTTTCTGCATAGTAAAGTACTCATGCATGCCTATGGACAAACTGATAACACTGTATAAAACCCCAGAAAAAAAAACCACACACACAACCTTTTGCATCAGTGTACAAAGCAGTAAAAAGCTAGTTCATTATACGAAAACACAAAAAAATTGCTAGATTGCCAAATCGGTCAGTAACCCATGCATTGGTACTTCGGAGGATTGCGCCCTGGTATTTTAGATCATTGTAAAACTGAAAGTATCCTAGTTTTTAGACAGCAACAGAACATATTGAGCCATTAACAGCTCTGGTACACCAATGCAGAGTTAAAAAGTAAACTGCATATGAGCTATATGTATTGACAATCAGAGCAAAAAGCCCACTCTGAGACCATGGGGCTTGTTGCGATACTGGTGTGAGCTTTTATGTAGATCACCATTTCAGGAGGCTACATTCACACATAGCCGACGCCGTCGCAGTCCGTTCCGACGGAGTCCGCCAGCTCAGCGGGAGATCAGTCCGCAGATCTCCGCTGAGCCGACGGATGACAAGCTCCTCTCTGCTCACTAAGCGGGGAGGGGCTTGTGCAGCGCCGCCGATTCCAATGGAGTGATCTGATGAAAACGGACAGCATGTCCGTTTTCATCAGATCTTACCCGATCCGATCCGCATGGACGGATGGGGACGTGAGCCCCATACATTTGTTTTCAGCGGATTGGATCAGGTCCGATGTCAGCGGACATGTCTCCGCTGACATCCCACGCTCCATAGACATGCATGGAGCGCCCGTTCAGGTCCGCCTGAAAAACTGACAGACGGACCTGAACGGATACATGTGTGAATGAGGCCTTAGTCTTTAGCAGTAACACAACAAACATTCATATTGACTTAATACACCATGTTCTGTTGTGAAGGCCGTTTAGCACCATAAAAAAAACAAGTCAGGTATAAGGTTCAGAGTGATAGTATTAGCGAGTAATGATATATCTACAGGCTGAAAAACTGCCCTCAACATGTGCTGCAAAGCAAGTATTACGTGAATGACCTGACTGCCTCTAATGCAGTGTTTCTCAACTCCAGTCCTCAAGCCCCCCCAACAGGTGATGTTTTCAGGATTTTCCTCAGATGAAAAGGCTGTGGGAATTACTAAGGCAGTGAAACTGATCAAATCACCTGTGCAAAATAATGGAAATCCTGAAAACCTGACCTGTTGGGGGGGCGTGAGGACTGTAATTGAGAAACACTGCTCTAATGCAACCTGGCCTGGTTTATACAGTTGTATGGACCATAATTGCTATAAAATAGTATAATGAACATATATTTACATGTAAAGGACCTAGTGTTGAAACAGCCTCTTATACTGTGCTATAACGTGAAGACCATCTCCACTGTATAAAAGGACTACAATACATACAACATACAGGGCCGGATTTCCCACAAGGCCACCGAGGCCAGGCCTCGGGGCGGCAGTGGGTGAAGGGGCGGCGCCGCTCCTGCGGCAAATTTTCGGCTTTCAGTCGCCCCCCCCACCCGCACTAACATAGCCCCCCGCGGGCGGCGGGACTTGCTACTTAGGCAGTATAACTATTTTTCGCCGCCCGCCGCTGGCAGCCATTTTCAAGAAGACCACATACTAGTTATTTCCCCCCAGGTCGTCCCGATTGATAAGCAAAACGGCTGCGGCACTCGTGGCCTTTTTTTTTCATTGATGAAGTCGGGCAGATGTTGGGACTTGAACACAACAGTAGGCGGCAGGCCACACAAAAGCCCTGTGTATACACACACATACATACACACACACACACACACACACACACACACACAATATAAAATAAATAATGTTTGGGGGGGGTTGGTCTGGTTGGCAAGTGGTTAATGACACTGGCTGCATGTTTGTGGTCGTGGTCCTGCTGCAGAATAAATTTGGGGCCAATCACACACCTCCCTGATGGTATGGCATGATGGATAAGAATCTGCATGTAGTTCTCAGCATTGAGAACAACCCAAAATAAATTCTCCTGCACCTGGCAAACAGCAAGATCACATATGTCTATATTAAAATTGTTTGTACCTGTAGTAGGGCGCCAGAAACAATTTTGCACATTTTGCCTTTTCATCCTACCTAAAACACACAGAGATCAATTTAACCTACCAGAAATATACTGACTGTAACCTTTACACCAACTTAGATCAAACTATGATCTAGCTATTTTTTCTCTTTTTTTATATTTGTTTTTAATACATAAATTTTGTTTTACATTTTGCTCTCCCATTGAGCAGAGAAAGATAAATTGCATCTCTCTCCATTCAGAGGAGAAAAAAGAAAAACCAGGGGCAGGCTGTACAGTGACTGATAATTATGTTAGTCAATCAGAAGCCATCACAACGATCAAGTGATCGGAAAGCAGGATTCAGTGAAGAGGCTGGTCTCAGTACTGGGAGCACGCTGCGCAGCGTGTCTCCCAGCACAAACACAGGTATGCATATATGTGGCCATATGGAAGAAAACCCTTGCGTAGGTGTTTAGCCTGGGAGCCTGTCATGTTGCAGGAGCCACAATTTATGTTTTTACTTCAGCCTAGGGGTGGGCTAATGTAATACCTGGTACAAATGGAGTAAGCAGATCTCAGTTGCCTTGCACCTGCACAAAACATAACTCAAGTGTAAGATGTAGTTAACAAGTTGGAGCTTTTGCTTACCTCTGAGCTGCTGGGCAGCTCAAGAGATGCAAGGCCTGCAGCCTCTGTCTCCAACTTGCCACACTAATGGCGGACAGTAGCACAAAGCACATTCACCTTGCGTTTGTAAGAAGCCCACAAAACCACCAAAGAAAGGACCTCCTCCCAAGGGTACCCCACAGTATGGGTATAGTAGGAAGAGCAATAAGAAAAACTTCTAGCCAGCCTACCTTTGAGCCAGCTACCAGATTCATTACAGCCAAAATGGCAGAATCAGACTGCATGGTTTAGCAATGCGGACATGAAGAAATCTGCTTCAACACTCCTTGGGCGATTCAGGTCCGCTTGCTGCTCCATTCCCTACCTGCTCGTGCTCCCACCCTGGTGTGGATACCGCCACCAGGGTATACCCACACACCTACAATGAGTGGCACTTCTGTCCATTCAAGGGGCAGCACAGGGGAGGACTTGGCGCCTTACCAAAGGCGAGCAAGAGGCTCCGTTAGAGCACTGCGCCAAAGCTAAAGCACAGGCAGCAAATCGTTATTCCTTGCCAAATGATGTTTAGAAGGCGCTAGAGATACAACCAAGCAAGAAAGTGTAGCAAAAGGTAGAATGCAGAAGATTATATTAATATACTCAAATTGCCGTGTCATCTCTCTAAGCCCCAATCATGACAGACACCACATCCCCGCATTCACCAAAGCACAGTGATGAATGTAGAAGAAGATGGCTTGCAAAAGCATTTGCACGTCAGATTGCTGTATAGTCCTGGGCATAACCAGCTTCTTTCCACCAATGTAAACCTGTACAATATAAATCTCAAAAAGGGACTTATGTCACATCCAAGTCAGTATCTTAAACTTGAGCCTTAAAGAGTTACTAAAAGCAATCTTTTTTAAATCAAAAACAAACATGTCATACTTACCTGCTCTGTGCAATAGTATTGCACAGAGCTGCCCCAAACCTCCTCTTCTTGGATCCCCAGCCGTCCAGTCCTCCTCTTCAGTATCTGCCCCCGTAGCAAGTGTTTGATATGTGGGCAGATGAGCAGGCTTGCTCCCAAGCCAGGCTATAAACACACATAGTGTGGCTCTGTCCTACCCCCACTCCCTCCTAACTGGATTTGACTGACAGCAGCAGAAGCAGGAGCCACCTGCCTCTATGTGCTGCTCTTGGACACACTGGATAGAGATCAGGCATAGTTAAGCATTTGGGAGGGTGGGGGGCCTCATCTTGGAAGGTTTTTTTACCTTAATGTAGAGAATGCATTAAAAAAGGTGAAAACCTTCAGCCTTTACAACTACTTTAGAGCAGACCTCAACCCTTGTTCTGCACTAGCATTTAAAAAAAATAATGCATGTGTGAGAATGTGCTTCTGGTCTCTTCCAGTAGTTTAGGAGCTGGCAAAGAATGGCGGCTGATTTCCATTTGTGCACATGGTGAGAAAGAAAGTAAAATACAAACATTTTTAGCATTTGTGGAAGAGTAAGGAAAGAGACAAAGTAAGATGTTGTTTAGGCAAGTTTAGTTCTCCTTTACTGCTTTATGCTGTGACACTCTTAAAACCTTCCTGTACCTGGTATGTCCATATACATTATTTTAAGGACCAAAGAACGACCTCATGGTAGAACAAATATGCACAATCTTAACACGTTTTAGCACACTAGGTGGCTTCATTGGAAGGACGTATCTATACTTTCCACAGTCACAATATGCATCCACTCTTAAATTCACCTCTGCATTATTACCCAGAGACAGATTTAAAAGTAGCAAGCTCATATACGAAAAGCAAAATAGGCTGTGGCAACCAAAAATGTTTCCCAGAGCTTAGAGAGAGGGACGAAGCACTGCTGATTTCAATCATCCAATCATGTGCAAATAAAAAACATTTTTTCCTCCTTTTTTTTTCTTGCAGACGATTGTGTATTCTTTGCAAAGTGACAATTCACAAAATTCACTAAGCTCCGGAGAAACCTTCCTTTCAAACAGCCCATTTGCTTTCAGTAAATACACCCCACTGTGTTAAGTGAATATCTTCTCCAACTTACCTCAGGGTTGTAGGTCATCCATAAATCTGGGATTAACCTTTGCACAGTCTGATATTCAACTGGAACTTCATGCACATGCAAATCAACATCATCTCCTAAACCAATCTTCTCAAGTTCCTGCAGGAAATAAAAAATAAAGAAACATGCAATGTGTTTTTAACCAATGAGTAATATTTAGATATAGGCAGAATTTGGCTGCATCTAAACCTAAAAAAGTAGAACTAGAATTTTTTATTTACATGTTTTTAGCAAGTCCAGGTGTTCATATTTGGCATGACAAATTTGAGGACAGACAGCAAAGCTGTATTGTAGACATGGGAAACATGCAGATCAAAAACGACAGGTCTGCATTTAGTACCGAAACC
The DNA here is from genome assembly GCA_029574335.1 of Rana kukunoris. Classification (NCBI taxonomy): domain Eukaryota; kingdom Metazoa; phylum Chordata; class Amphibia; order Anura; family Ranidae; genus Rana; species Rana kukunoris. The sequence continues at coordinate 391,871,133 of CM056049.1, forward strand.
ATATACAGGGTAAAATAAACCTGTGCATTTATACTCGCTGTAACTTGGTGGTCATTAAAACAACTTGTCTGCCCACACCAGAGCTTATAAAAAGTTCTTTCACAAGAGTCTCCCATGCTCTAAATTTGAGAAAACCTATTCTTGTGGAAATCAAGAGCTCTAACAATACATTATTAGGCTACCTTAAAAGGGGAGTTCCAGCCGTTTATGTATATTAAAGGTCAGCAGCTACAAAAAGTGTAGCTGCTGGCTTTTAATAAACATACACTTACCTGTTCCTTGATCCTCTCCCCCCCTTCTCCGTCTGAGCCTCAATTATAACTGTGGGCACCCGGCTGTGACAGCTTTCGGCTTCATGGCCAGGCACTCACTGCGCATGCACGAACGGCGCAGCGCTCCCAGAGTGGACAGGTGATCACCTGGGACCTGTCACGTGTCCCAGGTGATCGCCTACAGACAGGGAGGGGCCGCCAAAAGGCGATATGACGCATCGCCTAAGCTGTCCCTGGGCGGAAAGAGGAAGTGGGACAGGAAGTCCCAATCCTACTGAAGCCCCCACTCCCCCCCCCCCCCTCAAAAAAAAAAAAAACATGCCGAATGTGGCATGTAAGGGGGGGGCGAGGGGTGGATTAAGCGGAAGTTCCACTTTTGGGTGGAACACCGCTTTAAGCAGCCAACATTTACCAAGCAGGGAAAGGCACTAATGGACAGACATAGGTTGTTCAGCTCAGAAAGTACCTACATTCCCTGCAGTTAAAAATAAAAATAAAATAAAACACTTTGAAAGGTGTGCCCAAAGATAGGCATTAAAAATGCAAACCAGTATTCCCTGTGGTCTTTCTAAAGCTGAACTTTTCACATTAGTCAGTCAGTCACCATGTCTTGTTCTGCACAGAGTGTGTGCGTGTGTGTTGTGGAGGCGTGGTCAACCATCGATGGTGGGGCGGAGCACGGTCTATGGAAACAGCTTTACCCCGGATGCCTGCATACTTAGATGTGCCTCTTTTAATCATCAACCCTGTGAGTTTCTAAATGTTGTACCTTCATTAACTGCTTCAGCCCCGGACCAATTTGGTGGTCAAAGACCAGGCCACTTTTTGCGAATTGGCATTGCATCGCTTTAACTGACAATTGTGCGGCCGTGCGACGTGGCTCCCAAACAAAATTATTGTCCTCCCCCCCCACAAATAGAGCTTTCTTTTGGTGGCAATATATATATATATATATATAGATAGAGATAGATAGATAGATAGATAGATAGATAGATATAGATTTGTGCAAAAGTTATAGCGTCTACAAAATAGGGGACCATTTTTATGGCATTTTCATAATTCTTTTTACTAGTTCTAGTGGCAATCAGCAATTTTTTATCGGGACTGCGACATTATGGCAAACACATGCGACATTATGGCAGACACTTGACACCATTTTGGGACCATTGTCATTTTACAGCGATCAGTGCTATAAAAATGCATCGATTACTGAAAAAAAAAAAAACTGGCAGTAAAGGTAACCCCCTAGGTGGCGCTGTTCCCACGTCACCGACGATCACGGGGAACGGTCTTCAGTGTCCCTAGGCAGCATAGGGGAATGCCCCGTTTACAAAGGCATTCCCCTGTTCTGCCCTTGCCGACCGCAATAGCGGAACTCCCGGGAACATCGAGTTCCCGGGATGTGCGGCCGCACTCACAAGATTTGAATGGACGTACCCGTACGCCAATCTGCCTGCCCGTGCCGTTAATAGTCGTGCGGCGGCCGGGTGGTTAAATTTTACCATATTGCTACACTTCGAGGCATGTCTCTATTTTATACTCCGTTGGGACATGACGTTACCCTTATATCAAGACATCGCTTGTATATCAAGTCAAAATGTATTTAAAAGTTTTCTCATCTAGCAAGATGCTCTCAAACCAAGGTTTTACTGTATAAAAGGGGGATTTTTGGGGGACTTTCTGAAGACGTGGCAGACGTGCCTTTGTGGTGATTTCCCCCGATTCCCCTTGCGGATGTCCCCCCCAATCATTGGGCAACAGGTGATGCTTTATACTTGCTATAATACGATTTAAACGATTTGCAATTCTGACAATTCTTATGTTATTATACTAACACAACTCATTTACCACTTCGCTACTGGGCACTTAAACCCCCCTCCTGTCCAGACCAATTTTCAGCACTGACACACTTTGAATGACAATTGCGCGGTCATACAACACCGTACCCAAATGAAATTGTTATCATTTTTTTCCCCACAAATAGAGCTTTCTTTTGGTGGTATTTGATCACCTCTGCAGGTTTTATTTTTTGCCCTATAAACAAAAAAATATATATATATATATATATACCCAATTTGTTTCTCAAATATCCCTATACGTATTTTTCTACATATTTTTGGTAAAAAAAAAAAAAAATTAAATCTAAACTCACAATAAGCGTCTATAAATTGGTTTGCGCAAGTTATAGCGCCTACAAAATAGGGGGATAGATTTATGACATTTACACCATTTAAAGAAACCATTCACATTTATACAGCGAACAGTGCTATAAATATGCACCGATTACTGTATAAATGTGACTGGGAAGGGGCCAACACTAGGGGGCGATCAAGGGGTTAAATATGTGTTCTCTGGGAGTGATTCTTACTGTAGGGGGAGGTGAATGATCTGTGTCCCTATGTACAAGAGACACGGCATCAGTCTCCTCTCCCTGACAGGACGTGGATGTATGTGCTTACACACAGACATCCACATCCCTGGCTCTGCGACTGCTAATCGCGAGTACCTGGCGGACATCGGGGGCACCAAGCAAGCGCATAGACACCGTCTTTCAGGCATAGCGCGGATCTGAAGTGGTTAATAAATCATGTTTTGCTTTAACACTTAAGCCTAATCTGTGTATTAGTGTGCGATTGTAGTAGTGTCGATAACACTTTGTTTTGAGGCAAAACAATGACTACATCCAACATCGACTGAGTGGAAGCGTAATTCAATACGACTAAGTAACCGAAACAATTATCACAACTGCATCAATCCATTCTCCAATATGCCAAAATTCTTGTAGCTTAATACCAAAGGACTAAACCACCTGAAAAAAAAAAAAAAAAAAAAAAGAAGAAGAAGAAGAAGAGTGTCCCTGTGGCGTCCCTGTGGCGTACAGCAAAGGACTCGCAGTGAAATCCTATGCATACAAGAAACTCACTTTAAAATCAACGTAGAACCCCTTTGAACCAACAAAAACTTTACCCATATATTCCAAGCGCCAGGACCCACGAACCATCAGAAACACAATCGCCATTACTCTCCACAAGAGTCTTGTGGACACAAATGGCAGATCCTCGCCCTGGACTGTACCTCAACTATAGTATATCTAGTGTTTTTAATGTATACACACCCAATGCCAAACAAAATCAGATTCCTATCCAAACTGATGAAAAAAATGGAGTTACTTACCGGTAACGTCCTTTTCCAGGAGTCTTTCAGGACAGCACCTTAGAGAGATCCCGGCTCCTCCCCTTCTAGGAAACACTGCCTTCTTCAGATCTTTAAAGCCTCATCCTCCCACTGGCCCTTCAGTTCTTACAGAGTACCTCCGGCCAACTGGGGAGACACAAGACAACGTTATACAAGAATACTTTATCTTACCTGACGTCCTCATGTGATGAGTCTTTCAATCTTCAAAACCTGGGTGGGTAGCGGTGCGGTCCTGAAAGACTCCTGGAAAAGGACGTTACCGGTAAGTAACTCCATTTTTCCCTAGTTCGTCTTTCAGGACAGCACCTTAGAGAGGATAAGCGAGTACCTTACCTTAGGGTGGGACTACTGCCTGTAGCACCTTACGACCAAAGGCTTGGTCCTGTGCTGACAGCAGGTCTAGTCTGTAGTGCTTTACGAAGGTAGCAAAACTCGACCATGTCGCTGCTCTGCAGATCTGCTCTGGAGAAGCACCAGCCCATTCCGCCTGTGAAGTCGCCACTGCTCTAGTAGAATGTGCCCTGATTCCCACTGGAGGCTCCATCCCCTTTAACACATAAGCTTGACTAATAGCTGCTCTAATCCAGCCCGCTATAGTACGCCTGGAGGCTCTAGAACCCTTTCTAGCCCCTGAAAATAAAACAAAAAAGGAATCGGATTTTCTAAACTGTTTGGTGCATTCCAAATATTGAAGGACGCACCTCCTTACATCTAGGTTGTGAAAAATAAATTCTTTTTCCCTCACCGGGTTTGAACAAAATGTTGGCAGAATAATTTCCTGGCCTCTGTGAAACCTCGGGGCCACCTTTGGCAAAAAGGCCGGATCGGTCTTAAAAACAATACGATCCGGAAAAACTTGAAAAAAAGGAGTTTTAATTGAGAGGGCCTCGAGTTCACTTACTCGACGTGCCGTCGTTATCGCTACCAAAAATGCAGTTTTGAGAGTGATTAACTTCAAAGAGCATGACCCCAATGGTTCAAAAGGATCTCCCGTAAGGGCCTGCAAAACTAAGGAAAGATCCCATACGGGAAAAGGGGTCACACCAACTGGCCTCTGCCTACTCAAAGATTTAAAAAATCTTACTATCCAGGGATCCCCTGCTAGATTTTTCTCTAAAAATACACTCAAGGCTGACACCTGTCCCTTCAAGGTGCTGAGAGCCAATCCCTTATCTGCCCCCGCCTGTAGGAACTCTAGTACTGCTACGGAACTGTGTACACTGAAGGAGCTTTCAGAGCACCATGAATTGAATCGTCTCCACACTTTGTGGTAGATGGTTTGCGTTTCCTTTTTCCTACAATTTAGTAGGGTCGCAACCAAGCGATCTGAAAACCCTTTTCCCCTCAGCAACTCCTCCTCAGAAACCAGGCTGCAAGTTTCCACCTGTCCACGTGAGGGCAGCAGACTGGACCTTGAGTGAGAAGGTTGTCCCGAGCTGGTAGAAGCCAGGGGGGCTCTACAGCCAAGTTCCTTAGGATTGAAAACCACGGTCTCCTGGGCCAATATGGGGCAATTAGAATTAAGGTTGTGTTCTCTTGTTGAAATTTCCTCAACACTGCAGGGATCAGAACCGGAGGGGGGAAGGCATAACACCTGAAAAATTCCCATTTCTGAGCTAGTGCATCTATCCCTAAAGCTCCATCGTACCTGCTTAGAGAAAAGAACCTGTCCGCCTTGGCGTTCTGCCTGGAGGCAAAAAGGTCTACGCATGGCGGCCCCCATCTCTGGGCTATCATCCTGAAAACCTCCTGACTCAGTGACCAATCGCCCTCCCTCAGCGTTGTTCTGCTGAGGAAGTCTGCTAAGCAGTTCTGATCTCCCTTCAGATGTAAGGCTGACAGGGACAGGACATTGATCTCGGCCCATCTGAAAATGGCCTCTGTCAACAGCCAGAGGGGGCCGCACCTTGTGCCCCCCTGCTTGTTGATATAAGCCACTGCCGACGAGTTGTCTGTTCGAACTCGAACATGGTGACCCCGCAGATCTTCTTGGAATGAGACAAGGGCCAGTGACACTGCCCTCAATTCCCTCCAATTGGAGGACTTTGCTGCCTCCACTAACGCCCAGGTGCCCTGTACCCAGCGAGAACCCAAATGTGCTCCCCAACCTGTGTTGCTGGCGTCGGTTGTGACCGTCCTGGATATGGGCAGGACCCACTCTAGGCCTTGAGACAAGTTTGCTCCCCTTCTCCACCACCAGAGGGACCGTTTGATTTGACTTGGGACAGAGACTAGGGAATCCAATGACCCCTGGCTGTGGTCCCACACCTTCAAGATGAAGAGTTGAAGGGGACGAAAATGAAGGCCCGCCCACTGTACTGCTGGAAGGGTGGAGGTCAGCAACCCCAGGGCGGACATTGCCTTTCTTATGGAGACCTGGCCACTGCCCTGCAGAAACAGCATGGCCTTGTCCACCTTTTGCACCTTCTCTGGGGGAAGGAAGACCCTTTGAACTGTTGAGTCCAGAATAAACCCCAGGAAGGACACCCTCTGTGACGGGATTAGGTTGGACTTTTCTGGATTTATGAGCCAACCCAAGCTTTCCAAAATGTCTCTGGCTGACTGTAAGTCCCGATTCAATTGTTCTGGGGAGGGGGCTAACAATAGAAGGTCGTCCAGGTATGCGACTATCAGAATTCCCCTGAGTCGCAGGAAGGCCAAGACCTCTGCCATTACCTTTGTGAATATGCGGGGGGAAGATGACAGGCCGAAAGGAAGGGCTCTGAATTGTAGGTGCAGTACCTGATCCCCGGTGTTTATTGCTAGCCTCAGGAACTTCTGATGTTCCTCTGCTATGGGGATATGTAGGTAAGCGTCCCTTAGGTCGATCGAAGCCATAAAGCAGTTTGGCGGGAGAAGGGCTTTTACAGAATGGATCGAATCCATTCTGAACCTCTTGTACCTGACCGAGGTATTTAAAGGTTTTAGGTTGAGGATAAGCCTGAACTTTCCCGACGGCTTGCGGACCACAAAGATGTGGGAGTAAAAACCCCCACCTATCTCCCTGGTCGGGACCTGAACAACCACCTGCTGCTCCTCCAATTCCTGGAGTGAGGAGAGGAGGGCACAAGACTTTTCCACACACTTCGGAAGGTTGGTAATTAACAGTCTGAGGAGGGGAGGGGTTGAGAATTCTAGCCTGTAACCCCTTCGGATGATCTCTAAGATGTACTGGTTGGAGGTAATCATCTCCCACTGTGGAAGGAAGACCCCCAATCTTCCTCCCACTGTTTTGGAGTCAATTGGTCTTTTCGGGGGGTTCAGGAGGGCGAAAAATTGCTCCCCCTCGACCCTTCCCCTTCTGTCCCCAACCTTTTTTCTGGGAACCTGACCTGGGTGTCTCTGATTTTCCACAAAATCGAAACCTCTTTTTTGGCTGTTCCCCAAACTTATTTTTAACGGGGAACGCCTTCTTTTTGTCGGCGGTCCGGTCTAGGACTGCTTCCAGACCAGGACCAAACAATAAATCCCCTGTAAGCGGGATACCAAAAAGTTTTACTTTGGACGCACTGTCCCCCTGCCATGTTTTGAGCCACAAGGCCCTTCTGGCTGAGTTGCACAATGCTGCAGACCTTGCGGACATATGAATAGACTCCGCTGAGGCGTCTGCCAAGAAAGCTACCCCCTTCAGTAGCATGGGGAAAGAGGAGAGAATTGTCTCCTTTGCTGTACCTGCCTCGATATGGGATTTAATCTGAGTCAGCCAGTACTCCAAGTTGCGGGCTACCACTGTAGCCGCCATTGCTGGCCTAAGATTACCCTGGGAGGAATCCCAGGTTTTCTTTAACAGGGAATCCATCCTCTTATCCATGGGATCAGAGAGTACCCCCATATCCTCAAAGGCTAGGTCTGTGTGTCTAGAAACTTGGGAAAAAGCCGCGTCAAGTTTAGGCGTCTTATTCCAAACTAAGTTTTCTCCCTCCTCAAAAGGAAATCTTCTTTTCAGCGCCCTTGAGAGAAAAGGTTTCCTTTCCGGATCCTGCCACTCTCTTTTGATGGCATCGACCAGAACGTCATGGACTGGGAAAACCTTCCTTTTCTGTTCCCCTAAGCCTCTGTACATTTGGTCGTGCAGGGACAGCGGCTTCCTCTCCTCCTGAATCCCTAGGGTGGTGTGGATAGCCCCTAAAAGCTCCTCCACCTCCTCTAGAGAGAGTTTGTAACGTGAGGTTTTTGTGGACTCCCCGTCCATCCCCTCTTCATCTGATTCTCCCTGAGAATCAGAGGGAGCGCTGCCTGCTTCTACCTCAATTTCCTCTGCCGACCCTACCGGTCTCTCCGCACCAATAGCGAGGGGTATCGGTGGATCAGGTGAAACCGCCCGTTGTACTGGGGAAGGGGTGCTCTGAGCCTGGGGCAACTGAAAGTTAGCAAACAGAGTTTTAAATGATTGGAAGGTGCTTGAAAGCTCCTTAACTGATGCCGCCAGATCTACCCCCTGTTCTGCTGTCTGCTCTCTCACTACCGCATCCATACACCCCCTACAGAGAGTCTTGTCCCAAGTCTTCCCTAACGTGGACCTGCAGACAGGGCACTTTCTCTTAGAGCCATGGAGCGATTTGCTTGTGTATTTCTGAAAACAAACAGAAAACATGGAGAGCAGCAGTATTAGTCAGAATTCCCCAGCTAAATAAACAGGGATCACCAGGAGTGCCTAATCCCCAGGAATGACCACCACCAGGGACCCACTCCTCTCCTACCGACCACCTGGTAGGAAAAACACACCCGTGGAGCCAACAGGGGTTTTGTGAATCAGGGAACACCACCCCAGGGTTCCACTGACCTTTGCTTGGCTGGTGTCCTTCTCTCCGGGAGCAGTTTTAGAAGCCTCTGCCTCCGACATCTTCCCGCACGGTAACGGTGGACTCTGGTCCCCAAAAAATGCTGTCTCTACAGCTCAATAGGAGACCGCACCAGCCGAGTGCTGGATCAGCCTTTCTAGGCCGCGTCCGGAACCGGAAGACACGGCCTCGTGTGTCGGACCCGCCCCTTCCGCCGGAACTGACGTCACCCGCCATCCGACGCAGCCACTGAGTCTCCAGGCTGAAGGGTGGAGGGGCAGTGGATCCAACACACAGCGCCACCCTAGGCGCGCGAAAGAGCGGACCTCCCAGCTGCCATCCTTTCCCCAAGGAGCGCTTGAGATGCACGGCGCTATTACAGGTAAGCTAAAACGCACTCGTTTCTTACCTGGCGCCAAATACAAACAAAAAGGGAGGACAACACCAGGCAACTCCCGGATCCTGCCCTTCTCTGAAATATCAGCCTTAGCCTCCCCAGCTAACAGCCCTGGTTCCACAGCAGTGTCTCCCCACCGGAGGAAACACCATAACTGAAGGGCCAGTGGGAGGATGAGGCTTTAAAGATCTGAAGAAGGCGGTGTTTCCTAGAAGGGGAGGAGCCGGGATCTCTCTAAGGTGCTGTCCTGAAAGACGAACTAGGGAAAAAAAGCTAAATTTTTCGCCAGGGCCACCTCATGTGCGGAGACTTAAATATTGTACCAGAACACTCTCTAGATACCTCTTCCCACACCAGCAGACTCATTTCAACTATGGGATGCTTTATAAGGAACAACAACCTATATGATGTATGGAGGTGCCTCCACACCACTGAATGTGACTACTCCTCTCACCGTCACTATTCATACACCTGGATAGATTAACTTTTTGGTGGACAAATGGACTCTACCCAAAGTGTCCAAATCAGCTATAACATGGTCTGACCATGCACTCGTCACAATGACCACCGACAATCATCATCTAACCCTTGCACAAAGATCTAGAGAGCCAATGCCTCGATTATCCATTCACCAGTTAATTCAGGCTATATTCGTGAACGCCTAGAATCATTTTTAAACTGAACCACCTCTAATACTACTACTATACTTTGGAATGCTCATAAAGCATTATTCGGGGGGGGGGGGGGGTGGATCACAGCATCCAGACACCCTCACAACACATATTAAAACCTTAGAGAATCAAACCCAAACCAATGCTGACCCTGCAATAAAAGCTTAATTATTAGGTCTCAGAAAAGAACTGAGAGCGCATTTAATTTAATCATTTGAAAAAGCATTTTAAAAGCTAAACACTGACTATTCTATAGGCAACAATGCAGGGAAAGCCATGGCTATCAGAGTCAAATGCCACTACACCAAAACTACACATCTTTACCACCCTACTTGGGAAAATAAATTATTACACTCTCAAGCCATTGCAGATCCATTTAGTCACTATATTACACTCTACAACCCAAAAAATGTCTCCACTCTTACACAACCATTCACACAGGAGATAGATTTATTTCTTGTAGGAATGATTCTCCCTAAAATATCCCATTAACAACTCACTACATTAAATGCACCATTTACTCCACTGGAATCTATGGCTATAATTTCAACCCTACCATCTAACAAATCCAAAGGACCAGATGGCCTTACTGGGGAATACTATAAACGGTTTATAACAGTACTGGTACCCTTTTTGTCACAAGTATGCAATGACGCTGCCTCTTCTTTCGCCAGAAATGTTAAATGCATGGATTATAACACTGCCGAAGCAAGGTAAGGAACCTACCTCGCCACAAAACTTCCGACCCATTTTCAATTTAAACACGAAAATATGTGCCAAACCAATAGCCACCAGATTGATAAACTTAATGCCCTTACTGATAAATCAGGATCAATCTGGGTTTACGAAAGGAAGACAAACATTCAATGCAACACGCAGACTTATCAATATAATTCATACTGCTGAGTGCACGCAAACGCCTTCTCTCCTATCCTTGAGTGCAGAGAAAGCATTAGATATGGTCCATTGGTCATATGTTAAAGCGACCCTCTGCAAATTTGGACTTCATGGCCACATCCTTTCCACCATACTGGCTTTATATTCATCACCAACTTCCCAAGTATACACATCCGAGATGCTTTCCAAGCCATTCTAAATTACTAATGGCACCCGACAAGGATGTCTAACATCGTCGCTCATCTTTAACCTCATGATGGAACCCTTAGCGGAACACATGGGATAGAACGTAAAAGTCACGGGATTTAAAATTGGCACCATAGAACACAAAATTAACTTATTTGCAGAGGATGTGATAATGATAATTACCAACCCCCTTTCTTCCCTGGCTTCGGTACAATCTATACTACAGAGATTCAGCATTGTTGACTATATCCACAAAGCCGCCTTTCCTGCTCACCGTTGGTTCAGAAATGTATGCAATGACATCTTAAGTACCTGTCCACACGTTTAGCATTTATCAACTGTCCCGAGTTCCAGCTTAAAGCAGATGGCCAGAGACCAGCACTTACATAAGGGAACAATAAAAACACAGTCCCTGTGGTGCACCATTTTGCAGAAAGCAAAGAGTCTGCATACGTAATGGACAAATATCATATACCACTGAAGCAAACATTGGACTTTAAATTAGGATATATCCCTGGGAAATACAAATACATGACTCTAAACTGGATCATATTCAGGCAATTGACTCCAGGGGTGGACTAAACAGTCTGCATAACTAAAATGACTTAATGCAGATTTTAGACTGAGGCCAAGAGTTGCTATCGCTGTGGTCTGACCAGCGTTATTCAGTTTTAAGATTCCAAAAATAATTCAGTTATTGCCAACATATTGTGATGCATTGGCCAACTGATGGGTGGGCCGATTTACTAAATACACAAAGAATCTTCAGTCAACTGTATGTGTGTTATCGTTTTTCACATGGTTAAATAACAAATTCCTGTTTTTTGAATAATGCATCATGCACAGATGAAATGGTAAACAGGAATTTGCTTAGCACACATTTCAAAAAAGTAAGTGAATATTCACCCTCTTTAGTAAATCAGCCTCCATATCTAAGAGTGCATGGTCTGAATTATTGTCAAGATTTCAATCTAACTTGCTAGACAGACATTTATAAATTATTTTACCACAAATAAATCACTAACCTGTACAGCCACCCAACTTGCATTAACAGCATGCTCGCCAAAAGGACCAAACCCTGCAGAAACAATTATAAATATAATTTATCGTTGTGACTAATTTTTTTACCCAAAAAACATTTTATTATTATTTGCATTTACAATACAATAATATTTAAATTGCAGAAAATACAGATCACATTATGCATCAATTCTTTCAGATATTTACTTGAGAATTCTTTCAATATGCTCCAAAACATTAGTACTCACATATCCGATGTTGATCATGCATCATGGTGTCACGTAATAACCTATAGCAAACTATAGGATAGTGAGAGTCACAAGAATACTCATGGTAGAGGAAAAAGAGAAGGGATAGAAGGAGGAAGTAGTCATTGTAGCAGCTCATTTACCTGTTCATGGTGGGTCCTCCCAAAGGTGCCACAGCAACCAGACTTTGTCATGGGCATCCAGCTTGTCCTGCATCCTGGCAGTCATCTTCAGTAGCTCCACATCTTTAATTCTAGCGTATAAGGCCTCAGGAGTTGGGGGGGCTATAAGACAGTGTGCAGCTGTGAGGATACGGCGTGCTATTTTTTTGTAGGGTATGGGGATCCTTAGTGGCGATAAGCCTAGTAGGAAAAATGTGGGGGTTATGGGGACCGGTGTTTCTAGAAGGCGGGTCAACAACTGCTGGACCGTATTCCAGTAGGGACAATTGGTGTAGAACTCCAATAAATGTGGGAGGGTGGCCTTATCTCTCTGGAATTGCCAACAATGATCGGAAATAGCGGGATATATAGCGTGGAGCACATCTGGAGTCATGTACCAAAAAAAAGAGGATTTTATTTGCATTTTCTTTATATAGTGTACAGAGTGAGCCCTTTGCCGCCCGAGAACATATCACCTGCCATTGTTCTATTGGGATTTCCTCGTTGAGGGCTTTTTCCCACCTAGTCATATATGAGTGTGTACCTGTCGATTCTAGGGGGTAGGCATTTAGTGTATTTTGTGAATGTCAGATTAGGCCCTTTTGGGCAGAACCTGCTAGGACTATAGTTTCAAAAGGGATTGGGGGGATTGCAGGTCAGGGCGTAGTGGCGTATTTGCAGATAACCATAAAACACATGGCGAGGCAGATCAAATTTGGTCTGAAGTTCGGAGAAGGGCAATAATTTGCGTGATCTAGGGTCCACTAGGTTCCCATAGTGAAATAAATTCCGAGATGTCCATGGTATGGCATTTGGCGAGTGAGGCTATCTGGCACCTTGCGGTTGCAGATAATAAGGTCAGGAGCGATGTTTCTGAAGACAACTCATGTGGACACGATAATTTGCGCCAGAACCACCGGAGCCGACACATGGATCCCAGTAAACGTTTGTAGGGCACCTCCGCATTCCAAAAGTAGGTTACTCTGGCGAGTCGGGGATAGCCATATTTTTTTGATTTCCGTCCACTTGTTATAGGATCATTGGGTGAACCACAAAGCTATTGCACAAAGTTGGGTCGCTTGATAATACTTGAGGTTGGGAAATGCAAGGCCTTCGTCCGAGCACGCCGCCATTAATACCGATTGAGGTATTCTATGACGTTTGCAGGGGACAGATATAGGCAGTGTTTGAAAGAGGTATAGTAGGTTCAGGAGGATTGTCATTTTAACAAAGGCGATCCAGGCTAGGAGGGAGTTGTGATGTTTCTTCCACTGCAGTAGCAAGGTTCTGATTGAGCGGAAGCAGAATGAGTAGTTTATATTAATTGGAAGGGCCTCTGATTTAGATGTATTCATTTTATATCCCGAAAGGGCTCCATAGCGGGTAAGTTCTGCAATGAGGTTTGGGAGGGAGATCCTAGGTTGTGTCAGGGTGAGGATGAAATCGTCAGCAAACAATGACATTTTAAACTCTCTGCCCCTGACCGATACACCCTGGATATCCGCATTACTTTGAATAGAGGCAGCTAAGGGTTCAACACATAGCGCAGATAGCAGGGGTGAGAGTGGGCACCCCTGCCCCTTACGGAGGAAGAGAGGGCAAAGGGAGTCCTAACCTGGGAAGAAGGGTTGGAGTAGAGGTACTGGATCGCTCATAGGAAAGGTCCCCGAAACCCAACATGGTGCAGCTTGGTGAACAGGAAGGGCCACCCAAGACAGTCAAAGGCCGTGTCGGCATCCAAGCCAAGTAGCAAGGATGCAGAGTTTTCCCTGTTCACCACGTCCACCAGATCAATCATCTTTCTGGTGTTGTCACCCACCCGTCTGAGCAGAACAAAGTCCACTTTATCCATATGGATGAGAGAGGGGAGGACTATATTCAAGCGGGTTGAGAGCAGTTTCGTAAAAAATGTTAGGTCGGAATTCAGCAGAGTGATGGGCCTGTAGTTGACACAGAGGTTGGGGTCTTCATCTGGTTTGGGGATCAGAGTGATAAACGATCACTGCATGCGCGTTGGGATGGGGGCGTCCCAGAGAAAGGCATTGAAGAGTCTGCGCATGTGGGGGGAGTAGGAGGGGGAAGAAAAGATTTGTAGTATACATAAGGCAGTCCGCCCAGGCCTGGGGACTTGTGGGATGGTAGAGATTTACCAGTCTGTTACATTTCTTATTTGGTAATTGGTGTGTTTAGGGATGCTAGATCAAAAGCTTGGAGTTGGGGAACTCTGCTCAGTTCGAGGTATTATAAAGAAAAAAAAAAAGAAGGGGGGGGGAAACTGCGCTGATCTAGAAATGAAAAAAGTGAGCAGCTACATAAACAATGTGACAAAAATTGGATGGAAATGGTGGAAAAATATGTAGCGCTGAAACACTTATGTAAAGTGAAATAAGTGAAAAACTCTGGATAAGTATAATTAAACCACAGTAACGTGTAAATACAGGGAGTGCAGAATTATTAGGCAAATGAGTATTTTGACCACATCATCCTCTTTATGCATGTTGTCTTACTCCAAGCTGTATAGGCTCGAAAGCCTACTACCAATTAAGCATATTAGGTGATGTGCATCTCTGTAATGAGAAGGGGTGTGGTCTAATGACATCAACACCCTATATCAGGTGTGCATAATTATTAGGCAACTTCCTTTCCTTTGGAAAAATGGGTCAAAAGAAGGACTTGACAGGCTCAGAAAAGTCAAAAATAGTGAGATATCATTCAGAGGGATGCAGCACTCTTAAAATTGCAAAGCTTCTGAAGCGTGATCATCGAACAATCAAGCGTTTCATTCAAAATAGTCAACAGGGTCGCAAGAAGCGTGTGGAAAAACCAAGGCGCAAAATAACTGCCCATGAACTGAGAAAAGTCAAGCGTACAGCTGCCAAGATGCCACTTGCCACCAGTTTGGCCATATTTCAGAGCTGCAACATCACTGGAGTGCCCAAAAGCACAAGGTGTGCAATACTCAGAGACATGGCCAAGGTAAGAAAGGCTGAAAGACGACCACCACTGAACAAGACACACAAGCTGAAACGTCAAGACTGGGCCAAGAAATATCTCAAGAATTATTTTTCTAAGGTTTTATGGACTGATGAAATGAGAGTGAGTCTTGATGGGCCAGATGGATGGGCCCGTGGCTGGATTGGTAAAGGGCAGAGAGCTCCAGTCCGACTCAGACGCCAGCAAGGTGGAGGTGGAGTACTGGTTTGGGCTGGTATCATCAAAGATGAGCTTGTGGGGCATTTTTGGGTTGAGGATGGAGTCAAGCTCAACTCCCAGTCCTACTACCAGTTTCTGGAAGACACCTTCTTCAAGCAGTGGTACAGGAAGAAGTCTGCATCCTTCAAGAAAAACATGATTTTCATGCAGAACAATGCTCCATCACACGTGTCCAAGTACTCCACAGCGTGGCTGGCAAGAAAGGGTATAAAAGAAGAAAAACTAATGACATGGCCTCCTTGTTCACCTGATCTGAACCCCATTGAGAACCTGTGGTCCATCATCTAATGTGAGATTTACAAGGAGGGAAAACAGTACACCTCTCTGAACAGTGTCTGGGAGGCTGTGGTTGCTGCTGCACGCAATGTTGATGGTGAATAGATCAAAACAATGACAGAATCCATGGATGGCAGGCTTTTGAGTGTCCTTGCAAAGAAAGGTGGCTATATTGGTCACTGATTTGTTTTTGTTTTGTTTTTGAATGTCAGAAATGTATATTTGTGAATGTTGAGATGTTATATTGGTTTCACTGGTAAAAATTAATAATTGAAATGGGTATATATTTATTTTTTGTTAAGTTGCCTAATAATTATGCACAGTAATAGTCACCTGCACACACAGATATCCCCCTAAAATAGCTAAAACTAAAAACAAACTAAAAACTACTTCCAAAAATATTCAGCTTTGATATTAATGAGTTTTTTGGGTTCATTGAGAACATGGTTGTTGTTCAATAATAAAATTAATCCTCAAAAATACAACTTGACTAATAATTCTGCACTCCCTGTAAGTGTCCATTAGTTGATAATAGAGGCACCAAGAAAAACACAAGTCCATCAGTAGTAAGCGTATGACCACACAATCGTCATGGAGGGGACATTCTGCACAATAAAACAGGAGTAGATGGAATACTCTTACCGGATAATGTGGATCTGCTTGTCAGAGACAACAGATCATAAGCGCATGGAAGGACTCCACTCGAATCTGCTCAGCTGGACAAGGGCCTGATGGTAGACTCCACACAGGATATCCAGATGAATGGCTGTAGTCCTGGACTGGAACCTCACCGTGGCTAAATTCGCTCAGACTCAGATTCAAAGGTAAAAAACAGAAGGTCTGCTTACTCCAAATCGACAAAAAACAAAAAAGAGGTATCCACTCAGGGGAAGGTAGGCACAATAGTGGAGTATGAAAAACTTGGTATCCAAGCAGGTCATGCAGGAGAAAGAAAACCTTAGTTAGACTTACCGGTAACGGTATTTCTATGAGTCTTTCAGGACAGCACTTGGAGAGAGCGCAGCTCCACCCACTTCCCAGGAAACACTGCAGTCATTGCTATAACTTCCGCCCACCTCCACCATGGCCTCAGTTGTACACGAGCACCTCCGGCCATACTGAAATGAGATAAGCAGAACATAGCAACCAAACATGTTAGTATAACACTATATATATATATATATATATATATATATATATATATATATATATAATATATAAATATATATATATATACACATACACACACACATACACACACACATATATCCACCAGAAGAGAGAAGGGTGGGTTATCGGTGCCGTCCTGAAAGACTCATAGAAATACTGTTACCGGTAAGTCTAACTAAGGTTTTCTCACTTAGTCTTTCAGGACAGCACTTGGAGATAACCGAGTACTTACTCTAGGGTGGGACCACCGCTTGAAGGACCTTCCTGCCAAAAGACTGCTCCGCCGCTGAGAGCAGATCCATCCTGTAGTGGCGAGTAAAAGTGGAAAAACTTGTCCACGTAGCTGCCTTGCAGATAAGCTCTGGTGAAGCTCCAGCCCGTTCTGCCCAGGAAGTTGCCACTGCCCTTGTAGAATGTGCCACTACCCCTGGGGGAGGTTCTATATCCCTAGCCTTATAGGCCTCGTGGATATCCATACGGAGCCATCTGGCAAGCGTACTTTTGGAAGCACCGCACCCCCTACGTGCACCTGAAAACAACACAAACAGAGAATTGGATTTTCTAAATTCCCTGGTGACTTCCAGGTAGTGCATAATGCAGCTTCTGACATCTAATGTATGAAACTCTTCTTCCCTTGAACCGGAAGGAGCAGGACAAAAAGGTAGGTAACACTATTTCTTGTGTCCTATGGAAGGCCGATACCACCTTAGGAAGGAACCCAGGATCTGTCCTCAACACGACTATCTGGGAAGATGGTCAAGAAGGGTTCCACAATAGAAAGAGCCTGTAGCTCACTAATTCTCCTAGCCGAGGTGACGGCTACTAAAAGGACCGCTTTCAGGGTCCAAAATTTTAAAGATGCTTCTAACAGTGGTTCGAAAGGTCTTTTTGTCAGACCCCCCAAAACCACCGATAAGTCCCACTTGGGAAAAAACTTAAAGGGGGAAGGCCTAGCCCTGGCCAATGCCTTAAAAAATCTGATGACATAGGGATCTAGGGATAACCGTCTCTCTAGAAATACTGATAGCGCAGCAACCTGCGCTTTAAGGGTGCTGGCTGCCAGACCCTTGTCCATCCCGTCCTGTAAAAACTCCAGGACCGAAAAATTATTCATGGGGGAACAATTTTTTGAACTGCACCAGGAATTGAAGACCCTCCAGGTCTTAAAATAAATCGCCCAGGTAACTTCCTTCCTGCTACTAAGTAGCGTATCCACTAACCGTTTAGATAAACCCTTCCTACTTAGGATTAACTTTTCAGTAACCAGGCCGCCAGGTTGAGCCGGTCCACATTGGGATGGAGCAGAGGACCCTGGTATAACAAGTCCCTTCTGACTGGAAGTAGCTGATGAGGTTCTATTGCCAGTTTCAGCAGGGTTGAAAACCAAGGCCTTTTGGGCCAGTATGGGGCTATCAGGATAAGAGTCGTCTTTTCTACCTGAAGTTTCCGCAGAACTAACGGAATCATTTGTACTGGGGGGAAAGCATAACACAAACGGAAGGGCCAATGCTGAACTAACGCATCTAGACCCTCCGCTTGATCCAGTTTGTTGAGGGAAAAGAAAACCGGAACCTTGGCGTTGGCTTGGGACGCGAACAGGTCTATCTGAGGGGTTCCCCACCTGTCTGCTATTTTCTGGAACACCTCTGAATTTAGACTCCACTCGGATTCTAGAACCCTCCTCCTGCTTAGGAAGTCTGCCAGGTGGTTTAAACTGCCCTTTAGGTGTACTGCAGACAGAGATGCCAAGTTTGTCTCTGCCCAGTAAAGCATGTGTAGGGCCAGGTTCAGGAGAACCCTGCTCCTCGTGGCCCCCTGCCTTGAGACGTAAGCTACCGCTGTAGCATTGTCCGACAGTATCTGGACATGCCCAAAGCCCCAGGCAAACGGCTTGGAGTTCCCTCCAATTGGAGGATCTCTTGGACTCTTCCCTGGACCAGGACCCCTGAGCCAACTGACCCCTGAGGTGAGCACCCCACCCCCAGGAGCTGGCATCCGTAGTTAGGACCATTGTAGCGGGGAAGGACCACACTAGACCCTGACTCTAATTTGCGCAAGTTCTCCACCACCAAAGTTTCCTTTTTACTGAGGCTGGAACCCTGATCTTCTCTAAGGGTTCCCCAATGCGTCCAATTCTGTAGAATCGCCTGCTGGAGACTCCTTGAATGCAGGCGGGCCCACTGAACCGCAGGAATGGAGGATGTGAGTAATCCCAGGGTGGACATAGCTGCACGAACTGACACTGACAGATTCGTCTGCACTGCCTTCACTGCTGCCTGAACCTTGATTATTCTCTCCTCTGGTAGAAATAACTTCTCCTGGATGGAGTCTATGGTGTACCCCAAAAAGACTATGACCTGAGAGGGGACTAGATTTGACTTCTCTCTGTTCATAATCCA
Organism: Rana kukunoris; assembly: GCA_029574335.1. NCBI lineage: Eukaryota > Metazoa > Chordata > Amphibia > Anura > Ranidae > Rana > Rana kukunoris. The sequence goes on from CM056049.1 coordinate 391,890,019, forward strand.
ACCTAGGCCCTCCAAATGGGCCTGGGTCTTCCATAGGTCTTTGAGAAGCTGATCTTCCATCTTGGTGAACAACAGGAGGTCGTCCAAGTATGGAATTACCGAAACTCCTTCCAGCCTTAGAGGTGCCAAGGCCTCCGCCACCACCTTCGAAAAGATCCTCGGAGAGGAGGAGAGACCGAACGGCAGGGCCCTGAACTGAAAGTGTTTGATCTCGCTTCCTGTCCTGATCGCTAGATGCAGGAAAACGCTGAGAAGAGGCTCTTATCGGGACGTGAAGATAAGCATCCCTTAGGTCTATCGAAGCCAGAAAGCAACCTGCGGGAAGAAGCCTTCTGACCGAGTAGATGGTATCCATCCGGAACCTCTTGTACTTGATTGACCGATTCAGGAATTTAAGTTCAGAATCAAATGAAATTTTCCTGCCGGCTTTTTTACTAGAAACACATGGGAGTAGCAACCCGTCCCCTGCTCTTGTTGGGGTACCGGGGTGATCACCCTCTGCTGGAGAAATTCCTCTAACAGCGACAACATTGCCCTGGATTTTTCTAGCAACTCTCTGCGTGACGTCCCAGACTCAATGTGACCCTTCAGCTGTTCCAACCAATGCTCAAGGTTCCTGGCCACTACTGTGGATGCCATAGCTGGTTTGAGGTTGGCCAGAGAGGCATCCCAAGCCTTCTTTAAGAGCGCCTCTGCTCTTTTATCTAGGGGATCCTTTAAGGTGCCCGTATCCTCAAAGGCCAAGTCCGTATTTCGGGATACCTTTGAGAACGCAGCATTCAGCTTAGGTTTCTTATTCCATACCTGCGCTGGATCCTCATCAAAAGGAAATCTCTTACGTGACCGGGAAAAGAAAGGAGCCCTCTCTGGATCTTTCCACTCCCTTTTAACCGCTTCTGACAATACTCTATGTACTGGAAAGGTTCGATGCTTGACTTAGTCTAAACCCTGGTACATCTTGTCATGCAGAGATAAATGCGTCTTATCCACCTTAATGCTTAAGGTGGAATGAATAGTTTTCAGCAAGTCATCCACCTCTTCTAAGGACAACTTGTAACGTGAAGAAGAAGGTTCTCCTGTATCTTCTTCTTCCGCCTCTGACCCTGAGACTAGGCTGCTAGGCTCTGCCTCCTCGGACTCACTACCTGCCCCTCTATAATCCAAGGGTGCACTAGTGGAGGCCTTAGCTGCTGACCCTGACGCCGCCCCTCTGTCCACGTAGGAGCGGAACGACTGAAAGGTCTCTTCTAGCTCTTTCCGAAAGGAAGAGAGCATCTCTTTGGGTTGTTCGGAGGCTGCACTAGTAGAGGCTTCCCCTTTGACTATGTCCGCGATGCATGCCTTGCATAACGGCTTAGTCCAAGACCCTTTAAGGGTTGTTTTGCAGGTAGCACACCGTTTCTTAGGAGGGGGCACTGCAATTTTTAGCTTTTCTTTAGCTTTCTGAAAAACACAAAAAGACAACAACCCCATGTTTAACTTTTTGTGTCTCAGACCCAAACCACCACCACCACAAAACAGCCAGTGAACAAAAACACACCAGGTCCCATCACCGCTGTACCAAAACAGACAACACTCTCCCAGGGACGTGACTAGGGTGAGTGAGGCAGGCTCCTCTCCCCAAAGGGGCAGTAGGAGGGACATAACAAGGAACCAGGTAGACTTAAACCGCTGTTTTCCTACCTGGGCCGGGCTGGTGCATGTGGCTCCTGCTCCCGCCACCTCCGCTGCGTCTTCTGGCTCCATTTTCCCAGAACGCGGCGATCGTTTGTGCGCCTCCTTTTGAAAGTCCCGGTTAACCTCACCGCTGTGGGAACCGGAAATTGCACCGCCGAGGCTGCCCCTCCCTTCTGCGTTCCAGCGGCCGGAACCGGAAGCCGCCACGCGCCACCGGAAGTCCCGCCTCCACCGGAAATGACGTCGCCCGCCCTCCGTACCGGGACATCGCAGACCCCAGGAGACCGGCATCTAACCGCCCCAAAAACAGCCTGTAATGCCCAGCCTATTGGCGCGGAACCTCCGGCAGCCTTTACCCTCGCCGGGCTCGAGAAGAGGGGAGCACCGAAACATCCCCCACGCGTCAGGGGGGAGGTTGGGTCTGCCTCCTGAAAAAAACAACCGATCGCAGGTATGCTCTTCCATCCATCTCCCCCTGGAGAGAGTCCAGCATCCTCCTGGTTCCCTGCAGCGCTTCCACAATGGCCGGAGGAAATGCTACAACTGAGGCCATGGTGGAGGTGGGCGGAAGTTATAGCAATGACTGCAGTGTTTCCTGGGAAGTGGGTGGAGCTGCGCTCTCTCCAAGTGCTGTCCTGAAAGACGAAGTGAGAAAAAACAATGCTCCGGATGGTGCAGGTAAAAGGAGGGATAAGGTTTTATTTAAAAAACCCCAGTTGGACGAAATGCGCCGGGCTTGGTACACCTGCTCCCCATATTGCTTTTATCTTTTTTATGCTATAGTGATCACTTTTATGTATATTTGGTTTTTTAAATAAAACCTTATCCCTCTTTTACCTGCACCATCCGGAGCATTGTTTTTTCTTTCTCCTGCATGACCTGCTTGGATACCAAGTTCTTTATACTCCACGATTGTGCCTACCTTCCCCTGAGTGGATACCTATTTTGTTTTTTGTCGATTTGGAGTAAGCAGACCTTCTGTTTTTTACCTTCGAATCCGAGTCTGAGCGAATTTACCCACGGTGAGGTTCCAGTCCAGGACTACAGCCAATCATCTGGATATCCTGTGTGGAGTCTACCATCAGGCCCTCGTCCAGCTGAGCAGATTCGAGTGGAGTCCTTCCATGCGGTTATGATCTGTTGTCGCTGACAAGCAGATCCACATTATCCGGTAAGAGTATTCCATCTACTCCTGTTTTATCGTGCAGGATGTCACCTCCATAACCATGATGTGGTCATATGCTTACTACTGATGGATTTGTGTTTTTCTCAGTGCCTCTATCATCAACTAATGGACACTTATTTACACGTTACTGTGGTTTAATTATACTTATTCAGAGTTTTTCACTTATTTCACTTTCCATAAGTGTTTGTATCAACGCTACATATTTTTCCATCAGTTCGAGGTATTGTTTTATGCAATGGGAGTTGTCACATAGCTTCTTCGCTAGAAGGGAGTGAGCCTTGTTACCCTTTGTCATACTATACTTGTCCTATACTATACTTGTCCTAATAAAATCATTTTTTTTCTACACAGCCCAATACCAAATCACGTAGGGTCACTCGCAGTTTTGTACATTTTCTTAAGGGAAAAAAGGTAGGGGAAAATTGTAGCCAACGCTCTAGGGCCTTAACCACTTAAGACCCGGACCAATACGCTGGCAAATGACCCAAGGGGTTTTTGCGATTCGGCACTGCGTCGCTTTAACAGACAATTGCGCGGTCGTGCGACGTGGCTCCCAAACAAAATTCGCGTCCTTTTTTTCCCACAAATAGAGCTTTCTTTTGGTGGTATTTGATCGCCTCTGCGATTTTTATTTTTTGCGCTATATACAAAAATAGAGCGACATTTTTGAAAAAAAAAACAATATTTTTTACTTTTTGTTATAATAAAAAACCAATAAACTAAATTTTAGTCAAACATTTAGGCCAAAATTTATTTAGCCACATGTCTTTAGTAAAAAAAAAAAAAATCGCATTAAAAAAAAATTAGCTACCTAGCGGGAACAGCGACACTAATACAGCGATCAGAAAAATGATCGCTTAGTGACGCTGGCAATAGGGAGTGAAAGGGTTAACTAGGGCAGTGATCAAGGGGTTAAAACTTTATTGGGGGGGGTGGGGGGGGCTACCCTGACACTAACACTGACTGACTGTCACACTGTCTGTCACACTGACACTAAATACAGTAATCATACATGTATGATTACTGCATTCAGTGACACTGTGACAGGGGGGAGGGGGGGGGGGCGATCGCGGGGGTTAAATGTGTTTGTGTGTGTGTCAGTGTGCTGTTTGGTGCAGGACTTACTTGTTCTGTAGTGATCTCTCCTCAGCGGCGCTTGAAACAAACGCCGAGGGAGAGATCACGTCGCTTCCTCCTTCCTGTGTTTACACAGGAGGAGGAAGTGACAGGTCAGGCGGGCGCGCGCATTGGCTGGGAGCGATCCGGAGGGGGCGGATGAAAACGGATAGCCGCCCCCACTTGTCGGATCGCTCCTGCAGCCGCGCGGACCGCCGCATGTACGGGGGGGGGGGTCCGATCGGACCCCCGATCCCCCCCAAGGCACCAACGTATATATACGTTGATGTGCCTGTCGGTGCCATTCTGCCGACGTAAATGTACATGCGGCGGTCCTTAAGTGGTTAAAGAGGTTGTAAAGGTTTGTTTTTTATTTTCCAAATAAGATTACTTTAAGCTAGTGCATTGTTGGTTCACTTACCTTTTCCTTCAATTTCCCTTCTAAATGTTTTTTTTTTCTTTGTCTGAATTTATTACTTCCTGTTTCTCCTCAGTAAGCTGTTCTAAATGACTTTCCACCACTCAGATGATGGTGGAAAGCTTACTGAGGAGAAACAGGAAGTGAGAAGTACAAAGAAAAAAAACATTTACAAGGGAAATGGAAGGAAAAGGTAAGTGAACCAACAATGCACTAGCTTAAAGGAACCAGTTTAGAATATAAAAAATAAACCTTAACAACCCCTTTAAGCTCCTTTTTGGTTTTGTGCTCAGAGCATTTATCTTTATGGCAGAAGATAATGCCATACAGCTACCTTGGAGGACGGCCTTATGGGCTTCCCAGAGCGTTGGGGGGGGGAATATGTCGGTAGTGTTATTTTCCGCAAATTAGAATTTAAGGAGTAGAGGTTAGCTCTGTTTGCGATGGGAGGTGTTGGGGAAGGAATGTGTTTAGTTTCCAGTTGTAAGGTCTATGGTTGGGGGGAGCCAAAATCTAATGAAAGCAAGATAGCGGACGTGGTCCGACCATGAGATCAGGAGTATTACCAATTTAGTTGTTATTCTAAGGGCGCACTCCCGTGCGCTGCTCTGTGCCCGATACAGCGACATCCAGCCATCCCTTCATGCTCAGCCATGCCATTCACATCCAACCTTACTCGGCCGGCCACATTTATGGCTCCACCATGCTCAGCCATCCCGATGCCACTACAGTGCCTCACCAACGTGTAATAGAAATCTAAAATGCCCAATGGTGCTCCCTGCATGTTGGGCCTCTGTATGTGGACAGGCTGTGGAAAAGTCTCACATATGTGGCATCGGTATACTCAGGGAGGAGTGGGAGAAGAAATGTTGGGGTGTCATTTTTGCTATCTACATGCTATGTGCTAGAAATATTGTATAAAATGGACAACTTTTGACTGAAGACGTGAGCCAATCACGAAACGCGTCAGTGCGTGGCTACACGACGAGTCTATCTTCCACACACAGCTTGTTGTACTGAGCGGAGCACTTGTCAGCTGGAGCTGAGCTGATATTTACCATCATTCACGTGAGCTGCAGTCAAAACGTCTGATGTGCTGTCTTTTAACCATAACATTGTAAGCTTTTTTATTATATGTGGCTTTGTTCTCAATTAAAAAACGGTATCACACTGTATCCTGTTTCCTTGCTTGTCTTACATGAATAAACCCTTGCTCATATTCATCCATCACACTGAGTCGTGCTGATAGTAGGAGGAGAGAGATCATTTGGGCTGAAAAGAAAAAAACTTCAAAGGCAATCCTTTCAAGGGATCTCAGCAGGTTTAAGGAGTTCTCAAGGCTGATTTCACCATAAGCATCTGGTGAGTAGAACTCCTAAGGGTGACTTCAAGTGAAGATTTCTTTTGGATACTGCAAGAGTATATTACTACTTATGAACTACAATGTTTTAAGAGGACTATTTTATGCAAATTAATGATTTTTTTGAATGGACATTTTCACTTTTCCATTGCAATTTTGTCATTTTATTTTAGCAATACTATTTCAATGGGGTTGTGTATAGTTCACTCATGACCTTATGATATCTCAGTTTGATATAGATCACAGATATTTTAATTCGGTGTGATCATTGATCGAACTTAGTAGAGGGGTAATAATTGATTCACTATTATCAGTTACCTTTAGCGCTGTTAGTGTTTTTATCTAGAGACACAATTCTATCATTTACTCCTTTTTATAATAGCTGCTTTTCTGCAAAATCTCTGAACATATTTAGTGGGAATGCTTTAATAAGCATTCCCAGTATTGTTATTAGTGGGAATGCTTTTATAAGCATTCCCAGTATTGTTATTCGTTTTTTATTATTAGTGGGAATGCTTTAATAAGCATTCCCAGTATTGTTATTTGTTTTTTATTATTAGTGGGAATGCTTTAATAAGCATTCCCAGTATTGTTATTCGTTTTTTAGTGGGAATGCTTTAATAAGCATTCCCAGTATTGTTATTCGTTTTTTATTATTAGTGGGAATGCTTTAATAAGCATTCCCAGTATTGTTATTCGTTTTTTATTATTAGTGGGAATGCTTTAATAAGCATTCCCAGTATTGTTATTCGTTTTTTATTATTCTTATTAATTTTATTCCGTATGTTTTTTGGCTCTGCGTAACTTCGCCATACTTTCAGCGATTGAGACCATTCAACTTTTAAAATGTTCATCTCATTTCAGCCAACGATGGGACTTCAAGTTTTTTTGTGCTATTTATATTTTTTTAAATATTAAGCTTTTAGTCGCTTTTTTTTAACATTGAAGTCAATGAGAACATGCTTTCTCCTGCTTCAAAACTCATGCCGTACAAAATGTATCTCCTCCTTCATACTTTCACTGACAGACACCAAACAAACTTTACCACGGTCACAAAATATTCAGCTATCCGGCTATGACTTTTCAGATTGAAATCTTTTATAGTTTTTGTGAAAAAGCAATTTACGTTTAGTGATTTTTTCAGAAAATGTTATCTATTAAACAGTCTTCCTATGGACATGGCTCAGAGTGAGTCATGTGACCTTTAGAGTGTGAGTTTTGAAAAAACTTGGATTATCTATAAAAAAAAAAGGGGGAACAAATTGCTCTCACGCCCACAAGATCTACTTGTCATACACAATTTATATATCAAATGGAAGGTATTTTTGTCTGCTTTCAGGCAATGTGATCAGTTTTGTGATGCGCATTTTACTTTTCGTTGCTGGAGCTTCTAAAGAACAAGAGTTCCAAATTTTTCCCCATAGGCCTTCATTATAACGCGCTTTTAAAATTTGTTAGTAAGACACACAAAGATACTCTTTTCTAAATCGCTGACATGGCCACATTTTTAAGTTTATCAACATAAATTTCATATCGATGCGTTCACAAGAGTCTTGTCTTTCAAACGGTGAAGTCGCTGTATCGATCGCATGTACGGTTGTGGATTTATTAAGGTTTGTTTGAAGGGTTATTTCACTTATTTTGTGTGTAGATAAAAAGCGTTTGTAATGGTAATTCTTTCCCTAAATAGCTTCCTTTACCTCAGTGCAGTTATCCCCCTCACTCACCCGGGGGAGGGGAGAAAACCTCTTGAGGGGGGAGGGGCGACCAGGAAGTCAGGACGCTCTGTACTTTGCAGATAGAGAAAGGAGCTGTGTGTTAGTGGGCGTCCTGCTCACCCCCTCCCCCCTCAACAGGAAGTGAGGATTTCTCAGAAGAAATAAGGACATTTAAAATCAAAATCAAAGGATGAGGTAAGTAAAGGAGGACTGCACTAAGGTAAAGGAAGTTATTTAGGGAAAATGATTTTACTTTTACAACACCTTTAATGATTAAAGAGAGGCTTTATAAGTACTGAAGGAACACTGCTTGTATGTCCTAAAGATAGTATAGCGGTTATGGTGAATGGGATTTGTGCGGGCTTAGCAATTCAGCTATTCAGCATTCCCACGTATTTTCCTCAGGAAATGCATTTTCTAGTTTATTACACTATATCCATAGAGCGCTTGGATCAGATTTGTCATAGGATAATTTTGATACTCTTTACACATTATATATTTTGTGAAGAATCAACAATCATGAAGTGGAACAAAATTTATTGGATATTTCAAACTTTAACAAATAAAAAACTAAAAAATTGGGCGTTCAAAATTATTCAGCCCCCTTAAAATTAATACTTTGTAGCGCCACCTTTTGCTGCAATTACAGCTGTAAGTCACTTGGGGTATGTCTCTATCAGTTTTGCACATCAAGAGACTGACATTTTTGCCCATTGCAAAACAGCTCAAGCTGTTTTGCAAGTTTAAAAACACTTTAAAACCTGTCCGTCGGACAGGTTCGATGGCTAGTACACAAAATCATCGGACCAAAAACCTGCGCATGCTCAGAATCAAGTCGACCCATGCTTGGAAGCATTGAACTTCGTTTTTTCATCACGTTGTGTTCTACGTCACTGCGTTCTGGTCTGATCGGATTTTGGTCCCATGGTGTGTACGCACATCAGACAAGTTCAGAGTTGTCTGATGAAAACGGTCCATCAGACAAGTCTCATCAGACATGTCTGATCGAGTGTACAGGGCCTTAGAGCTCCTCTCACCCGACCTCCAGTGACTCCATCCTTGTCTGCTCGCTCACGCGAGCACCAGGCAGGGAGGCAGGAGTTTCTTCTTGCAGTACTCCACAAGCAGGGATCCCGGACTACAACTTTTCCCTTCCCTCCTTCGCCCCTCTCTCCTCCAGCAACATCTTGAGGTAAGCACCGGGGTCACCCAGACCTATCCTCCCCACCCACCCCCCCTGGGCACATCCACGGCAGTCCTTTTAAGGATAAGCCGTGGCTTCAGCCTGGCCCAAAACAAAATAAAGCGTAATCCGCACCCTTAATAACCCCTGTCACTAGTAGCTCCCCGCTCCCTCCATCCGCTACCCCACCGCGGCCCAGTAAACTTTTGCGGCGACTAGGAAAATCCACGGCTTCAACCGCGGCCTAGTCGCGCGTCACATTGCTGGCTTTGCAAACCACCACGCAAGTCCTCCAAATGCTCCAGCACCCCCCCCCCTTTTTTTTCACTCCCACCAGCCTCAAATCCTCCTTGGCCCGTGCAAACCGACGGCAAGCGCAACTAGGAAAGGCCGCGGCTTCAACCCCAATCCTCTTCTCCCAGGAGGAAACCCACCATCCCCCTGACCGCCCTAGAGCTCCCAATCTGCCCGAAAACTGGCCTCATCTAGTGGCACAGCCCCTGGTCCGGGCCTAGCTCCTGAGATGGCGGCCATCTTGTTGCACCCCAGCTACTGTGAGATTGCTGGGACATAAACCTTACCCCACTTCCCCAACCTAAAACAGGGCAAGTCGCTCCCAAACCCCCCCCCCCCCAAATCCCTTTCAAGCCCAATAGGCTTATATCCAGGAATAAATACAATTCAGTGTCTTGATCCAGGGGTTCTCCGATCGCCCTAAGTGGGATCAGGAAGGAATTTTTTTCCCTTGCCTTTGCAAATTAGCACAGGGTTTTTCGCCTTCCTCTGGATCAAACCGGGAGAGCAAGCTCCATCCCTCCCCTTCATTCATTGAATATCCCCCTATTAAAATCACCTTTCACTAGGGACTTTCTGCAGATATGGCTAACCTGAGATACTCTGCAGAATTCATTTGGGGCCTAAAACCATATGCCTCAGGATTACCAGCCGTGATCAAAAAAACACTAAGAAACGAACTGTTACGAATCAGTCGACGATCGACAGTTAAAAATCGCATGCATCTGCCCCAACCTAAGCACATTTTATGCGCATTGGTCAACACAAGATCGGCAGTAAAACACCGACAGGAGATCCACGATTTCATCCTACAATGCGATTTAGACTGCCTCTTTATCACAGAAAGCTGGCTCACAGCCGACTAACACATTCTAGGCGAACTGGTGGCAGAAAATTATCGCATTATAACAGAAAACAGAGTGGGGCAAAGTGGAGAGGACTGGCTGTGATCCACAAGACTCACCTCGCGATCACTAAACCAGCCCTTCAGTACTCACTTCCATTCATGGAAACCCTCACTCTGCAACTACAAACAAATCCCCAGGAAAACATCCATATTCTTCTCTGCTATCGACCACCGGGTCCAAAATCGAAGCTTCTCTCACCTTGGACAGAGTTCATGTCCACTTACACCCTAAACAGCAAACAACTTCTCGGGGACTTCAACCTCTGGGCCAACTCCTCACAGGATCCCATTGCCGATGCCTGCATTGGCCATCTGGAAAGATTAGGTCTGCAGCAACTAGTATGTGAGCCCACACATACTTCCGGTCACACACTCGATCTGGAAATAAACAAACATTCTAAAAAATGAATCGTTGCCATGGACAGACCACCATGCAATTAAACTCACAATCACCGTAAATGCCCCCTTAACAAAAACGACAAAACCGGTGACAACACACTGGACTAGATCGCAAAATAAGCTCTATTCAGGAGCTCTTCAAAACCACTTTAGGGAAAAAAATTAAAATAATCCAGCCACATCAAACAGCCACAGAAACCCTGGATAACATAAACACGGCCCTATTGCAGTCAGCCGACTTAGTGGCGCCCAAACGCAAAACCTGCATCCGGAAAAACAACTCCAGCTGGTTCAATGACCAGCTGTCGTTGCCGAAGCAAGAGCGCAGAAGGGCGGAAGCCGTCTGGAAAAGAAGCTCCTCAAAAAGGAAAACCACGCCAGCTACAAGGTAATAAAAAAATACCACAAAGAAATCTTCAAAGCCAAGAGAAATCATTTCGCCAATATCATCACTAATGCCCTAAACCGTCCCCGCGAACTCTTCAAGATAGTTACCGAGACCATGAATCCAGTCTATCTTGAAGCCCCCAATTCTGATACCCAAGAATTTTGCAATGAATTATCGGATTATTTCATCAACAAAATTTAAGGAATCCGTAAAAAGCATTCGGCAAAATAGAACTCCCATTAACCTCCCCTTCAACCATACGCCCAATACCCACACAAAATTTGCCACAAGCAACAAAGTTCACTTTAAAACCCATTTCCATCAAGGCCACAAAAAACATCATTGTTACCCTATGAAATAGCACAGCACCAAATGATATCATCCCCACCAAACTGCTGAAGAAATGTGCCGATATCCTGGCACCGCCCATCACGCAGCTTAAAAAAAACAGTCATTAAAAGAAGGTATAATTAAACCTATTTTAAAAGAAATCCACCCTCCACCCCAAAGATCCTAAACACCGTCGTCCCATAACAGGCCTAAATGTCCTCTCCAAGGTAATGGAGAAAGTAGTGGTAAAACAGCTACAACATCACTTAGACGCCCACAATCTGCTCGATCCTTTTCAATCGGGGTTTCGTCCCGATCATGGGACGGAAACAGCACTACTCAAAATATGGGATGACGTTCGAGGCCGCAGACATAGGAGAATCTTGTCTTCTAGTACTGTTGGACCCAAGTGCAGCTTTCGACACGGTAGATCACAAACTGCTACTGACTCGGCTAGCTGAAGTAGCCAGAGTCGCAGAAGGTGATTTATCCTGGTTCTCTTTTCTGGAAAACCGATCACAAGTAGTGAAATTGGGACCTTTTACTTCTGAAAAATGCACGGCGTCATGCGGAGTCCCTCAAGGATCGCCTCTGTCGCCAACTGTATTTTTTTTTTGGGGGGGAGGGGGGGGGGTTTCTTTTCCACCCACATCTACCAATCCCACCCCTCCCCCTCCTCAATTGTCTGCCCTTTAGGTTTGTGCTTTAAACTGATACGGGGAATATAGGAAGATAGATGGAGAAATTAAATGTACTATCAATAAATGCAAAGGGTTTGAACTTACCCGAAAAAAGGAGGATCCACTTCAGAGAAGACAAAACTACAATCTTAGAGAATAGGATATACCCAATAGCATACCATGCGACAAATCAAGAGGCAAAGGAGAACCCAATGGACATATGTAGATTCCATGAGAGATCCGGAAAGTCATCCACATCTTTCAGTATGAGAAATCATATTATGCAAACTCTGTATAAAAGTCAACTGATTGATATATGGAGGCTGCTACACAATAAAGAAAGACTACACATTCTACTCTGCTTCACATAAAATATACTCCCGGATAGATCTTTTTCTTATTCCACATTCTCAATTACACTCTGTACAGTCGACTAAAATTGGATCAATTACATGGTCGGACCATGCCCCGATCTTCCTGGTATATGAGAGTTAAAAGATTTAAGACAGTCCAGACCAAAACCAGTGGAGATTAAACGAAAGCCTGTTGGAAGATAAGGAGGTCCTAGAAGATGTAATTAAAGAACGGAGGTTTTATTTAAATTCTAATGACACACCAGAGTGCGACCCCGGAATTATATGGGGAGAACACAAGGCGGTTATTGGATGTGTGTTAATTAAACATGGATCTAGGATCAAAAGGAAACGTACTGAAAAGTTAAATAGGCTATTAAAGGAGCTAGCCATCTTGGAAGGTAAACATAAGCAAACATGGTCAACAAATGTAGAGAAAGAACTAGCTAGTAAATAAACCGAAATCACAGACCTCCTGTACTATAAAGTAAAAGCGGCAATGCAGAGATGTAAAAAGGCTGAATACGAATCAGGGAATAAGTGTGGGAAAAGACTGGCGAGATTATTATGAGAACAGAAGCTGAGTAACTACATTCCACATATTAACTCACCCAAGAAACAGAGGGTTACAAAACCAAATGATATAGCGAAGGAGTTCCAGGAATACTATCACTCTCTTTATAATATACAGAGCAAGCCCCCGACTAGAGAACAAATTGATTTGTATCTAACAGAATCTGCAATACCAAGACTATCAGAAGAGGATAGACAGAAATTAGACAACGTTATAACCGAGGAGGAAATTAAAGTAGCAGTAAGCACAACGAAAAGGGGGAAAGCCCCGGGACCCGATGGTTTTACAGGTCAATATTATAAAATTCTGTTTCCCTCGATATCAGGATATATGGTTAAACTATTTAATGCCTTAGAGACATCGGCCAGTTTAGCCAAAGATACCCTGCTAGCTAGCTAGCTAGGAAAGACCCAGCCCTCTGTGGAAGCTACCGACCAATTTCGTTATTAAATTCGGATGTGAAGATTTTTGCCAAGGTCTTAGCAAATAGGATACAACAACATATCCCAGATTTAATAAACCTGGACCAGGTGGGATTTGTCCCTACCAGGAAAGCACGAGACAACACAATCAAGGCTATTAACCTGGTGCAGTTAGTGAACACAACACAGACGCAATGCGTATTTCTCAATACGGACGCAGAAAAGGCCTTTGACAGGGTGAGGTGGAGTTACATGAGGGCAGTCCTAAAATACGGCGGCTTTGGGAACAAAATACAGTGGATATTCTCCATGTATTAAGGCTTAACAGCCCAGGTAAGGGCAAACGGAATTCTGTCTGAGCCCCTCACGATCTCAAATGGGACAAGACAGGGCTGCCCTCTGTCTCCACTTCTATTTGCCCTGTCACTAGAGCCTTTTCTGTGCACGTTATGTGTAAATTCTAATATTTCAGGCATACAAATAGGAAAGAAGCACTGTAAAATCACAGCTTATGCAGACGATATGTTGTTCACTCTTACAAATCCGTTGATCACAATTCCAGAATTAATGAAGGAATTTGAGCGGTACGGATCTTTATCGAATCTACATATGAATTTTAATAAATCGGAAGCGATGGGGGTAAACGTCCCCCATACAGTGATAAATTATCTAAAACAAAAATTCAAGTTTAAATGGACTGATAATGCTTTGACATACCTTGGTATACAACTAGCAGGGAAGGTGGAGAAGATCTTTGAGCTGAACTTCCCACCTCTCTTACAGAAAGTAAAGATCTTATTGGATAAATGGAACCAGGGTTTTCATAGCTGGCTAGGACGCTGCAATATTAACAAGATGAACATACTCCCGAAAATGTTGTATTTATTACAAACATTACCAATACATATTCCAGCAAAGTATTTTAAACAGTGTCAGAGAATGATCTTTGAGTTCATATGGGCACATAAGAACCCCCGGATACATAGGAAACAACTAATGAGCACTAAGCATCAGGGAGGACTGGGAGTCCCAGATATAAGGAAATATTACTACGCAACACATCTGAACAGGCTAATAGACTGGAATGGGCATTCAGATACGAAGCTATGGGTACAAATCGAACAGGCGCAATTTAAAACACCTCTAGATGAGCACCATGGTGGTTTGCCTCACTCCCTAAAGAAATGAATAAAAATCCAATAGTGGGTAACACGGTGAGGATCTATGCAGCAGCACTACCTATGATGGGCACCGAGCCCAGGACCTCCCCACTATACCCAGTGATAGGTAACCCCCTCTTCCCATCGGGATACGAAGACGGAGCATTCCGGCAGTTGAGAAAAAGAGAGTGTATACAAGTAGCAAGGTATATCCACATGGGAAGATGGGTAACCATAGCGGAACTGATGGAAATAGGAAATGTATTCCGTTTGAAATTCTGGAATGCACTTCAGATAGTTCACTTCCTGAACACTTTGCCAAATCCAGAGAGCTTTAAAAGACCACTCATGAAATTCAAGAAAATATGTAATGAACAAGGAACATTACTACATAGTCTTTCAATAAGCTATGAGTTATTAGTGCGATCGGGAGGTTGCCCTCTGAGGTGCGTTCAAGAATGGGAAAGGGAATTGGAGAAGTCCTTCAGTCCGGAACAGCGACAATGCACATACAGGCGAACACACGAAACATCAATATGTGTTAGAATACAAGAGACAAACTATAAGATCTTCACGAGATGGTATAGGACACCAGAAAGGCTAAGTAACATTTTTGCAGAGGTATCAGATAAATGCTGGAGGTGCCAGGGAAGCAAAGAAACTATGCTACACATATTCTGGGAGTGCCCAATGCTAAGGAGTTTTTGGGCAGAGATTAAAAGAGCTCTACAGTTTTGCTCAGATGAGATTCCGGAAGAACCGGAATTCTATCTTCGGCATTTAAACCAAATACCAGAAAAAGCCTATAGGGAAATGATTATATGCCATTTATTAGATGCCGCCAAGGCCTGTATAACGAAGAGGTGGAAGTCGCCAGTTCCACCAACAGTGGAGATGTGGATATGTAAAGTTAAGGAAATAAGCAAATTACAGTCAGTTCTGACAACACAATATAAAAGGGGAGAATATTTAAGAACTTGGACTCCCTGGAAGTCCTATATGGAATACAGGTGTGAAGGCTAAGGAGGATAAGGCTGAACAGTATAGAAGGAGCCCGGGAACTTGGATTGGGTATATGTGGGATTTAATGAGAAACCACAGGAATATGGAGAAGGGTCGGAGGAGAGGGAAGTAGGGTGGGTTTTTCTCTCTCTCTCTCTCTCTCTGAAAGGGCAGAGATACGCAAGAAGGAGACATATGTTTGATTTTGACAACAAGGTAAAAGGGGATGTTTAATAATAAGATGGACCGTGACTGTTGTGTTTTGTAATAATGGTTTGTTATGTATTTTTTTTATTTTTATTTTTTTATACATATGTGTTCTGATTTGTTTTAAAATAAAAAAGAATTATAAATCAGAAAAAAAAGAAAACTGGATGACAGAGTTATCTTAAACTCAACAGCTCGAAAACAGAACTTCTCCTGTTTCACGCCAGTCGTAAGAATCAACTTGCAACAACTGTCTGGGCCAAATCATCACCCCTAGCACCAAAGTCAAAAGTCTCAGGGTCATCTTCGACACCTACATGACAATGGATGCACAAATAGGGTCAGTAGTCAGCGGATCCCATCATCTGCTGCGCCTACTACGCAGACTTATTCCATTTATTCCTAAAGAACACATAGCAGTCGTGGTGGGAACAATTGTGAACTCCAGACTTGACTATGTAAATGCCCTTTACCTCGGACTCCCAAAGTACCAAATCTCTCGTCTGCAAGTCGTTCAAAATACGGCCTCCAGACTTGTGACTGGAAAAAAAACATGGGAATCAATCTCACCTTCGCTGAGATCCCTTCATTGGTTGCCAGTAAAAGACAGAATTGTCGCATAAGTGCATCCATGGGAGGGCCCCTTAACCACTTGTGGACCACCGAATGTACATATACGTCAGCAGAATGGCACATTGGCGTACCGGTACATGCGGCGGTTCCCGTGGCTTCAGGAACGTTCCGGGACGAGGGGGCAGCTGTTCGTTTTTGTCCGCCCCTTCTGGATCGCTCCCAGCCAATCCGCGTCCTCCCCTGTGTGTCACTTCCTCCTCCTGTAAACACAGGAAGGGGGAAGTGATGTAATCTCTCCCCTCGGCGGTATTTTCAACCACCGCTGAGGAGTGAATACATCACACAGTAAATCTGCACAACACTACACTGACACCCTTACACATAGGCACATTAACCCCCCCCCCCGATCACCCCCCTGTCACACGGTCACTGAATGCAGTGATCATATATATGTACTGATCACTGCATTTAGCG
This sequence comes from Rana kukunoris, assembly GCA_029574335.1. Classification (NCBI taxonomy): domain Eukaryota; kingdom Metazoa; phylum Chordata; class Amphibia; order Anura; family Ranidae; genus Rana; species Rana kukunoris. The sequence continues at coordinate 391,906,440 of CM056049.1, forward strand.
TCAGTGTGTGACAGGCAGCGTGACAGGCAGTTAGTGTTAGATTCAGGGTAGCCCCCGTACCCCCCCCTAATAAAGTTTTAACCCTTAGATCACCGCCCTAGTTAACCCTTTCACTCCCTATTGCCAGTGTCACTAAGCAATCATTTTTCTGATCGCTGTATTAGTGTCACTGTTCCCGCTAGGTAGCTAGTTTTTTTTTTTCACTAAAGACATGTGGCTGAATAAATTTTGGCTAAAATTTAGTTTATTTTAGTTTATTTGATTTTTCTTATAACAAAAAGTAAAAAATATTGTTTTTTTTCAAAAATGTCGCCAAAGAAAGCTCTATTTGTGGAAAGAAAAGGACGCAAATTTTGTTTGGGAGCCACGTCGCACGACCACGCAATTGTCTGTTAAAGCGACGCAGTGCCGAATTGTAAAAACCCCTTGGGTCATTTACCAGCATATTGGTCCGGTCCTTAAGTGGTTAATATCTATGCGAAAAAATAAAACCTCACAACTCCAATCGCGTTCTGCGATCCACCAACCAAAATCTGCTCCAGATACAAGTCCAAAGGAGAAAGAAGATTTGTACTCCAAGGTCCCAGACTATGGAATGCTTTGCCAACCAGCATTCAGTTGGAGGAGAACCACTTGGCCTTCAGAAGAAAGATCAAAACGCATCTCTTGATATCAAAGGAGACAGGAACAATGAGCGCCCAGAGGCGATTTAGTTTGCATGTGCTGCGCTATATATGTTTTTCACTCACTCACGAGACATCTTCCCCCGATCTTCCTTTCCGGGTTCTCGGCCCTTGGCTGCATGAGTGACCAGGGGCGTGATGAGGTCACTCCCAGACATGCGCACGGAAGCTGCCGTTTCCGGCACAGGCTCTAAAAGCCTGGCACTGCACGCCGGACCTTCAGAGCACATGCGCTGGTGATGTCATTGACTGCATGCAGTCCAAATATTGCCTAAACTGTGCAAGTTTAGGAGATATTCACAGTACCTACAGGTAAGCCTTATTATAAGCTTGCGATTAGGTACAAGTGGTAGTACAGCATTTACTATTACAAAAAAAAAAAAAAAAAACACACACACACACTAGTTATACTTACCTGCTCTGTGTAATCGCTTTGCACAGAGTAGCCCAGATCTTTTTTACTTCCCCCGTCCTGGCTCCTGCCACCACCAAGTGCCCCCAATAGCAAGCCTCTTGCAATGGGGGCACTTAAGCAGGCTTGCTCCCAAGTCACGCTCCTGTGAATGTCCATTCACACACAAAAGCAGCTTGGGCCTGGCCCCTCTCTGATCCAATTGGCTGCAATTGACGACAGAAGAAGCCAATGACTACCGCTGCTGTGTGAGCCAACGAGGAAAGAAACCTGGGGAGGGCCGCTGCTCTCATGCACAAAGCTGGATTGAGATGGGCCTCAGGCAAGTATAACAGGTATTCACAGATAGCTTATTTCATTTTGCCCCTTCCCACTGGGCATCATCGGCAGGGCTGGACTTACCATTGGGCTTGAATGGGCTCAAGCCCATGGGCCCTGCCCAATAAGGGGCCCCTGCCTGTTAAAGTCTCCTTACTTTTTTCTTCTTGTATTTCGTCCTGCAATGTTTGATTATTTCTCCAGCGCATGCGCTTCCCGTTCACTGAGTCACGGCACGCTCTGAGTGTGCCATTCCTATTTCAACATTATGCTGTGTCTGAGAGTTCCGCGAGACTTGGCAGTTATTCTCAGCTTCCTCGCTTGGTTGTCGTAGCAACATCAGTCAAGAAAGAGGCTGGGTAAACATACAATCGCACATGCACGAGATCGCAGCAAGGGTAAGCAAGGAAGGGCGGAAGTGATTTCCACAGGGGACTCAGAGAACAATACATACACAAGATGTGTAGGCGAAGCCTAATCCCAGAAGTAGAATTTATTAAAAATAACTAAAACACAGTAACAATCGTTTTTACATACATTAGACTGAGCAATATTGTAAATAATGTTACACATTACATGGCATTAAAAGCCTGATATAAAGTGCTGAGTTTACTTCCTCATTAATTTTTCACTTAACTACTTCAGACCCGTGACGGCAACAAATGACGGCAACAGCGCGGGTCTGAATAGCCAACATGCCGTCTTTAGACGGCCGCCCCTTTGGGCATTCCCAGCACGCGCTGTAGAGCGCGCTGCGGGGAAGCCCTGTGTTGGTCGTGTCCCTTGGACACAGCCAATCACAGATCGCGGCGAACGGCCAGTCAGAGTGGCAGTTTGCGATGCAATCTGTCGGCGAATGAGAGATGATCTCAGATCATCTCTCATTGCCGTTTTACACAGAGACAGCGTCCTGTCTCTGGAGAGGAGGAGCCCGATCTGTGTTCCTTGTACATAGGGACACAGATCGGTCACCCCCCCCCCCCCCAGTCACCCCCCACAGTTAGAACACCTAGGATACACATTTAACCCCTTCCTCACCCCCTAGTGTTAACCCCTTCAATGCCAGTCACATTTATACTGTAATCAGTGCATATTTATAGCACAGATCGCAGTATAAATGTGAATGGCGCCAAAAATGTGTCAAAAGTGTCCGATGTGTCCGCCATAACATCGCAGTACCAATAAAAAAATAAAAAAATAAAAAAATCGCAGATCGCCGCCATTTCTAGTAAAAAAATAAAAATAATAATTCTCTCCCCTATTTTGTAAGCGCTATAACTTTTGCGCAAACCAGTCGCTTATTGCGATTTTTTTTTTGTTTTACCAAAAATATGAAGAATACGTATCGCCTTAAACTGAGAAAGAAAAAAAAAAAAAAAGTAAAAAATATTGTATTTTTCTTCAAAATTGTCGCTCTTTTTTGTTTATAGCGCAAAAAACCACCACCAAAAGAAAGCTCTACTTGTGGAGAAAAAAGGATGTCAATTTTGTTTGGGAGTCACGTCGCACGACCGCGCAATTGTCAGTTAAAGCGACGCAGTGCCGGAAGCTGAAATTTCACCTGGGCAGGAGGGGGGTGTATGTGCCCAGTAAGCACAAGTAGTGTTAATTGGTCTAGCATTTTTACCTGGCCCTGGCCTGCAATGAAAAATCTAATTAAATTAGCTAAATTAAACGTCAGTCATCTTGAGGTTTGCCGATTGGTTATCGTTATTTGCAGTTACGTAGTGCCTCGTTTACTGCCATTGAGAAAACCTGTCTGCATTAGACAGTGATGTAATGGTGGACAAACGGTATCAGAGTGGCGCGCTTAAAAGTAAACTTTTTGGGCGCGAAAAGGTCCCGTGGGGGCCTGAAAGTGACTCAAGCCCAGGGGCCCCCATCACTCTAAGTCCTGCCCTGGTCATCAGAAGCTTATGGGATCTGTGGTATGGCTGCCTTTTGCATTAAGCTATCTGTGAAGGCTGTGTGGACGCCAAGGCGGCAATCTCTGCACGATTTATCTTACTTCTGATGCAAGTGTAATGATAAAAAAAAAAAAATTGAAATAAATAGCAGTATTACACCATATGCCATCTCCTCCGTCTTTGTTGGAACTATACCATTATGGATTGTTGCTGATTGAGTGAGCCCGAGGGACCTTGATTATCGAGGAGGAGGTCAACAGACATATACAGTCCAAGGCCAATTCCGTGGATGGACATCACCACCTCAATACAGGCACATACACCATTTCCATCTGGTGAATGAAGACCCAGGAGGGGAGTACAAAGCGTCATCTGAAATTTTGAAGTTGTCACGGAAAGTCACCTGAATATTTGAACTTGTCACCGGCACAACATTTTATGTTTTTTTGGACTTTATTGATTGCAGTCATTTTGCACTATACTGGCATTGAACATGTTTATATTGTAATTGATAGGAGCAGGGCCAATTTAATTTCTTGTTTCAAATCTTTGGGGTATTTACCTCATACTTTAGCAGCAGCCCTAATTATTCACTCACCATAGTGTGGGTTTGTTTAATTCCCCCCCCCCCCCCTTTAAAAAAAAAAAAAAATATTCTGCCTTTAGAACCACTTTGAATTAAAACTTTGGCTCAATACAGGCTTTTCAATACATTAATAATTAGGTATGACACATTCCTGCAACCTCATCCATACTGTCCTCAGCAAATTATTCTGAACATTCTGTGCCAAGTGCACTTTGGATTACCAGTTAAAGTTTCAATGCTTGTTAACCATTTCTTGAGCTTCCCCTCTCCTGCAAACAGATTTGAATAAAAAAAACATGCAGTGAGAAATACAGGGGTTGTCACCGCTTAACTAGTTCTGAAAATGCTAGATGTCTGGCCGCACCAAGTTCAATAATTTGAGAAACTCCCTTGGAACAAGCACATAGCCAGTGAAGTCAGAACACATGAGCTGCACACTTCTCCTGGGTCACTGCCTCTGGAAGCAATGGAGCAATTGGATCAGCTTGACAGCCAGACAACTAAGAATTTCAAATTAAAAAGCAATTACAGACCCCATATTTCCCTGATTACAGGCTTACTTGAAGGTAAAATCTGATAATCAGGGTTAGTGGAGTTGCCGGCATCCGTCAGATGACAAGCTCCAGCATATGTCTTAAAGTGGACGTAAACCTTTTTGCACTTGTACCAACAGGTAAGCCTATAACAAGGCTTACCTGTAGGTAGTGTGAGTATCTCCTAAACCTGCACTGTTTGGGAGATATTCCCACTGCATGCATCCAGTGATGTCACTGGCACGTGCGCTCTCAAGGGTCGGCATACCCGTACCAACCCTTCAGAGCCCTGTGCCGCTGCCAGACGGCCAGGGGACACAAATCCCTTTCCTGACCACAGCATGTTTTACATGTCGGCACTGTGTCGCTTTAACTGACAATTGCGCAGTCGTGCGACATTGTACCCAAACAAAAAATTGTGTCCTTATTTCCCCACAAATTGAGCTTTCTTTTGGTGGCATTTGATGACCTCTGCGGTTCTTATTTTTTGTGCTATAAAACAACAAAAAAAAAAAAAGCAACCATTTTGAAAAAATAAATTAAAACCTTAGTTAGACTTACCGGTGACGGTATTTCTACGAGCCTTTCAGGACAGCACCTTGGAGAGAGCGTAGCTCCAGCCTTCACAGGAAACACTGGGTGACAACGCCCCTTTTAAAAAGCAGCTGCTTCCACCATGCCTTAAGTTGTTACCGAGAAATCCTTCGACATGCTGGAAGATAAGCAGACAATTACCAAGTGCCACACATAATATCTTACTTAGGATAACCAAGGGAGGGAAGTAGGCTGCTGTCCTGAAAAGGTTCGTAGAAATACCGTCAACGGTAAGTCTAACTAAGGTTTTCTCCCTTCACCTTTCAGGACAGCACCTTGGAGAGGATAACCGAGAAACTTACTTCAGGGTGGGACCACTGCCTGTAAAACCTTCCTACCAAAGGACTGGTTCGAGGCTGACATCAGAGTCAAGCGGTAGTGTCTTATGAAGGTTGAAAACTGGACCAAGTGGCCGCCTTGCAGATTTGCTCAGGAGATGCCCCGGCCTTTTCTGCCCATGATGCTGCCACTGCTCTGGTAGAATAAGGTAAAATACCCACCGGTGGTTCCAGTCCTAAAGACATGTATGCTTCTTTAATAGCTTGCTTTAACCATCTTCCCAGGGTACTCTTGGAAGCCTTACTGCCCTGGTTAGCACCTTCCATCAGTGAAGGAGACTTCCTGAAACTCTTAGTAACTTCTAGATACTTTAGAAGACACCTCCTGACGTCCAAAGTATGAAAAGCTCAAGCGGAATTTCCCTGATGGTTTTCTGACCAGAAAAATGTGGGAGTAAAACCCTTCCCCCTGCTGATCCTTCAATACTTGGCAAATAACTTTTTGTTGCATCAGTTCTTGTAAAAGAGACTTCATAGCCATAGCTTTTTCCCGATCCCTTGGAAGAGTTGTGATGAAATAACGATTTGGGGAAGTCTGAGAATTCTAGTTGGTACCCCTGTCCAATTAGGCTCAGAACAAAGTGACTTCTTTGTTGTTTTTTTCCCCCAAGCTGGAAGGAAGTCCTGTAACCTTCCCCCTACTGGGAGATAATCATTTTTTAGGAGTTTGTTTGGGGGGGGGGGGTCTAAGGAGCACCCCTCCTCTGCCTTTTCCTCTCTGAGGAATCCAGGGTTTTTTCTGCGTTTGGTCTCTTTCTTTATTGGTTTGCTGAAAAGGACAAAAAAAATGTTCCTTTGTTGCACCGCTTTCTTTTGTGGGAAAGCTTTTTTCTCATCAGCTGTCCTGCCAAGGAGCGACTAACTCTGGGCCAAACATCAGATCTCCTGAAAAAGGAATTCCACATAATTTCACTTTAGAGGCAGAGTCCCCTGACCAGGTTTTTAGCCAGATGGCTCTTCTTGCTGAATTAACCAGCGCAGAGGATCTGGCTGTCATCCTGATAGATTCTGCTGAAGCATCTGCCATATATTTGACTGCTTTTAGCAAAGTGGGAAAGGATTCCAATAGATCCTTCCTGGAAGTGCCTGCTATCACATGGTTTTTGAGTTGCTCCAACCAACACTCTATGTTCTTGGCTACAAATGTGGCCGCCATTGCAAGTTTCAGATTGGACAATACGGAGTCCCAGGCTTTCTTCAGCAGCCCATCTGCCCTTTTGTCCATAGCATTTTTAAGAATGCCCATATCCTCGAAGGCTAAGTCAGTTTTTCTGGATACTTGTGAGAAAGCATTTTTGTTTTTTTATTCCAAACCAATTGCCGCCAGGCACCCGCGATTTCTGTGTAACTGAGCTGGGACGTGCAGCTCTGTGTGTAAACACAGAGCTGCACGTCCCTGTCAGGGAGAGAGGAGATCAATTGTGTCCCTTGTACATAGGGACACAATCGGTCACCTCCCCCAGTCACCCCCCCTCCCCCTACAGTAAGAACACACCTAGGATACACATTTAACCCCTTCCTCGCCCCCTAGTGGTTAACCCCTTCCCTGCCAGTTACATTTATACAGTTATCAATGCATATTTCTAGCATTGTTCACTGTATAAATGTGAATGGTCCCAAAAATGTGTCAAAAGTGTCGGCTATAATGTCGCAATCCCGAAAAAAAAAAAAACGCAGATCGTCGCCATTCCTAGTAAAAAAAAAAAAATATATCATAATTATGTCCCCTATTTTGTAGGCAATATAACTTTTGCACAAACCAGTCACTATACGGTTATTGCGATTTTATTTTTAATTTTTTTTACCAAAAATATGTAGAAGAATACGTATCGGCCTAAACTGAGAGCAATTTTTTTTTTTTTTTTTTTATGGGATATTTATTATAGCAAAAAATGTTGTGTCTTTTTTCAAAATTGTCGCTCTTTTTTTGTTTATAGCGCAAAAAATAAAAACCGCACGGGCGATCAAATAGCACCAATAGAAAGCTCTATTTGTGGGAAAAAAAGGACGCCAATTTTGTTTGGGAACCACATCGCACAACCGCGCAATTGTCAGTTAAAGCGACGCAGTGCTAGAAGCTAAAATTTGGTCTGGGCAGGATGGGGGTGTAGGTGCACAGTAGGCAAGTGGTTAAGATAAAGAGGGAAAGTGAGATGACATAACCATGTAACAATCATGGGGATAGTAGGGTGTAAAGGAGTGACAGTAGCTACTCTCCCCCCCCCCCCCCCCCCAACACCTTGTATACGGCGTTATGCCCCTTGTATGCCAATATTGGACATAATGCCAACACTAACAATTCAAAGTGTGAGAAAAGAAAGGAGCCGCATGTGCAAATTTTGAAGCACGACACGTTACGAATTTACTCTGCGTAACACCATCTTTTATATTTTTACAAAAAAACTTTTGTTCTATAGCTTTTTTTTTTGCATTAAAATTCATTCAAGTGTACCCCCCCCCCAACAAAGTTTTATTTAAAAAAAAAAAAAAAAAAAAAAAAAAAAAAAAAAAACACCTGACATGAAAAATTGCAACACCAATTTATGGTCTAGACTCTAGAGCCTCTACTAAAAAATAAAATAAGAAATGAGATTATATACATAAATAACATTTTCGGGAGTTCTAAATGATTTTCTAGCAAAACAAATAAAAAACACCGGTATTTCCATGTAGGGGAGAAGTGTCAGCACAGGTCTGCTCAAGTGGTTAAACAACTTATTAGGGAACAGAATAAAAATGTAGCTAGATTGTCTGGAAATTAACCAGGGGCAGCATGAAGGTGCTAAGCTAATAAATCCATAGCCAATCCTCGCACAGCACTAAGGCACGAAGTGACACAAAGACTGATGAATTGGACTTCCTCACAGATCACACATCAATTAACACCAAAAAGATTTCATTCCTATACTAAATTCCAGTCATATGCAAACCTCTATACACCACGGTGCTAAACTTTTATTATTCACATTGCTTGTCCCCGTCTCCCTTTTACTTACCTGTGACAACGACACACTTCTTTGGCTTCTCCATGCCGCTGAAAGGACTTCCGGTCCGAGCATCGGGCAGCACCTGAGGCTCTCAGCTGGGAGAAGCAATCATTTCCCTGTCACGTGATGTGACCCGTCCACTCTGCGTTCCGGGGCTGTCAGCTGCGAGCAGAAAGCATCTAATCCTTGACGTCACCCGCCCTTCCTTCTGCGTTCCGAGCCTCTTTCTGGTGTGCTTATGAAGATTTTAACCAATTACACAGCAGGCTGATCTAATAAAGCGCAAGGCTTTCTTTTACTAGTGCTTACAAGTGGGGGATGCTTCTTTTGCTTTAGGGAGCGGAAAGCGAAGTTTAGGGTGGCACGTTGAGGTTTCTAAACTTCCTATGCTAATGAAACATTCATAGCCATAGCTCCCAACACCAACTGTCATTGATTTGGAACAATGTCCCTCATTTTGGTCTGATCTCTATAGTTATATATAAAATGTACTATTTATCTTTCAAAAGATGTTTCCCAATCTCAGTGCTAAACCTTTCATCCAATTTTTAAATTGCTGCATTTGTAAATGGCAAACGCCAGTATAAAGGAATAGTAGTGGTTAAAAAAATAAAAAATAAAAAAAAACACTTGTGGGTATAACAATTCATTTTTTAATATAATTCTTCATTAAGAAGGTGTGACGGGTGTGTGTCCTTTTCCTACATACTTTTGCTAATAGGTGTCCCTAGTTCCCAGTGCCGATCCTGACCTCCCTGGGGCCCTAAGCAAAATTCTGCTAAGGGACCCTCTATCTGATCCGTGATGCTGTGAGCTATGTAAACAATTAGCTTTGTGCCCACCAAACACAGCCTTGTGCCACCATGCTGGATGTTGCCCAGTGCCCATCATGCAGCCTTGTGCACACCATGCAGCCTTGTGCCCAGTACCCCCCATGATGCAGCCTTGTGCCCACCATGATGCAGCCTTGTGCCCACCAAATGCAGCCTTGTACATCATGCAGCCTTGTGCCAACCAATGCAGCCTTGTGCCCAGTGCCCACCATGATGCAGCCTTGTGCCCACCATGATGCAGCCTTGTGCCCACCATTCAGCTTACCTGTGCAGGGGAGGAAAGAAGTGGAACAGGAGAGCCAGCCTGAGGATCCGTGCGCAGCGCAGGGAACACATCGATAACTGTTTTTATTTCAATTGCCGTGTTCCCGCCGCTCAATGTCATGTACAGCCCCTCCCCCTGGCCGGGGAACTTTGATTGACAGATCACCCGTCACCAGGATTGGGCGGTTGATCTGTCTATTAAAGTCCCGGGACCAGGAGGAGGGGCTGTATCTGACAGCGAGCAGCGGGGAACACGGCAATTCAAATGAAAACCGTTATCGTTGTGTCCCCTGCGTGCGCTGTGCTCTAAAACATCCGGGCGGCTCTCTCTCTCTCTCTCTTCCCCTCCACAATCGCTGGGAGAAGGACTCCCATTCCACTAGCGCCGCCCCTGCACCTACGAGGGGGAGGCAGGGCCTCGAGTAATTTGCGGGGCCCTATGCAGCTTGCGTAGTGAGTGTATAGGGCGGATCGGCTCTGCTTGTTCCCATCTCAAAAACCTGGGAGGTGTGCTCATAACGCCATTTACACTTTTGCATGACAGGAACAAGCGTTACCACACGTGATTTCACTGAGGGTAGCCCATTCACCTCATGGGCTGTCCTGTGAGCGCAAACAGTTCAGATGGCAAACTCATTAACCTTTCAATTTATCGTTAGTTCGGCAGAAAATATCTAAACTTGCCCTTCGTTTTTTTTTCGGCTCAAAAACATCCCAACAATTTTTGATTTGTGCCCATGAACTATTATTATTATTATAATTGCAGGTACTTATATAGCCCTGTCAATTTACGCAGCACTGTACATATATATTATACATTCACAACGGTCTCTAGCCTCAAAGAGCTTACATTCTAAGGTTCCTAACTCACATTCATACACAAGGGCCAATTTAGATAGGATCCAATTAACCTACCAACATGTCATTGGAGTGTGGGAGGAACCCGGAGGAAACCCACGCAGGCACAGGGAGAACATTGCAAATTCCAGGCAGATGGTGTCGTGGTCGGGATTTGAACCAGCAACTCTTTTTACCGTTAGGTGAAAGTGCTAACCACTACACCACCCATTATGGTATATATACGGTATATCTGAAAATTGATCAATCCTGATGTACCTATCCTGAAAAAAAAAAAAAAACACTGATAAATGTATAAATGACACTGGCAGGAAAGGGGGTGAAGGAAATGACACAATAACACTAGGGGGCAATCAAAGGGGTTAACTGTGTTCCCTTGGTGTGTTCTGTGTGGGTGATGGGCTCCCTGGGTCAACAGAGATCCCTGTTCCTGATCACAAGGAACAGCAGATCAATATGTTGTCCCGAGTAAAAAAAAGAAAAGTGGATCCGCCCTCGTTCTGCCTCTCTGTACCACGATCGCAGGAAGACGCTCCCCTGGCGTGCGCCCACAGTATCACATGCACAAAACAACCTACAGGTACAGTGTTTTACGCAGCCGGGTCACCCTGTGCAGTATGTGAAGTGGGCAGTCCAGAAGTGGTTGTAAAGGCAGAGGGTTATTTATCTTAAGGAATTCTATGCTTTAAGATAAAAAGCCTTCTGGGTGCATCAGGCATTCTAATACTTACCTGAGCCCCATCTCGATCTAGCGATGCCCCCAAGTGTCTCAGCTGTCCGGAACTCTCTCTCCTGATTGGCTGGGACACAACAGAGGTGCCATTGGCTTCCGCTGTTGTCAATTAAAGAGAGAGATAGAGAAAACTGTGACTCCATGTTTCAATGGATGTATGGAGGAGTGGCTCGGTTCGGGTGCCCCCATAGAAAGCTGCTTGCTGTGGAGGCACTCAACAGGAGGGAGGGGCCAGGAGCGCCAACAAGGGACCCGAGAAGAGGAGGATCCAGTCTGCTCTGAGGAGGTAAGTATAATATGAGTTCTGCTTTATCTTGTTTCCAGCAGTCGTACGCATGCCTCCACAAATGCACATATACCTCCATGGGGAGCGGCTTTTCTTTTCTGAGCGCACTCTCAACATAGTAACCATGCTTTCACAGGCAGTTCTCAATGCATACTTGTGATCAGGAGCTTCCGATAATGTGACATGCAATCTCATGGTCGTAAAGCCAAGTTCCCCCTCTCGGCATTTGGATCCTCTTAAAGCGGAGTTCCACCCTCGCCCCTTACATGCCACATTCAGCATGTACTTTTTTTGGGGGGGTGGGGGAATTTATTTTTAGTGGGTCTTTCTGTCCAACTTCCTCCTTTCCGGCCACCTAGGCAACTTCTCCTCTCTCCCTATGTGGCCCCTCCCTGCCAGCAATCCTCTGGGACAAGTCACAGGTCCCAGAGGATTGCCTGGCAAAGAGCAGAGCGCAGTACAGCCGTAAGCTGCCACAGTTGCTATGAAAGCGCAGTGGAGAGAAGGGGGAGAGGAGCGAGGTGGCCGCATCGATGGACCATGGGACAGGTAAATGTCTGTTTACCGTGTTTCCCCGAAAATAAGACGTACTCCGAAAATAAGCCGTAGCGGGATTTCGACGCAAGATAGAAATATAAGACACCCCTCCGAAAATAAGACGTAGCGATGTAGTGTCGAATCTCCGAAAATAAGATGTAGTGTCGAATCTCCGAAATTGAGATGTAGTGTCGAATCTCCGAAAATAAGATGTAGTGTCGAATCTCCGAAAATAAGATGTAGTGTCGAATCTCCGAAAATAAGATGTAGTGTCGAATCTTGTAGTGATATCTTGTAGTGGTACAACCAGACAAGATGAGTGCAAAAAGAAAGAGTTATTCTGTTGAGTACAAGAAAGGAATTGTGGAGGACTCCCGAGGCAAGAATCTTACGGCTTTTTGCAAAGAGAAGAAGTTGGATATCCGAATGGTCCAAAAATGGCGTGCAGAATACGATAATCTCAGTCTACGGGTGGACAGAGGAAATGCTAAGAAGCGCAAGTGTGGTTCAGGTAGGCAACCTTTATTTTCTGTAATAAAAATAAGACACCCCCCGAAAATAAGCCATAGTGTGATTTCTTGAGGAAAAAAAAATATAAGACGGTGTCTTATTTTCGGGGAAACACGGTATTAAAAGTCAGCAGCTACACTTTTTGTAGCTGCTGACTTATAATAAACTAAAAAACAGGTGGGATGCTTTAAAGGGCTGGAGGGCAGCATCAAGCGGTTAATTACTTAAAAAAAAAGTGGTAACTCCCACTGTCTATTGTCATTTTTAAGCACACAGTGCAGATTTAATTTAAATGTGAAGTCCAGCCTAAGCTCATTCGGATAGGGTTTTCCTATGCTTTAGAGGAGTGCAATTCGTTTTACACTCTCATGACCCGTTTTCGTCAGAGAGCAGTCTAAACTCCACTCTCTGCGGACGTCACCAAGATCAGTCCAGGCACAGCATCATCCCAACTCTGGGAGTCTGAATCAGCCAGGTGCCTGGACTGATTGCCATCTCAGCCTCTCAGCATGCTGCTGAGACTCTCCATGCACGTCCACAGCTCATCGCTCCAGTGAGCTTGGTGGTGCAGAGCAGAATAGCTGACCAAAAGAAAATATAAACCCAGTAAAATTTGATGTATGCTTTATCCTGCTAAAGCAGAACTCCAGCCAAGAATTACAAAATATTGAATATATTGCACATTAAGATAAAATACCAAAACCAGCTTTTGCTGCAAAATCTAGAGCAGAGAGAAGTATGCTGTTTTTATTTTAACCACTTAATCACCGGGCCGATTCTGGCACTTTTCTCCTTCATGTAAAAATCACAATTTTTTTGCAAATTTTTTTTATCAGAACCCCCAAACATTATATATTTTTTTTTTTTTTTAGCAGACACCCTAGGGAATAAAATGGCGGTCATTGTAACTTTTTTTCTTGCACGGTATTTGCGCAATAGTTTTTCAAACGCCTTTTTTCATGAATTAAAAAATATCAAAACAGTAAAGTTAGCCCAATTTTTTTGTATAATGTAAAAGATGATGTTACGCCAAGTAAATAGATACCTAACATGTCACGCTTTAAAATTGCGCACACTCATGGAATGGCGCCAAACTTCGGTACTTAAAAATCATCATAGGCGACACTTTAATTTTTTTTTACAGGTTAGTATATTCGAGTAACAGAGGAGGTCTAGTGCTAGAATTGTTGCTGACACTCTAACGCACGCGATGATACCTTACATGTGGGGTTTGAACGGTGCTGACATATGTAGGCGGGGCTTGCATGCGTGTTTGCTTCTGCACGCAAGCGACCAGGACAGGGGTGTTTTAAAAAAAAAATGTACACTTTGTTTTACATTTTTTATCACTTTTATTCCTATTACAAGGAATGTAAACATCCCTTGTAATAGGAATAGTGTGTGACAGGTCCTCTTTATGGAGAGATGCAGGGTCAATAAGACCCCACATCTCTCCTCCAGGCTGGAAAGCATTAGATCGTGAAAAAAAACTTCACAGATCGAATGCATTCAGCCGCAGTTGCGGCTGTGTTTAAATTCTGGGTACCGGGCGTGATGTCATAACGTCGCGCCCGGTCCTCCGACAATCATAGAGATGACTGTGACCTTCTGGTCACCAGTCATCTCTATGGTTCACCAACGAGCGCCGGCCGATTCGCTCTCCGGGCCCCCGATGGAAAAACAAAAAAAGGATCATGTTCCTTTGAAGCATAAACAACAGCACAGTGCTTGTGCTGTGTAATTTGCCCCCTGTCTCACCTGAATACCTGGCTGATCCTACCCTCCCCTCTGTAAACGAAACCACAGTACATCATGGCAGCTAAGCCCTGACACCCTTGACATGCCGGTGTCATCCACAGCTCTTCTCTGCCCTCCTCCCTGTCAGCTCCGACTGCTACCATCATTTCTGAAATCCCCTCTATTACATTAACTGATGTGCCCAGTGTATGTGGTTTTGTGAAAATAAGACTTTTTATACTGTATTTCGAGCACTGCTCACGTGACTCTCCTGCTCCCAGCTGACGTCAGCGGGGGTTTCTCAGCCTCTTTCACTGTATTGTTCAGACTGGGAGAGAAGAGAGATGGTGGCCAGTCACGTGGGCACCGAGAGGCGCTTGGAAATACAGCGTAGAACAGCTTCTTTTTTTTTACAAAACTACATCCACTGGGCACACCAGTTAATGTAATAGAGGGGATTGTAGAAATGACACTTTGTGGCTTTACAGCCACTTTAAAGTGATATGCTAAGTAGGTACTTCCCAGACATAAGTGCAGGGGAAACACTGCTGAGTGATCTGGCTCAGCAGCAGTGCATGCCTTTATGTATAAGTGCTTTCTTACACACACACAAAGTATATGCTTTACTTACTGTAGTGGTATCGCATTTGTGGATTTTAAAACATTTACAGTAAAACCTTGGTTTGAGAGTAACTTGGTTTGAGAGCATTTTGCAAGACAAGCAAAATGTAATTAATTTTGCCTTGATAAATACAATCGATGTCTTGATATAAGAGTAGTGTCATGTCACAACTGAGTAGAAAAAAAAAAAAAAAAAGAGGAGGAGCCCAAGTGTAGAAATATGGTTACATTTAATGAAGGTACAACATTTAGCAACTTAAATGCTACACATTCACACAGGTCCGACTTTGGATCCAACTTCAAATCGCCCCAAGTCGCTCTGCATGAAGAAATCAATGTAAGTAAATTAGGGTTGTCCCGATACCACTTTTTTAGGACCGAGTACAAGTACCGATACTTTTTTTCAAGTACTTGCCGATACTGAATACCGATACTTTTTTTTTAAATGTGTCCCCAAATGCAGCCATGTCCTCCCACACATATGCAGCCATGTACCCCCATATGTGCAGCCATGTTCCCCCCCCCCCCCCCATATGTGCAGCCATGTCCCCCATACCTAGATGCTGCCGCCGCTTAGTTGATACGGGCAGGGAACATTAAGCTTTTATTTGAATAGCTTTAGTGTTCCCCCCCCCCCCCGCCGCGTATAGACACTCCCCATTGCTTGGACGAGTGATCTGTCCAATCCTGAGCAAGGGGGAGTGTCTATACGCGGCGGAGGGTGGGGGTGGATGAGTATTTGGCCAGGCATCGGGGGCATTTGCGGGAGTACAAGTACTCCCGCAAATACTCGGTATCGGTCCCGATACTGGTATCGGGACAACACTAAAGTGAATGGAGCCATCTTAATGCACACTACTGCAGTCACTCCGACTTGAAAAAAGGTTCCTTTACTACTTTAATCCGACTTCTAGGCAACTTGCACCCATTGATTTTAATGGAAGTCGCCTCCAAGTGAGCAACTTTACAGGAAGTCGTCCCAGTGTGAACCGGCTCTAAGGCAACCCCTCCCTCCCACAGAGTTGGTATGAATCATGGGGGGGAACTCCATGCCAAATTTTAAATAAAAAAACAGCATGGGTTTCCCCTCCAAGAGCATACTAGGCCCTTAAGTCTGGTATGGATATCAAGGGGAACCCCCAGCGCGGGGGTCCCCCCAAAATCCATACCAAACCCTTATCCAAGCACGCAGCCCGGATGGTCAGGAAGGGTGGTGGGAACGAGCAAGCAAGCGCCCCCCTCCTGAACCGTAAAAGGCTGCATGCCCTCAACATGGGGGGTAGGTGCTTTGGGGCAGGGGCGCGGCCCCCCACCCCAAAGCACCTTGTCCCCGTGTTGATGGGGACAAGGGCCTCTTCCTGACAACCCTGCCCATTGGTTGTCGGGGTCTGGAGTGGGGGAGCACATTGGAATCCGGGAGCCCCCTTTAATAAGGGGGCCCCCCATCCTTGCCACACTTTACGCTACAGGTAAGTCTATAATAAGGCTTACCTGTAGGTACCCAGGATATCTCATAAACCTGCACAGTTTAGGAGATATCCCCGTCCCCTGCATGTGGCACATGCGCACTAGAGCAAACTGAAGCAACGGCACGTATGTCAGTCAGCGTGAAATCCCCAGAAGTAACCCACGGTATAGATGTCGCCGGCCAGAGGGGGGAGAGGAGGAAGGCAGCAGGGGCTTCAATCTAAGGTAAGTAATTCATAATGAGCTAGTATGCTATGCATACTAGCTCATTATGCGTTTGTCTTGCAGTTTTTTTTTTTTTAACCAGAGTTTACAACCACTTTAAACTCCCTTCCGCAAAAAAGTTTAATCCCTATTGTGGGGTCACCAGTATGGTAATTGTAAATTGAAATCGTTTCCCCTTAAGTGTCTCTTCTCCAGAGAGAATACGTTCAGTGCCCGCAACCTTTCCTCATAACTAATATCCTCCAGACCCTTTATTAGATTTGCCCTTTTTTGTACTCGCTCCATTTCCAGTACATCCTTCCTGAGGACTGGTGCCCAGAACTGGACAGCATACTCTAGCTGTGGCTGGTCCAAAGTCTTGTAGAGCGGGAGACTTATTGTTTTATCTCTGGTTAATGCATGCCAATATTCTGTTTGCTTTGTTAGCAGCAGCTTGGCATTAAATTCCATTGCTGAGCCTATCATCTACTAGGACCCCGAGGTCCTTTTCCATCCTAGATTCCCCCAGAGGTTCTCCCCCAAGTGTATAGATTGCATTTATATTTCTGCCACCCTAATGCATTATTTTAAATGTTTCTACATTAAACCTTATTTGCCATTCCAAGGCTTCCACATCCTGCGGAGAAGTTATTGCCCTGCTTAGCTAGTGTTGTCCGCAAATACAGAGATTGAACCGTTTACCCCTATCCTCCAAGTCGTTTATGAACAAATTAAAATCACCCTATGGTCCATGCCAACGGACCTTATTTTGTACAGTAAACGTTTATGGGGAACTGTGCCAAATGGTTTTGCAAAATCCAGATAAACCACCATACACCAGTTCATTTAAACATGAACTCCAAAAGAAAAAATAACAAATATTTTGGGCCATTTGCTGTGTTAAAATAAAAACCTTTTTGATACCTGTCCCATGTTTGGCTACTACTCGTTTTAGTAAAGCTGTTACTTTCAATCAGCATTGCGTCTTCTAATTTCAGCTGTAGAACACTGATCATATAGCAGGTTGTGTACTGTATATGCCTCCTCCATTCAGAAAAAGACAATTACAGAAAGCAAGGCTCTCTTTGATGAGAGGAGAGTGTGACATTTATCTGCCCCTTCTTCAACCACAGAAAGTCTTGCATTCAATGAAAAGAATGTTATTTTTTTCTGAATGGCAGTGTACAATGAGTAACCTGCTATAATTAGTGTACTAAAGCCGGAACCACACTGGACGCCAAATTATTGTAAAGGCCCACCTGAAAATAACAGTGTACCCAAATGGAACAGCAGTCACACATGGGATACCAATAATCGGTAATTCAATTTTACACAGCAGATGGCCCAAAGTCGTCCCCCCCCCAGAGTACAGCTTTCAGCTATTTCTGAGCTGTGCTTGAGAAGAAAGCCAGTCTAAAGCCAAACGATATCAAATAAAAACCAAGCTTTAAGGCTTAATCATGATAAAAATAATACAATTTAAACTCATTTTTTGCTCCAGTAAAATAACAACCAGGTAGGTATGAAAAAGAATATAGTCATGAACTGGGTGAGGTGAGAAATAGCCGTGATGGCGAAAGAAGTCATTACACAACCAACTTTTCAGTCTGATGAAATCTTCCATACTTAGACTGGGTTCACACTTATGCCAGATGTGGCTCGCAGCAGAGGTCCGGTGTGTCCATGTTCTCCTTTTCAGGGACAAATCAGGCCTGAGTTTTTGCCTGAATTCGTTCCTGAAACAAAGCCAAAAGACACACAAAATCTCTGTGCAATCCACTCCGCAGGCGACCCGGAGATGTGTGAACCAGCTTCATAGAGAGCAGGTTACAGTCCCGTCATGCAAATTGGATGTGGGGGAACCCAGCCTTAAACTTGTGGAAAGTTAAATATCTCTATAAAACTATAACAAACACACACTTACAATTTTTTATTGGTGGAGAACATTAGAGAAAAAGTAAAAAATGTTTTTGTTATTACCATTAAACCAATACCATTTTATATATATATATAAAAAAAAGAAAAACGAAAACTTTTTCAAAACATACATCTACTAATATACAAATACATTAAAAAAATATCATTTACACCTTTTCCTAGAACATACATAAACCACAGCCTCAAGTATTTTAAAGGGGTTGTAAAGGTTGTAAAGGTTCGGTTTTTTATTTTCTAAATAGGTTCCTTTAAAGCTAGTGCATTGTTGGTTCACTTTCCTTTTCCTTCTAAATGTTTTTTTTCTTTGTCTGAATTTCTCACTTCCTGTTCCTCCTCAGTAAGCTGTTCAGTAAGCTGTTCTGACTGACTTTCCACCGCTCATATAATGGAAAGCTTACTGAGGAGAAACAGGAAGTGAGAAATTCAAATAAAGAAAACAAACATTTAGAAGGGAAATTGAAGGAAAAGGTAAGTGAGACAAGAATGCACTGGCTTAAAAGAATCTATTTAGAAAATAAAAAAACAAACCTTTACAACCCCTTTAATGTGATATTACAATTCAAGTTTTATTTAACAAGCAATTCTTTAGTTACTTCTTCAATCCTGGAGCCTCATCCATCATATTGAATGTAGGGAAATTTAACTGGGACTACAAGGGGAGACATTTAGGTTTTTTGAAAACAGATTTATGTCAGTCCGACATCGGGGACAATTTCAGAGACATCTGTGCGTGTTGCGGCGCAGATGTCTAAACAAATCGCACCCTGTATTTGCCATCTACTACTACTACTTTTGGGAATTTGGACGGTGCCATTGCCAAAATTGTCAAATCGCATGCCAAATTGGTGCAATGTGAACCTAGGCTTTACAAGGCTGGACTCATAGGTACCTCCCTCGCCTGATCTAATGCAATGGAATTAAACGTGACCCTGACCACTTCTTAATTGTACATTTGTTTTGAAGAGAAAATCTGTCTTATATACAGTAATAAATATGTTGCACTTGGCTGCCTACGATTCTATGTGCAAGGATTACAAATACTAGTGCAAATTCTTTGCCAATGAGTGGCTGCCCAATTTGCATGGAACTTTATTACTATTCTGCTTGAATTAAAACAGCAAAGCAAGTGCAAATGGCTGAAACAGAGTGGAGGTCCTAAGGGTTGGCAATTTCATAGAAATTTATAGGCTAAACACAGGTCAAGTAAGTTAAAGGGGCTTTGGGATGTTTCTCCTTTTAGTTCACTTGCTGGAAAAGTGCTTTAATGTGGCTACAATTATAATGAATAGAGCAACTGTTGCTCCTACCCTTAAAGTGGTTGTAAACCCCCCAACATCTACCCAGTGATGTGTCTGGCCTCAAGTAATACAGATGCATGAAACAAATCCTCCTACATAAGTTGTACCTGCAGTCTTGTCTTCTCTTTTTCTATTCAAAGTGCAGAACATATACAGCCAGTCTAAACTTTCAGAAAGCAGGGGGGCGGGAAGGTGAAGTTACACTCACCAAGAGCAGCTCAGAGCTGATTGAAGCGAAGGGAAGGGACACTCCCACCCTCACACAGCACCCAGGAACATAGCTGAGGCTGTTAATCACAGGCTGTGTGTTGGAGCTCCCTCACCCATCACCTTTTTATCTCTTGGTGTTAGGAAAACTTGTTAGAAGTGACTCATACAGAGGGACAGGCAACAGTTAGTTAACACTTAGTGCTCTGCACTGAGACAAGTACACACTAAAGAGAGATATGCCTTGTCCATATTTCATGTCAGAGGTTTACAATCACTTTAACTGCTAGGAGCAAGACTGCTGAACCACTACTACAGGGCTGGCTGCTATAAGATATTTGAAGCCTATGAATTGAGCTGCTCTACATTAGGAAAAGCCAAGCAGTAGTATCTTCAGATCTGCACCATGCTTTTCTCCAAACAGTGAATGAGTGGTAGCAAAAGTAGCGATACCTCCATGTGTCATATTTGTGGTCACAATGAATTTCACCAATTAGACTGAGGAGGGGAAAGCCTATTTAAAAAACCAAAAGCAGCATATTACAGAAGGCCCTGTTCAGTTCAGACTCAAGTTCAGTTGAGGTGATTTTATCTACAGAATATTTGACTGTAGAATCGATCATTTTAACAAATGAACAGTAAATAAAAGAAAATCAGAGCTCAAATGCATTGCATAGATTTCCTAAATGACGCAATATGTGTAGCAGTGCAAGGTAAACTAGGGTATCATTTTTTTTAATAATAATATGAAAATGCAATTTTTTACAGTTCATCTGTATGTATACAAATATACCAATACCATGCCGATCAGCACTTGTGTGACAATGTCTTGCACGATAAATAAAATCCGAAACTTCAAGACTAATCTTAGGCTGCTTTCACACTGAGGCGCTTTGCAGGTGCTATAGCGCTAAAAATGAGCGCCTGCAAAGTGCCTTAAAAAGAGCTTCTCCTTTCACACCAGTGTGAAAGCTGAGCTCGTTCACACTGGAGCAGTGCGCCGACAGGACAGTAAAAAAAAGTCCGGTTAGCCACATCTTTGAGGCACTCTAGGAGCGGTGTATACACTGCTCCTAAAGCACCTATGCCCATAAAAATTAATGGGCAGCGCCGCCGAACTGTCAGCAAAGTGCCACTTGCAGGGCGGTTTTAACCCTTTTTTGGGACGCCATTGGGGGTTAAAAGCAGCCCGCTAGCCGTCAACAGCACAGCAAAAACGACAATACAGCACTGCTAAAAATAGCGGCTCAGTGTGAAAGCAGCCTTAGTGTATGAACTTTTTTGAAATCATTGTCCTAAAGTGCAATGCTTTAAAGCGTAAGTCCGCCCAAAAAAATATTAAAAGCCAGCAGCTACAAATGCTGCAGCTGCTGACTCAATAGCTCAGGACTCGGCTGCCCCCGCCACCACCCTCGGTAAAGGGAATCAGGAAGTGAAGCGTTGCGGCTTCCCTTCCCGGTTCCCTACTGCTCATGCACCAGTCATGCTGCAGGTCCTAACTGGTCCCTGCTGTGTTATGGGACCTGTGTGTTTCCCAGAAGACAGCGGGGGGGAAAGGGGCGTGACTCCCGTGGGAGTCTATGCCCGGTAGTGGGTGCAGATACCTGTCGCAAATGCGACACCAGAGGGGGGGGGGGGGTTCCAAAAAGCGGAGGTTCACTTTATGTGGACCTCTGCTTTAAGAAGATTATCTTCAGTAGTTTGGACACACATTACAGACACTGTTTTATACCTTAAAAGACAAGTGCACTTTTTTTCTTATTACTAAAAGGAAGGAGATAAGAAAAGGAAAATATGAATCACGCTCACTATTCTAAATTTACCAAGAAACGCCCAGCTGTACATTTACCTTAGAAGCAGAGCTGGGCCTCAGTCGGGCCACAAACTTCCTCTACAGTGGCCCTCAGACTTAAATGGGCCATGTTCAGAACGTCTCCAGTCCTGGAGATGCAGCTAATAGCAACAGTCTCTGACTAGATAAAGAAAAGCAGAAGAGCCTGCAGGCATCATGCCATTCTGAGGTAATTTAACGGTTGGATTGGATGTTTCTAGGCAAGGAGGCTAACACTACATCTTGTGTTAAAACTATTCTTGTCCTTTAAAAATGTAACCGTGGAGACCACAGGATCTCTTGATGCACCCAGACATATTTTATAAACCCTCCTTACATTAGTAACACTTGCAAATATATAAAGGTTCATCCAAAAATAAATGCAAAGTTCCTGTACAGATTATAAAAATATAACAAAGCAATCTCAGCTCCTCAGATTCTGAGTCTTCATTAGGACAACTCAGCCTTCAGATTTATTAACTTGGTTTTTATCTACAGCAATGAACACTGCACAAACTACTGCCGAGATAGACAGATGTATCACTTCATAGAGCAACTTTGGTGAAAAAACACTCCATATAAACAAGTGGTAACGAAGGGCTGTCACCAGAAGGATGTACACTGTGACTGGTAGGGAGCGAATTATTGCGTAGCAGTAACAACCATGAGCTACAGCAGTAGAATTCCTGAAAGATAGCAAGGTTAAGATGGTTATTGATACTAGTTTGATCACCAAAAAAAAGACAACACAGACAATAAAGAAATGCATTGTGCCAATTTGCATCTTTATCCCCCTAAAACCGCTTTCACACTGGGTCGCTTTGCAGGAGCTATTGCGCTAAAAATAGCGCCTGCAAACCGACCCTAAACAGCCGCTGCTGTGTCTCCAGTGTGAAAGCCCTGAAGGCTTTCACACTGGATCGGTGCACTAGCAGAACTGTAAAAAAAAAAAATCCTGCTAGCCTCATCTTTGGAGCGAAGGAGCGTTGTGTATACCGTTCCTCCACCGCTCCCACCCATTGAAATCAATGGGACACCCCGGCTATACAGCTGGCAATATGCCTCTGCAGGAGGCGCTTTGCAGTGGTTTTTAGCTCTTTCTCTGCTGCTAGTGGTGGGTAAAACCACTCCGCTAGCGGCCAAATAGCGCCCACGAACTTGGCAGTAAAGCGCTGCTAAAAATAGCGGCGATTTAGCGCCGGTGCCGTCCCCGTGTGAAAGGGGTCCAATATACTGTATTTAATGAACAATAACGTATAAAAAAAATTGTGCATGATTATATATATATATATATATATATATATACACACACACACACACATATACACATATTAACATATACACAAACACACACACACACACTGAATGGGCAGCGCTTTCAAGCGCTGCAAAACTGGAATTTTTTAACCCTTTTTTGGGTGTACAAATAGCACTGCATAAACAGTGCTAAAGCGATCGTGCTTTAGTTCTAATGGATGGTGCTTTTAGTGTGAAAGCAGTCTAAGTATTTTTATTAAAAATATTTGAGTATGTATTTTTTTTCCCATTCTATTTGTCATTTGCATTAAAAAAAAAAAAACAATATGGCTTGAGGGGTCCTAAGCAGTTTTTACAAGTCTCCCATGTGCATTTTATTGTGCATATGAAAGGAAAGATTAAGCAGAAGGGAAAAATGAGATGGTTAACATCAGCTGCTTTTCAGCGCTATGTTGCCAACCTAATAAATCTCGCAGAACATTGAAAACAAACTCCATAGGTAGGCAAAGAACCCCGACCAATGAGTCATGCTTCAGAAATTATGCTTTAAACAACAGAGTCCATGTGACCCTTGTTGTAAAAGAAAGGAATCACACAACTACAATGGCATTTCACATTTCCTAATATCTGAGATATTTTGCTACAATTGTATAAAATTTATATTTACCAGTTTGTTTGGGCACTGAGGTAATAAAGCATGTGCATAGTCCAAAGGAGGGGGCCGCTATATGTCACAAAAATAGTTAGGAAAATAGCTGGATACTCAACATAGTTATCTAGTCCCACAAAGCCAGCAGATACATCTACAGTACTTATAGTATTTGAATTGCCCTGAAAAAAACCCAAAAAACAGCATTAAAAAAAAAAAAACACGACCAAACAACTAAAGAGATTAACCGTATAAAACACACACACACACGTTATTAAACATTTGTGTTAGACGCTGGTTTAACCACTTAAGACCCGTACCAATATGCAGGCTAAAGACCAGAGGTGTTTTTACAATTTGGCACTGCGCTGCTTTAACTGGTAATTGCGCGGTCATGCAATGTTGTACCGAAACTAAATTTGCGTCCTTTTTTTCCCCACAAATAGAGCTTTCTTTTGATGGTATTTGATTGCCTCTGCGATTTTTTTTTGCGATATAAACGGAAAAAGACCGAAAATTTTGAAAAAAAAAATGATTTTTCTTAAAACAAAAAGTAAAAAATATCGAATAAACTAAATTTTAGTCAAACATTTAGGCCAAAATGTATTCAGCCACATGCCTTTAGTAAAATAAAATCGCAATAAGCGTATATTTATTGGTTTTCGCAAAAGTCAAAATCACAAAATTAAATCGCAGCATCGATGCATCGCGATTCAGGTGTCCCAGATGCGGCATCGATGCATGTGACCGGGAAAAAATCGATTGCCCCGCCATGCCCCTCCCGGGAGAGCGCTCTGTGCGTTACCTCATTTCTGTTTGTGCATTTGCCGCTCATGTGACTGCCCAGCCCACCTCTCTCCTGAAGTCAGCGCGGCCAGCCTCTCTCCTCACGTCAGCCCCGCCCGCTTCTCTCCTCTCATGTTGCGTCTCTCCTGACATCAGCCCAGCTCACCTCTCCTCTGAATGTCCGATAGCTACAGTCGGTGGGCGGGCCTGAGAATTCCCTGGTGACATCAGGAGAGACGTGAGAACACCAGTGTTTCGTCAGATTCTCCAACATCGGTGGCTGGAATGGAGATGGGGGGGGGGGGGGATGGTGAGCAGGCAGATCCCCCTTCTCATACAGCCCCCTTCTGATCACTCAGTGTTTACAGCGTTACCAGGAAGACCGGCAGTCGGAGCCTGCAGAACAGCCACCAGCATCGGCAGAGCAGCATGTGAATACAGAGGGGGAGGCGGAGCTGTGACCCGGGACACGGGGGATTCCGGGCATGTAGTGGAATGATCTGATGAGTAATGTCATTACCACAGCAGGGGACTGGGCTGTATGGGGAAGAAATAGACAGGAGGAATGGTGTGATATCTTCCCAAATGTGATGACAGCTCGAGAGGGGACACAGGACACCGTTAGATAGTCAGAAATAAAAAACACACAAATGTCTGCTCTTATTATTTCCAGTATGATGCTGGGGGTGACACCCACTATGTGTATTGCTCTCTCTTACCAGTCTGACCATCTGTCAGGTTGTGTCATAATCACCATAGAGCTGATCTACTGTACATAACCCAACACAAGTCCATATGATAGAATTGTCTCATATGTGTCTCTACATCAAACCACAACACAACTGCATTATTGTCCTCAGTCTCTTATGTCATGTACTAGGTCTGCAGACCTAGTACAGGAGATGGTCAGAGTCTGCAGACCTAGTACAGGAGATGGTCAAAGACTGCAGACTCTGACCATCTCCTGTACTAGGTCTGCAGACTCTGACCATCTCCTGTACTAGGTCTGCAGTCTTTGACCATCTTCTGTACTAGGTCTGCAGTCTCTGACCATCTCCTGTACTAGGTCTGCAGTCTCTGACCATCTCCTGTACTAGGTCTGCAGTCTCTGACCATCTCCTATACTAGGTCTGCAGTCTCTGATCATCTCCTGTACTAGGTCTGCAGTCTCTGACCATCTCCTGTAGTAAGTCTGCAGTCTCTGACCATCTCCTGTAGTAAGTCTGCAGTCTCTGACCATCTCCTGTAGTAGGTCTGCAGTCTCTGATCATCTCCTGTAGTAGGTCTGCAGTCTCTGATCATCTCCTGTAGTAGGTCTGCAGTCTCTGATCATCTCCTGTAGTAGGTCTGCAGTCTCTGATCATCTCCTTTAGTAGGTCTGCAGTCTCTGACCATCTCCTTTAGTATTTTGGGGGAGTTTGTTTAGACTTTGCTACATGCAGGAAGTGCTGTCTTTTTTTTTTTTTTTTTTTAAAGAACAGATAGAATTTAAAAAAAATGAAAAGTTCTCCTGACTAATTGATTTTTTTTTAATGAAAACCATGCGCACTTGCGCTGTAATCGTGATGCATCACGGAATTAAATCGTTGACATGATAATCTTAATCGAATTGTGAGGCCAGTGAAGATGCGCACCTCTAACGTGCATACAGGCCATGGCGGTTGAGTGCATTATTTATTGTTTTCTTTGAAACAAATGGTATCTACTAATTCCAAGTCTTTCTGGAACTCTCCACAAGTGGTCCTTGGCTATTGGACAACTCTTCTGATAATTCTTTTTGCGCCTCTGTCAGAAATCTAAGGGCTCATTTCCACTGGCGTTTTTACAGCCACTTTTCTGGGCGTTTTTTGCAGCTTAAAAACGCCTGTCAATGTTAGTCTATGGCCTCATGCCCACCATGACGTTTTTGAGCTGTAGATGGCTAAGCTGCAAAAAAAACGCGGGACCAGGGCATTCTGAAGCTCCAGCAATAGAGCTGTAAAAACGCCAGGCATTAAAAAAAAACGCTCAAAAACGCGCAAAAACATGCAAAAACGTGGCCGCGGCGTTTTTAAAGCTCCAGCTCAAAAAAATAAAACGCTCAGAAAAGTGACTGTAAAAAGCCAGTGGAAATGAAGCCTTACTGTTTTGCAACAATAAGGTTGGAAAGGTCTTGAAAGTCCTTTGTTTTTACCCATTATGAGATGTTTCTTGTGCGACACTTTGGTAATAAGACACCTTTTTATTGGTCATCAGTTGAGACTGAACCAGCTGATATTAAATTTGCACTGACACAGGGCAGGGTTGCTTTCTACTGATAGATTTCAGCTGGTGTTTTCGGCTTTCCATGCCATTAAGCCCCTCCGTTTCTTCATGTGTTTAATACTTTTCCCTGTGTCAATCCATTTTATTCCGCATAACTAAATTTGTGAACTTATTTGTTTGTTTGTTTTGGTTTCTTTGTATGTATGAATTGCATGGGTTGATACTAGGTTGATACTATATGTGGTGAAAATTTCATGTCAGCACTTTTAGAAATAGGTTTACTTGGAAAAATGGTGACGCGTTCGATACTTCTTTTACCCACTGCATGTATGTATACAGTGCCTTAAAAAAAGTATTCATACACCTACATTTTCCACATTTTGTCATGTTACGATCAAAAACATAAATGTATTGTATGTAATAGAGAAAAACCTAAAAAGAGACACATAAATGTGAAGTGGAAGAAAAAAAATAGGTAAATGGTTTTCAATAAAATCTAGTGGAATTGCCGTTAGAAGTCACTTAATTCGTAAATAGAGTCCACCTGTGTGTAACTTAACCACTAGGTAACCGCACGCCGTCAAATGACGGCGGGCGGTATACCCTATTGTTCTGACAGGACGTCATATGACATCCTGTCATTTAAAGCCGCTATAATGCCGCAGTCCCGAAAAAAAAAAAAAGCAGATCCCCGCCATTCCTAGTAAAAAAAAATAAAAAATAAAATCATAATTATGTCCCCTATTTTGTTATTGCGATTTTTTTTTTTTACCAAAAATATGAAAATAAGAATACGTATCTGCCTAAACCGAGATAACATTTTTTTTTTTTATGAGATATTTATTATAGCAAAAAGCAAAAAATAGTGTTTTTTTTCAAAATGTACACTCTTTTTTTGATTATAGCCCAAAAAATAAAAAACGCACAGATGATCAAATACCACCAAAACAAAGCTCTATTTGTGGGGAAAAAAGGACGTAAATTTTGTTTGGGAGCCACGTTGCACGACCGCGCAATTGTCAGTTAAAGAGACACAGTGCCGGAAGCTATGTGCACAGTAGGCAAGTGGTTAAAGTGGATGTAAAGCCCAATTTCTTTTTTTTTTTCTTGCTGTTAGAATGTAGAGTATAAGATTTCCTATCATCTGTGCCCAATCTTGCCAAAAGTTAATCCAGCTCTGAGCAACCCTCTTTTTTTTTTTTTAGTGAGATAAACGGACAAACAGGAGAAAACTTTTGTCCGTTCTTCCCCTTTGCTGTGAATGACAGGTTATTTACATATCTCATGCACTAGCCTAAGACAGGCATTTTCTTAATTCCCACTCCTTTTCTGAAGTCATGTGGTTACTTTTCTGGATTTTGACTGGATGTTAGTGATCATAGCAGAATTAAGTGTAAGGAATACACAGGATAAAATGCATGTTGACAAGGGTAGTGTAGAGTTAGGCGGGAAGTCTACTGACATCACAACTCCACCCACCGAGCTCCAGACAACAGACCCACCCACAGAATCTGCAGTTTTTCAGTTCTTATAACAGACAGAGGGGAAACATTTGACAGGTAAGGATACATGCAGGAGGCATGTATATCCTTATAGATCAGTAGTGGCAGTAGTTTAGAAAGGATGAGAGTGGGTTTACATCCACTTTAATCTCAGTATATTTACAGCTGTCCTGTGAAGCCCTCATAGGTTTGTTAGAGAACTTTAGGGAACAAACAGTATCATAAGGGCCAATAAACATACCAGACAGGTCAGGGATAAAGTTGTGGAGAAGTTTAAAGAAGGGTTTGGTTATAAAAAAATATCCCAAGCATTGAACATCTCATGGAGCACTGTTCAATCCATAATCCAAAAATGGAAAGAGTATGGCACAACTGCAAACCTACCAAGATATGGCTGTCCACCTAAACAAAAAGTCTGGGCAAGAAGAGCATTGATCAGAGAAGCAGCCAAGAGGTAACTGTGTAGGAGCTGCAGAGATTCACAGCTCAGGTGGGAGAATATGTCCACAGACAACTATTAGTCATGCACTCTACAATTCTGTAGAAATCTACAAATCAATTGTCCAACTTGGGTACAACGAGCCTGCTAGATTTACGCTAGCGGCTGCTATAATCTTCTCCCCCACCAGGGGCAGACAATTGCTCGGCAGGAGGGATTCCCCCTGTCAGCACGGTCTGTGGTGATGGGGGAATCGTGAGAATTTCTTTCCTGCAACATCTCTCCACTGTACCAGAACCTTGCCTATCATTATGATTTTTAACGAATTCCCACACTTTTTTTTCAGTGTTTTTGCCTGTACCGTCAAAACAATTTCCACTTCAATTTTTATACTTTACATTATCTCCTAAATAAATTTGTCTTACTTGCCATATGCAAGTTTAAAAAAAAAAAAAATCTCTGCCTACACTTTCCTTCTTTTTCAGTATGCAGTATTGATGTATGCATAAAATGGCAATTTCTTTTTCAAACTGCACACAAAGCAACGTACCTGAAAGAAGAAAAAAGCCTGTCCAAACCAATAATGCATTATCGTGATTTCAGCAGCATCGTATTTCAAGATCTTCCAGATGAACATGGTGAAAATAAGCTGAATGAGTAAGCAGAAAACCAGCACTGCAAGGTTGTGTGGTCTAAACAAAAGAGCTGCTAGCAAAATAAGTCCGCTGTAAATTTCCCATAAGCCAACAGCTTTAGCTTTTGAATCTGAATTTAGAACATGTGATGTCAAAAGGTCCTTTATACCAGTGATAAGAATTCCAAGGACAAATATGTAGACAAACCGAGCTTCAGTGATTCCCCTAAAAAAAAATTTCATACAGAGTTAATATTTATAACATACTAAAAACAAACATATATACAAATAGCAAAGTGTGCCTGTTTTCTGAACAGCCAATTCAAAATGGTGCGTTTTTTGGTGCGACTGTGCCCTGCAGTGTGCGAATTGACCTCGTCTTGGAAGGGTTTCTTCCTCACCCTCCTTGGTTCCTTCACCTTGGATGACCCCTCTTTTAATGTACATATGCTGTTCTGCAATTGCTATGCAATTGTATAAGATGGTATGATGCCTTAGGTTTGCACTTGGTATTATCTCTGCATTCTCCTTTCTTTAGATTTACCTGCATTAAGTTCCTCTATTTATCCTCCTGAAGAAGCATGTTAATTTTCTCAAAAACACCAAGGAGAATCAACTTCGTTGTTGTATAATTTAGGAGAAGGTGTCATGTGCAGATTATGGTACATGTTATGATGTTTTTGTACTGTTAAAAGGGGTCCAGACTGTGCAGATACACCGTATATACTCGAGTATAAGCCGACCCAAATATAAGCCGACACGAATATAAGCTGATGCACCTAATTTTACCACAAAAAACTGGGAAAACGTATTGACTCGAGTATAAGCCTAGGGTGTCCATCTGCATGCCTCACTGTGCCCATGACTAGACTGCCGTTTAACATGGGAGTCTATGGAAGGGGTGCCCGGCTTTGGAAAATCGGTGCTTCCCAGCCGTAGGTCCCCCGGACAACAAACTTTGCACACTTGTAGAGGAAGAGCGTGGATACATGTGTTTGGGGTCCAGGGGAACTTGGCTTATACTCGAGTATATACGGTATATTCACATGTATTTGTAAGATTTTATGATCATATTTCAGTTTTTTTTTTGTTTTGGATGGTTAAAATGTAAATAGGGGTGTTTATTTCCCCGAATGTTTAACTTTGTATGGTGTTACTTTTTTTCAGGGTACTTTGAAAGTCCATTATAACAAAAATGGCATACCATGAGCAGTAATTACTTTTAGGGTCCACTGAAACCTGTGTGAACCATGAACAGTAACTACTTGTGGGGTTCACTGAAACATTAAAGTATACCTTAGTGTGTGCAGCTGGATGAAAAAAAAAAAAATGTAATAGCTATACTGCCCTGTAGTGTAAAAATTGCATAACCCTAATGGAACTTGTCTGAAGTTAATGCACAAAGAAATAGTTTGAATTACTTTATTTTACTTGACAATCTATATAGGAAACTAACAATTTGAAGACAAATGGAAAAAAAAAAAAAAATACCTCACAAATACTTACTTTGTAATTTCTTTACTACTTTGTTGCCATGGATATAAAACATGTCCTATAGCAGCTCGGTAACTGTACACCCCCAACAGTCCAAACATCAATGCAACTTTAGATACTACAGAGCATTTTCCTTGAATTAAAATAAATATCATAATTAAGCAGACAGCTACCAGAAATGAAAGTTCAGCCTTGTGTTCAGAGCTGTGAAAAAGATATAAAAAAAATAAAAAA
This sequence comes from Rana kukunoris, assembly GCA_029574335.1. NCBI lineage: Eukaryota > Metazoa > Chordata > Amphibia > Anura > Ranidae > Rana > Rana kukunoris. The sequence goes on from CM056049.1 coordinate 391,937,361, forward strand.
TTACTGTACATATAAAAGTCGACAACTAATATAATCACTGCTTGTGACAGTTTTATAATATAATGTTGGAATCTTAATGTGGACCAACACATTTTCAGGTTCCTAAAAGGCCATCCACTTATCTTACAGCAGAAGTTTATTTTTTTATTTAAAGCATGTCTATGGTCAAAATGTAAAAATCATATGATCATTTTAAATTGTATTTCAATTATTTCTAGTCTACTCCTATTAAACCAAACAATTTTGAAGTTTATAAATGTACTTTGTGAAGATCCCCACACATTTACTTCCTTGAATTCCCTGACATGTATTCACTATGGCCTGCGAGTTAGCACTACTGTGTCACACATTTAATAGAAAGTGTATATATTTGCCAGCACACCATGGATCTACAATCACTGTCCAAAGGCTTTTATTGCAGAGAGATCACAAGTGCAATGTTTCAAAATCGCACAGGACCCCTTCGTCAGGCATGCCCACAAGTCACATGCCTGACAAAGGGGCCCTGCACAACTCGGAAACATTGCACTTGTATGTGATATAATCTCTCTGCAATAAAAGCCTTTGGACGGTGATTGTAGAATGGTGTGCTGGCGAAAATGTACACTTTCTTGATGTCTCCAGGATCCAGCTGGTAATCGCTGCAGCACTCACCATTGATGTGCCTCGTTTTCCTAGAACATGTGCAATAGGAATATAGACAAGACACCTAATAGAGCCTACAAAACAAAATAGAATTGCGCTGCTAAAAATGTGAAGTAAAGCTGCCAGCACTAACAGTGAAACAACCTGTGAGTAAACAATAAAGAAAAAAATAAGTGCAGCGCTTAAAAACGTGAAATTGCGTGAAGCAGTTTACACAAATCCCATCCAAATGGGTGAGATTATAATGGGTGATCCAAAAACACAATACAGAAATACACAGAAAGGATGGTGATACCCTTTGGAATGCAAACAGTGAAGTGTGGAATATAAAATATGGAGGAAGTCCTTCAAAAAACAAAGTACACTCCTGTGTTACTGGAGATTCGAATGGTATGCGTGATCCACTTTAATGGGCATGCAAGGTAGCCAAACTGATAAATTAGAAGAATGGGTACTCTTACCACATGAGGTGGACACATATGCCGGGAGCACTGTGTCAGATGCGCTTGTGAGAGCTCCTCGGATGGATGGCTCTATGGAGGGTGATGGTTGGAGGAATTGTAGATCCTTCCCAGGGATCCCAAGGTCCAGGATAGAGAGTGGCTCCAGGCTTTCAGATGGAACAACACTTGTAGGTATCCATAAAGGGAACAAAAAAACTCCACATGGTGTAGTTTGTTTGAAAAGGGAAGCCTTTATTAGGCTAGTAAAATACAGAGCAATAAAAAACAACAAAAAAAGGAGAAATGCCAGTACTCTGGAAAGGATCTGGCACACGTGATCACATGAATGTTAAAAGAGCGTGGTAGTTGGGTGTAAAAAAGGTACATAGCTTTTTTACACCCAACTACCACGCTCTTTTAACATTCATGTGATCACGTGTGCCAGATCCTTTCCAGAGTACTGGCATTTCTCCTTTTTTTGTTGTTTTTTATTGCTCCTCCATATTTTATATTCCACACTTCACTGTTTGCATTCCAAAGGGTCTCACCATCCTTTCTGTGTATTTCTGTATTGTGTTTTTGGATCACCCATTATAATCTCACCCATTTGGATGGGCTTTGTGTAAACTGCTTCACGCAATTTCACGTTTTTAAGCGCTGCACTTATTTTTTTCTTTACCTAATAGAGCCTGCCTTTTGAACTGCAGAGGGGCCGAGTAGAGGAGGTGCAGTTAGTACAGAAATCGCTGCTTGCAGGCAGCAAGGTACCATGGGACATGTAGTCCTTAGAAAAGGAACGTAAACAGCAGTGGAGAAGCTGCAAAACATGCAGGGAATTCAGGAAGTTGTGGAAAGAGATGGCCAACAAAGATGAAAGGAGAATTTTAAAGTAAACATACTGTATACTGTATTGTCAAATATACATTTTGTTTGTATTGCTGACATTATAAAATGAGTGTACAAAAAAAAAGTGGCAACCATCCTACCTAAAACTTGTCTTAGGTTGTAATGTGCACCTTTCTGCAAACAAAAGATTTCCCAGCATAATTACTGGCCAACCTGCAAAACAACCAAATTGTCTCTGTCTAACACAGTGGTTCTCAACCTTTCTAGTGCCGTGACCCCTTGATAACATTTCCCAAGTTGTGGGGACCCCTAACGGTAAAATTATTTTCCTATCGTGGGTTGTCGGCACAAGTAATTTGCGCCCCTAACCCACGGACATTTAGTGCTCCCTGAGTCCCTTCCACTCGTACAGTATTAAAACCCCTTATAGTACATTTTAGGATGTACCACTTTTTCTCTTTGTTCTCCTTTCTTTCCCTTTTATCTCTCTATCCTCATTTCTTGTTTGTTTTCACTATCCCTCTCTAGCCGTCCATCTTGTTCTTACTCCTATTCTTTCTCTCCCTTTTTTTTGTTCTTCCCCCTCTTTCATGTATTCTCTATTTTTATTCCTTCTCTTACTCCCTGGTGGGCAGTATGGGATCAGTGGCAGTGCTGGCGGGGAGTTGGGATTAGTGGCAGTGCTGGTGGGGAGTTGGGATCGGCCAACTTGGGTGCTCTTGATGAAGGTCATCTGCCGATTTGAGAACTGTAGTGGGGACTTTTAAAGGCAACTATAAATCACAGGTAGTGTTACTCACTGTGTCTCCGACTTTGTGGTGTCTTGTAGCAGTGACACCTATGCTGAAATCACCAGATAGGGTCTCCTCAACCCCTCCCACTTCACATTCCTCACCAGTCAGCTGACCACTACTTCCCTGCCTCTCAGCTATGCCATGAACTGAATGGGTGGCTGTGTAGTGGTTGAGTGGGCTTCAGGAACAGCCCAGGTTTTGGTGACCCCTGGCAAATCCTCATTTGACCCCCAAGGGGGTCCCGACCCCAGGTTGAGAACCACTGGTCTAACAGAGGTTTTGTTTGCACACATTTACAAATCAATGCGTAAGCTGCAATGCCCATGCCAAGTGACCTCTGTATATACTGCGGTTCTAACACCAAGGCCTGGTTCACACCTATTGTTTGTTCCACATTATTCCAGTGTTGTGCCAGCTGCACTGAGTTTGATCATTATCAACCATGGATTGTTTACATCACAGCTACATCCAATCATCCATGACCCTACAGTCCATTGAAGCGCTTAAGGATATTTTTTGTTTCTGGTTCACACCTTTGCAGTTTGCTTTTGAAACATTTCAGAAGAGCTTTTTGTGGTGCGTTTTCCGTTTTTGCACACACGTTTTTACGTGTTTTTTTTTTATATGCTTTTTTTTGTCCAATTTGTTGCTGGTCAGATTAAAAATACAAAACATGGCAAAAATGCACTACATGCTTTTCTGCAGCTTCTACATTGAAGTCTATTGAACCAAAAATGCGCCATATTCCATTTAAAAAAGTCACCGAGATCCATGTCCCTGCTGTGTGATGAGCAATTGCGGGGGCCCAGCAGACATTGCGGCCGCCGAGCACGTGCATCAGGTCTTGAGTGATGCGGCGGGAAGCCGAGGACGTCATATGACGGCCGCCCGGAGGGACAGAGGGTTCCTGCGGCCGTCATATTAAAATGGCTCAAATGTCAAGTGGTTTAACCACTTAAGGACCGCCTACTGCACATTTACATCGGCAGAATGGCACGGCTGGGCACATCAACGTATATATACGTTGATTTTAGTGACCCGGTCCGAAGCTCTAGGAACGGGACCGCGGGATTCGCGGACCCGATCGCCGCTGCAGTGCGGCGATCCGTCCCTGGAGCTGAAGAACGGGGAGAGCCGTGTGTAAACACGGCTTCCCCGTGCTTCACTGTGGCCGCAGCATCGATCGCGTCATCCCTGTAATAGGGGGACGCGATCGATGACGTCACACCTACAGCCACACCCCCCTGTGGTTAACTCCCAAACTGCAACTGTCATTTCCACAGTAAACAATGCAATTTAAATGCATTTTTTGCTGTGAAAATGACAATTGTCCCAAAAATGTGTCAAAATTGTCCGAAGTGTCCGCCATAATGTCGCAGTCATGAAAAAAAAAAAAATCTCTGATCGCCGCTATTAGTAGTAAAAAAAAAATAATAAAAATGCAATAAAACTATCCCTTATTATGTAAACGCTATAAATTTTGCAATAAACGCTTATTGCGATTTTTTTTACCAAAAATATGTAGAATAATATGTATCGGCCTAAACTGAGGAAAAAAAATGTTTTTTTATATATTTTTGGGGGATATTTATTATAGCAAAAAGTAAAAAATATTGAATTTTTTTTTAAATTGTCGCTCTATTTTTGTTTATAGCGCAAAAAGTAAAAACCGCAGAGGTGATCAAATACCACCAAAAGAAAGCTCTATTTGTGGGGGAAAAAGGACGCCAATTTTGTTTGGGAGCCACGTCGCACGACCGCGCAATTGTCAGTTAAAACGACGCAGTGCCGAATTGCAAAAAGGGGAAAGGTCCTTTACCTGCATTTTGGTCCGGGTCTTAAGTGGTAAAAGGTGACTCTTTATGCCTTTAAGTGTGCCACCCAGTGTGATTCTCCACCATCCACACTAAATTAACTCACCAGGGTTAATGGCTGCGCCTCTGAACAATCACTTTCAATGATCCACATAAATGACCCCACTGCAGATTCTAGATTCTCTCAATAAGCCTCTCATACAGGTCCCAGTTGTAAATAGATGCAGAATAAAAGAAGGAAACCTGCCAAAGTGTGATATACTAAAAAAAATAAAAAATAAAATAAAAAAGTCTAACTCGACACTAGGGAAGCAATGCTCTAAACGCAGTGGTTCTCAACCTTCTAGTGCTGTGATCCCTTGAAAAATTTCCCAAGTTGTGGGGACCCCTAACAGTAAAATTATTTTCTTAGCGTGAGTTGTCAGCACCCAAAGCAAGACAAGTAATTTGTGCCTCTAACCCACATACATTTAGCGCTCCCTGAGTCTTTTTAATGGCAACAATATTTGCAGGTAGTGTTACTCACTGTTTTTTCAACTTTGTAGTGTCTCGTAGCAGTGACACCTATGCCGAAATCAGGAGATTGGGTCTCCTCCAGCCCCTCCCAATTCACATTCCTCACCAGTCAGCTGACCTCTAGTCTTTGCCCCCCAGCCATGCCATGAATTGAATGGGTGCCTACGAAGAGGCTGAGGGCTCCAAAAATGGCTCTGCTAGGTGGCCGCAAAAAAGGTTGGGAGAGTGCTGCAGGTTTCAGGGACAGCTCAGGATTCTGTGACCCCTGGCAAATCAACATTTGACCCCCTAGGGGGTCCCGACCCCCAGGTTGAAAACCACTGCTCTAACGTATTCCAGAACGTCTCCGGCTGCGGAGACGATCCTTGCTTGCAGGGTGACTTCAGCATCCTTGCACATTACTTTGCACTTTATTTTTGATGCAAAGTTGCACGTTAGCACAACATTGGATTATCTTAATAGTGATCAGTAATGAGCAAAAAACGGGGCACACTGTCCCAAAACGGACCAATCAAGCGCTTTTGGAATATTCAGCCAACAAAATCTAAAATCTATTTAAATTGTCACTTATCAGTGGTAAGCTGCTACCTAAAAATACCTAGATGGTATCAAGAATATCAACATGGGGTAAATTACTAAAAATACAAAGCCGTGCTTAAAAATACTTAGCATCCACCAGGCAGCGCTAGTATATATGTCTAATACAATATATATGTAAAAGAATTAATGACCTGGTTTGATCTGTGTAATCTACAAATCTCTATAGAGGAAAAATCAAGCAAGGTAAAACAATAATAATAAATAGTCCGATTAATCCCAAGGAGGAAAAAGACATATGATCTTGTAGTTGCCAGAAGATCCACCACCAATCGTGTGCAGAGAAAGGAGGGGGGGTGTGGATAGCAGCCCCCTCTAAAGAAAGCCTCTTACCAGCAACCAGATAAACAAAAGCCCATAAGATAGCAGGATCCAAGGCGATCTCCTGATATACCTCCTCACTCCAAACGAGTAAATGCCCAATGTTCAGCAGATGTAAACAAAAAGAGCGGACATAGCGTAATACTGTTTCAACTTTTAATTAATCTCTGTATATAGATAATCCATATAGATGTACACTTACAAACTTTCAGATCAAAACCGACATGTAGTCACATTCATTGCGGACTTATTGGATCAAATGGACGGCGTCTCTCACCGCTCTGTATAGGCAGGGGGTGGGTACAATCCTCTCCACGGATCCTAGCGTCCTTCACTCACGTTACTGGGTTCCGCCCTGACTAGTTTCGTCATTCGACTAGTTTCGTCATTCGACATCATCAAAGGGGTGGCCACCCCTTTGATGATGTCGAATGACGAAACCAGTCAGGGCGGAACCCAGTAACGTGAGTGAAGGACGCTAGGATCCGTGGAGAGGATTGTACCCACCCCCCTGCCTATACAGAGCGGTGAGAGACGCCGTCCATTTGATCCAATAAGTCCGCAATGAATGTGACTACATGTCGGTTTTGATCTGAAAGTTTGTAAGTGTACATCTATATGGATTATCTATATACAGAGATTAATTAAAAGTTGAAACAGTATTACGCTATGTCCGCTCTTTTTGTTTACATCTGCTGAACATTGGGCATTTACTCGTTTGGAGTGAGGAGGTATATCAGGAGATCGCCTTGGATCCTGCTATCTTATGGGCTTTTGTTTATCTGGTTGCTGGTAAGAGGCTTTCTTTAGAGGGGGCTGCTATCCACACCCCCCCTCCTTTCTCTGCACACGATTGGTGGTGGATCTTCTGGCAACTACAAGATCATATGTCTTTTTCCTCCTTGGGATTAATCGGACTATTTATTATTATTGTTTTACCTTGCTTGATTTTTCCTCTATAGAGATTTGTAGATTACACAGATCAAACCAGGTCATTAATTCTTTTACATATATGTTGTATTAGACATATATACTAGCGCTGCCTGGTGGATGCTAAGTATTTTTAAGCACGGCTTTGTATTTTTAGTAATTTACCCCATGTTGATACAACATTGGATTGTTTGCATTAATAGCCATGGTATATTGCTGGGTTTGATACATGAAACATTGATTGTTAATTGATTACTTTATTAATCGGGGGTATATTTCGAGATTGGACACAGAGTTATTTGGACCAACACTGCTTTTCTTTAGGTTTACAGTATACTATGCACTCAATACAGTGTGACATGGAGGCAATCAGCCTGTGGCACTGCTGAGGTGTTATGGAAGCCCAGGTTACTTTGATAGCAGCCCTCAGCTCATCTGACAATACCCCACAGGTTCTCTTTGGGGTTTAGGTCAGGAGAGCTTGCTGCCCAACCAAGAACAGTGATGCCATGATCTTTAAATGAGGTATTGGTACTTTTGGCAGTGTGGGCAGGTGCCAGGTCCTGCTGGAAAATTAAACCAGCATCTCCATGAAGCTGGTCAGCATAGGGAAGCATAAAGGGTTTTGGAATTCCCTGGCAGAGGGCTGTGCTGACATTGGACTTGATAAAACAGAGTGGACCAATACCAGCAGATGACATGGCTCCCCAAATCATCACTGACTGTGAAAACTTCCCACTGGACCTCATGCAACTTGGATTCTGTGCCTCTCCATTCTTCCTCCAGACTATGGGATCTTGATTTTCAAATGAAATGCAAAATTTACTTTTATCTGAAAAGAGGACTTTGAACCACTAAGCAACAGTCTAGTCCCTTTTCTCCTTGGCACAGGTAAGCTGCTTCTGACATTGTCTCTAGTTCAGGAGTGGCGTGACACAAGAAATGCAACAGTTGTAGCCCATGTCCTGGATATGTCTGTGTGTGGTGGCTCTTGAAGCACTGACACCAGCCCTAGTCCACTCCTTCTGAATCTCCCCCAAATTCTTGAATGGCCTTTGTTTCATAATCCTCTCAAGGCTGCAGTTATCCCTGTTTCTTTGTACCTTTTTCTAACATACTTTTTCCTTCTGCTCAACTTTCCATCAATATGCTTGGATACTATTAGGGAGGCTGGAAGAGTGTCGTTATCTTTTGCTCTGGGCCAGGGTACGCGGAAGGGGTGTCCACTGTCCCCCCTGCTGTTTGCCCGGGCAATAGAGCCATTGGCGATTCGGATTAGAGAACACAGGGGTATCACTGGCTTCTGCTATGGAGGTAGACAGGAGAAGGTGATGCTCTATGCAGACGATACGATGATTCTGCTGGGCGACACCAAGCAATCCCTGAGCAAGACGATGGAGACGTTGGTTCGGTTTGGGGAGTTCTCGGACCTTAAAATAAACTGGTCTAAATCTGCCCTGATGCCCCTGGATGATGCCCAGTTGCAACGCGGAGACCCGGTGGGTGGTATCCCTGTAGCTACCTCCTTTAAGTATTTAGGAATACAAGTGACACCGTGCATCGGGGACTATGGTATACTGAACATCTCCCCGCTGCTAGCCAGGTTCCGCTCCCATGCTAAGACGTGGAATGCTCTATGCATGTCAGTGGCAAAGTGAATCTGATCAAAATGATTCTTATGCCCCAGTTGCTTTACATGCTCCACAACTCCCCGTTGGGGATCACACTAAAGACCTTCAGGATAATTAATACCATTTTCCGAGAGTTGATCTGGAAAAATCGCCCGCCCAGGATAAAATTAGAACATCTGCAACGCCCCAAGGATGAGGGGGGTCTTGCCTTGCCGAATCAGTGGCTGTACTATCTGGCATCACAATTGCAGCACCTGATAGGAACCATGGTCCCAGAGGGAGAACAGGCGGGCAGAACCCCCAGCGCCTCTGAGCATATTATGCTCCTGACGGTGGTGGGAGAGTCAATCCCAACAGCTCTTGAGTCCCTGGCTTTTGAAAGGTCCCATAAAAGCTTTCCCACATATAGCTTAATGCAGAAGGTATGAAATAAGACTAAATATTTACAAGGTGCCTCGGGTATTACTGAGTTCAGCCCCATTTGGGCAAATGACTCCTATCCCGAGCTAGCCGAATTGCAACAGGAGGAAAGATGGAAGAGGTATGGGATCCGCTACTTGACACAGATTCTGGGAAGTAATGGTTTATTGCCTTTTGAGACTCTGAGGGAGGTATATCACTTACCAGCGAACATGCTCTTCTACTATATGCAGCTTAGGCATGCATTTGTTGCCCAATCCAGGGCCTCGGAATGGCATGTGGATTCCCTTCCAATACTTTCGCAGCTTAAGAGTGCAGAGACTTCTAAGGGTTTTATTTCCCAGAGCTACAGTACACTGCTTTGTACATTTCTCACAAAACATCCCCTGACAGTTAGAAGGAAGTGGGAGGTTGATGTAGGGCCCCTGGACAAGGAGCAGTGGGAGGAGGCCCTGCAGTCGGTTACCATTTGTTCCCTGAATGTGACACAGCGCCTGACGCAATTATATACACTCCTAAGAGTATACTACACGCCCACACCGACATGTGCGAGATATAAAAGAGACCATGGGGATTTGATACATATGCTTTGGCGCTGCCGCAAGTTGCATGCCTATTGGAAGGGGGTGACAGACACACTAAACGCAGTATTCCAGGTTTTGATCCCATTAGATACTACACAATGTCTCCTGAATATTCTAGATGAGCTGAAATGGGAACATCATATTAGGGAGGCCCTCACTAGGGCCCTTTTTATGGTCAGAAAACTGATCATGCAGCATTGGAAATCTGATGTGCCACCCACAGTCAGGGAATGGACCACTGCACTTGGTAATGTGCTGAGAATGGAGAAGGTTATATACCAACATAGGGGATGCTCTGGAAAATTTGAAAAGCTATGGGACCTGTGGTTGGGAACACCGGGGCTAGCCCTGGATGACCTAATCATGGACAGACTTTTGGGCTAGCTGTGGGTTGTGTATGCTGCTTCAGATGGGCCGGCACTGGTGTAGGGGGGGCGGGTTGACCTGGCACTGATGGGGGCCAGAGGGTGCTGTAGTGGTTGGCTGCGGTTTGTATGAACCTCTAAGAATGTTGATCCCTGTTTAATTACAATACTGTATTGTTTATGGCCTTGTTTGTGTTTGCTATATTTGATAAGATTGTGGTACTTTGGACTGTATGTGTCAAATTTTGAATAATAAACTTGCTTTTTTGGACTAAAAAAAATATGCTTGGATACAGCACCCTGTGAACAGCCAGCCTCTTTAACAATGACCTTTTGTGACTTACCCTCCTTGTGGAGGGTGTTAATGACTGTCTTCTGGACAACTGTTGAGTTGGCAGTCTTCCTCCATGATTGTTTAACCTACTCAACCAAACATAGACCATTTAAAGGCCCAGAAAACCTTTACAGGTATTTTGAGTGAATTAGCTGATTAGAGTGTGACACCATGAGTCTACAATATTAAACTTTTTCACAATATTCTTATTTTCTGAGATACAGAATTTGGTGTTTTTACTAGCTTCAAGTTATAAACATCAAAACTAAAAGAAAGAAATGCTTGAAATATATCACTGTGTGTGTGTGTAATAAATCTATATCAAATATATGTTTCACATTTTGTATTGAATTAATGAAATAAATTAACTTTCTGATAACAATCTAATTGTTTTCAGATGCACCTGTATGTGGCAGTAGACACAGGAATGCTTAGGCATACTGTACTTATATACTATACAAATGGTTACATTTTTAGAGTACTACATAACCACAATTTGCATTTCTAAAGTCAGAGAAAATCTATGGAGTTCAGATTGACTTAAAATGTTTGTACATCTTTTGTATTACAAATCAGGATCAGCTGACTTTGCCTATTGTGATGCTTCCACCTTGGCATAGCCCTATCTGGATTACCTTTTAATCTAGGCCTGGCAACTCTAAAACGAGAAACATAAAAAGGTGCAAGCCTCATGTCAATCCACTGTAAAGCAGAGCAGCATAATCCTAGCAAATTCAGCCACACGTAACCTGCCTATTAATAACAAATTAAAGCAAACATTTATTATATTGCAGCTCATCAATTCTTAGACAGTGTGGCTGCATTTGTTTCCTTTCCTTAATGTTTCTTCCTTTTCTATTTTCATCTGGTGATCCAGCCAGTATGTTTATTTGAAATGCTTTTTTGCAGGGAAGTGGAGGCACTCTAATATAAGGAGGTGTGTTACTGGCCAGATACCCAGGTAAAAGCCCGAGGGAAAAAGAAAGCTACTACAGCCACCACATCTAATGATTGGAAAGCTGCAAAATATTACATTCCTAATTTTGGGTTTAATACCACTTTAAGTGCACAACTCCTATAGTAAAAGAACCAAGTGCCCTAGATCAACTAGAATGAGCAAATCTACATACTATCCCATAAAATCTTAACCTGAGTAAGAAACACCAATTACCTTGTCAGCCAATGGCCAAAATCTTGTCGATGAATCCACTGAACTCCTGTCTGATTGAGGGGACGTAGTAATCGACAACAAATAAGGATAAGGCCCGGACTTGATAAAGCAATCCATTTTTCATTGTTTTTTATAAACCGAGTTAGAATTGGTAACTTTTCCTCTTGTAACTCTTTTTTATGGGCATCATAAACCTCATTAATGTATGCATCTTCTTCCTCTGCTTGATTGAAAACTGCAGAGTCTGATAAATTTCCTTTTTTTACAAGAAAGTACTTCCGACACATTTCCTGGGATAGAGCCAGACACAGTGTACTAACAAGAAAATACCATGTTTGGTGTTCTTCCTCAATGAAACTACTTGAGCCCATACTAATCACATGACCCAGAGTCCCTACCAAAAGGAGGATGTCCAGCTCTGACCAGGACGTCATGGCAGAGTTTGTTACCTGGGGGAATGGTTAACAAGGGAGGTTAGTATAATTTCTTGCATTTGTTCAACACAATATACAAATGCATAGCACAACATACCATTGATAATGGAAGTATACGCAGTGGCACAACATTATGTCTTTCAGCTACTTTGGGACAATCTCTGCCCCCCCACCAATTGGAAAAAGGCGATACTTGTGCAAATGCTCCGATATCTTTGTGGTGCAATTTGAGCCCATATAAAATGAATGGGCTCAAATCGCACTGCAAACAAATCGCATTAAACTCCTGTCCAAATCACACGCGGTTTTCCCCACCGCTCTTGTGTGAACCCAGACTTGTCATATTGACTTAAAGAGGAAGTAAACCCTGATGGGTTTTTACTTCCTCTTTGTTTCCCTGCAAAGGTAAAGCATAATGGGCTACTATGCAGTGGCCGGAGCCGCAATGACGTCACTCCCGCGGGAGCCGCCAGTCACGGCACGATCTCCTGTAGTAACGGTACGCTCGCCATTTCTAAAGTGCGCCTGCACCGTTGTCTACGGCACATGCACCATAGACATCGGCACCCGTCACATTTGTAAATATCTCCTAAATCGTGGAGGTTTGGAAGATATTTTGAGCACCTACAGATAAGCCTTACCTACCAACCACTTACAGCCTGCGTTCACACAGGAGCAGAGTGGGAAAACCACTTGCGATTTGTACAGGAATTGTACCGCATTCCTGTTCAGATCGCTTGCGAGTGCTTTGCAATTCTTTTAATGCCAATAAGGATATTATTCAATTTTTTGGGATAAACTCTTTGCAAACGTGGCAAATCCTTAAAGTGGATGTAAACCCCAATTTTTTATTTTTTTTGTCACAATGTAGAGAATAAGATTTCCTATCATTTGTGCCCAGTCTTTTTCACACAGAGTTAACCCAGCTCTGAGCAATCCTCTTTTTATTGTCCAGGAAAATAAAACAGACTTCCAGATAAAAACCAAAGTCCTTGCTTGAGTGACAGGTTATTTACATATCTCGTGCACATACACAGCTTCTGTAAAAAGTGCTCAATTCACATCCCCCTCTCCTCTTCCCTCCAGCTCTATGTATATTCTGATGGCTGTTACATTTTCTCATGGCACTGAACTGTGACTCACCCCATATTTTGAAAACATTTAATCAAAACACAGGGGAGGGGATGTGAATTTTGCACTTTTTTTCAGAAGGACTTAGGTTTTTATCTAGAAGTCTGTTGTATTTCACTGAACAATAAAAGAGGATTGTTCAGTGCTGGATTAACTCTGTGTGGCAAGACTGGGCACACATTATAGGAAATCTTACACTCTACATTGTGACATGGGTTTACATCCACTTTAACTATACTATGGGGAAGAGCGATGGGTACAAGTTATGTGTGCAGTCAGTATTAGACGAGGACCACAAGGAGTCCCAGTATAAGGCGAAGACCACAAGGAGTCTTAGGAGATACAACATAAAATAAATGGGCAGGTTTAATAATGTATTTTTTTCTTAGTCGTACTGAAAGCCTAAAGGCCCATACACACTATCGGTTTTCCGACGGGAATTCTGTGATGACAGGCTGTTGTCGGAAAAAAATAAAAAAAGTCTGTATGCTCCATCGGACAATTGTTGTTGGAATTTCCACCAACAAATGTTGGATAGCATGCTTTAAAATTTTCCGACAACAAATGTGGGTTGTCGGATTATCCGATCATGTGCACAGAAATCCATTGGAGAAAACTCCAAAGTACAAACACGCATGCTCAGAAGCAATGCTAACCATAACACAACATTAGCAGAAGTTGCCCAAAGGGTGGCGCTAAAGAGCCACAAACGTTGTATGCAATACAAGTTCACGGCCAAGACCCTTTAGACAAAAGTCCTCTGTCCGATGGAAATTTGATCGTGTGTACAAGGCTTTACCCTCATCACAGGTGAACTTAAGTCCCTTTGACTTTTTTCCTTTGCCCATCTGTCGAGATCTGGCTGCGGAACCTCCTACGTACCACATAGCTTCTTGTCAGAATCTTCTCCATCAGGCCTGCATATGTACACTGCAATTTTCATTCAATTCTATTGAGAGGTCACACTCCAAACTCAAAAGAGAAAGGCAGTTTTTAAGTAGAAATTCATGTATCAAGAGAGAAAAAAAGACCATCTCAGCAGAGAGACAGGACCATCACGTACAGACACTAGCAACAAAAACTGAGGCAATGCTGGAACTGGGGTATAGAGGTTATGCTGGGCAGTATCAAGCTTTGTTATATGTCAGTGTCCAATCACCTGGTGGTAAGGCATAAACCACTAGGAATTCATGCTCTTGTGATGTATGACTAAAATTATACAGCAAACAAAATTATTCTGACCATTCTCTATTCAAGATGATGTTATATTGCATCAATGGTCATTAAATCAACTTCAGCAAATCTGTCTGACACTGCATAGTGTGGTTGCATATAAACAAAATAAATACATACCAATTAACCTCAGTTATTTTACTTACCTCATTTGATGGTTTTAGACGCAATATCATTTTGCCAAAAATAGATAAAATAATGCAAAAAAGTGCAGAGATGAGTACCATAATCCCAATCGCCAACAGCCATGATATGCTGCAGAAAAAGCATGTATTTTCTGAAGATGTGCATACAATAACATGGACAGCAGCCAGCACTAGGCATGTCAAGTAGAAAAACAGTGAGAAAAGTGGCGATGCCAGAGGCAAATCAAACTCTGCTTTGTTTCCAAGAGCATTTGGAACACTCAGCAAAAGTAGGAAAAAAATCTGCAAAGATAAAAAGTAAATGTTTTATTAACTACACAATTAACAACCAGCGTCAAGCTAAAATTAGATTTATATGCTTTGGAAGAATAAATATTTCTGTCTAGTAGAGCTGCACGATTAATCGCGATCTCGAGGACTAGAGTGTGCACTATTTTAAGTGAGGTGTCCATTATCTCCTCCATTTTTATTTCTCGATGCAAATAGGAGAGGAGACAATGGACATCCCTGCCTCATGCCCCTAAAAAAATGAATTGGAGGAGTCAATATTTCATTAATCAATAACTTGGATCGTGGGTTTGCATACAGTGCCTGCCGCCGAGAATGTGTTTTCAGCACGCCAGCATCGCGCTGAATCTCGGCGACAGGCTGCCGACATCTCGCACTCGCTGGAATAGTAAAAGTACATTCCAGCGAGCGCGTCATAGAAGCGACGGGAATCCGACGCGGATTCCCGCCAATTCTACACGTGGGCGGAGTTTGTTATGAATCCTGAAGGAGAAATCCCCGCCGGATTTTTAAAGAAAAATCCGGCATGGGTTCCCCCCTCAGAAGCATAACGGGCCCTTAGGTCGGTTACGGGTTGTAAGGAGACCCCCTACGCCGAAAAAACGGCGTGGGGGTCCCCCCACAATCCATAACAGACCCGTATCCAAAGCACGCCGGCCAGCCGGTCAGGAAGGGAGTGGGGGCGAGCGAGCGCCCCCCCCCTCCTGAGCCGTACCGGGCAGCATGCCCTCAACATGGGGGGGTCAGGTGCTCTGGGGTAGGGGGCGCACTGCGGCCCCCCACCCCAGAGCACCCTGTCCCCATGTTGATGAGGACAGAGCCCCTTCCCGACAACCCTGGCCGTTGGTTGTCGGGGTATGCGGGCGGGAGGCTTATCGGAATCTGGAAGCCCCCTTTAATAAGGGGGCCCCCAGATACCGGCCCCCCACCCTAAGTGAATGAGTATGGGGTACATTGTACCCCTACCCATTCACCTGCAAATAAAAAGTTTAAACACAAATAAACCACACAGTGTATTGAAATATTTTATTAGTTGGCCGCCGGGGGGGGGTGTGTATGATCGCTTTTAGAAAAGCGCCCCCCTCCGGCGGGCTTCTGTGGGGGGGGTGGGTGCCGCCGTCTGGTTCTTTTCCGCCGCCGGGGGGGGCGCTTTGATAAAAGCGCCCACCACCCGGCGGGCTTCTTTCGACGTCTTCGGCGGCTGGGGGGTCTTCTCCCACTCTCCGGGGTCTTCTCCCGCTCTCCGGGGGTCTTCTCCCGCTCTCCGGGGGTCTTCTCCCGCTCTCCGGGGGTCTTCTCCCGCTCTCCGGGGGTCTTCTCCGCTCTCCGGGGGTCTTCTCCGCTCTCCGGGGGTCTTCTTCTTCTTCAGGACTCGCCGCCGCTATCTTCGTGTGTTAGCTCAATTACTAGCGGCGGCGGTCCCCTCTTCTGCGACGTCGGCGTCTTCTTCTTCTTCTTCTTCTTCTGCTGCTGCTGTCCAGATGTTGACGCGACGCTTCCTCCCGCTGTTATGCCCGGCGCGCGGCTCGCAGCGAATTATATAGGCCTGTCTTGTGACGTCGCAGTCCCATCATGCTCCGGTAGGTATCACGTGGTACCTACCGGAGCATGATGGGACTGCGACGTCACAAGACAGGCCTATATAATTCGCTGCGAGCCGCGCGCCGGGCATAACAGCGGGAGGAAGCGTCGCGTCAACATCTGGACAGCAGCAGAAGAAGAAGAAGAAGACGCCGACGTCGCAGAAGAGGGGGCCGCCGCCGCTAGTAATTGAGCTAACACACGAAGATAGCGGCGGCGAGTCCTGAAGAAGAAGAAGACCCCCGGAGAGCGGAGAAGACCCCCGGAGAGCGGAGAAGACCCCCGGAGAGCGGGAGAAGACCCCGGAGAGTGGGAGAAGACCCCCCCCGCCGCCGAAGACGTCGAAAGAAGCCCGCCGGGTGGTGGGCGCTTTTATCAAAGCGCCCCCCCCGGCGGCGGAAAAGAACCAGACGGCGGCACCCACCCCCCCCACAGAAGCCCGCCGGAGGGGGGCGCTTTTCTAAAAGCGATCATACACACCCCCCCCCGGCGGCCAACTAATAAAATATTTCAATACACTGTGTGGTTTATTTGTGTTTAAACTTTTTATTTGCAGGTGAATGGGTAGGGGTACAATGTACCCCATACTCATTCACTTAGGGTGGGGGGCCGGTATCTGGGGGCCCCCTTATTAAAGGGGGCTTCCAGATTCCGATAAGCCTCCCGCCCGCATACCCCGACAACCAACGGCCAGGGTTGTCGGGAAGGGGCCCTGTCCTCATCAACATGGGGACAGGGTGCTCTGGGGTGGGGGGCCGCAGTGCGCCCCCTACCCCAGAGCACCTGACCCCCCCATGTTGAGGGCATGCTGCCCGGTACGGCTCAGGAGGGGGGGGGGCGCTCGCTCGCCCCCACTCCCTTCCTGACCGGCCGGCCGGCGTGCTTTGGATACGGGTCTGTTATGGATTGTGGGGGGACCCCCACGCCGTTTTTTCGGCGTAGGGGGTCTCCTTACAACCCGTAACCGACCTAAGGGCCCGTTATGCTTCTGAGGGGGGAACCCATGCCGGATTTTTCTTTAAAAATCCGGCGGGGATTTCTCCTTCAGGATTCATAACAAACTCCGCCCACGTGTAGAATTGGCGGGAATCCGCGTCGGATTCCCGTCGCTTCTATGACGCGCTCGCTCTCCATCGCTGCAAGCCAGCTCGGCGCTGGCTCCCGCGATGGGGCTCGTAGGTGGTCAATCTCGCCGAGAAAGGGAGCGAGATTGACACAATATCCCAGTCACCTACTGTATACGGTACTATTTTAACCCAGGGTTTAAATCCAGTTCCAAACCCAAACTTCCCCGGTGTTGCCTGTAAAAACCTCCACTCTACAAAGTCAAAGGCTTTGGCTGTATCTAAGGAAGCCAAAGCCCCTGTATCTGGAATATACTCCATCTGTGCTACCAATTGCATTCTGCGAATATTTATTCATGTGGAATTACCAGCTATAAAACCTGTCTGGTCTGCATGAACGATAGTTGTTATTACGGTATTTAATCTTTTGGCCAGTATCTTGGCCAAAATTTTATAATCACAATTTAGCAAAGATATTGAACTACACGCGGTGCATTCATATGGGTCCTTATCTGTTTTTAAGAGTAAAATTTACCGTTGCCTCATACATTGAATGTGGGAGTTCTCCCCTGATAAAGGCCTCTCTACATACCTTTGTTAATATAGGGGCTATCAACTCTACATATCGGCTATACACTTCTAAGGGTAGCCCATCTGGACCTGGGGATTTACTAATTGCTAACAAAATAACTGCCTCCCTTACTTCTTTCTCCGCGATTTCCTCATCCATTAATTTTGGATTCTCTCGTTATTTTCGGGTACTCTACCTCCAGATACACCATTATATCCTCCTCTGTACATGTTAATGAGGTGGCATAAATTGTACTCGTGAAATTTTTCAAGTTTTCTTCTATTGTACTGACTAAAATCAACTGTTCATTTTGTATCTTAGAGATAACCGAAGTTGTTTGGTTCCCCTGTTCAAAAATTTTCTGCCGTGTAAAAAATTGTTTCCGTTTAGTTTAGCCTTTATTTCTATTTGACTTTTAAATAACCTACGAAGACTTTCCCATCTCGACCTATTTTTCAATCGAGGAGTTAGATACAACTTCATCCTCTGCTTTTGAACACTTTTTAGCCAGTTCCTCCTCTCCTTGCCCACTAGCTTGTTTAACATGGTTGATTAAATGGTTCATTTCAGAATCTCCCACAGATATGCTTTAAAGGCATCCCATACCATACTATCCATTGCATGGGTCTTATGTGCCTCAATAAAAGGTATTTAGTTGTTCTGGGATACAATCATTGGGCCCAATCTGTGACAGCCAGTATGGATGCATTTTCCAAGTTGGGTAACTCCCCCTGGGCCCAACATCCCCAAATCTTTACCTACAAAACTGTATTTCTAAATTTAATATAAAATCAGCTTGGTCAGGTCACATGATTCTGATGATCTGTTTTCCATTACAAAAAAAAATATTCCTAAAAAAGGTGCGTTTGCTGCATATGCTCAAGTTGGTGTCACGTGACACTAAAAATGACTCGGAAGACATGACGCAGAAAAAATTACATGCTGTCATAAAAAAAAAAGGGGGCAGTTTGAGTATATACTGTGAGAGCATGGAAAATCTGTCTTTTTTTGAAGGGCCAGTTTTAAAGCACATATGAACGGTTGACCAGATTGGGGGTTTAGTGCCCAACATACCAAGAATGCTGCCTGTAGGTCAATAAAAGGTTGGTGGTCACACATTCCTATTTCCAACAAGGAAAATAATACCCTAGAAAAAAGCTTCATTAAAAACATAACATTTTTATATGTGATGCCAATTTTTACCTCTAAAGTTATGATAGCTCCAACAGTCATTGAATAAATATCGTACTCTGCCACCTGTTTGCTTAATGTAGAACTCAACTTTTTCAGTGCTTCCAGATACTGCTTGAGAAGTTTTTGGCCAAGGTTAGTAAGGGTTTCAGATGTGTTTCCTTCCAAGTACAGCTTTATCCAATTTTCGTGATACTTTTCTGCTTTCTTAAATAGCTCCAAGCCTTCATCTATTAATATTAATAAAAATAATTCTATGTACAGGCAGTCAAAACCATTAATAACATTATTTTATTTTCCAATACAGCTGATAAACTCCCCTATATCCATCATGGTTTCCAAAATAAATAGAAAAAATCTTAGACTAAGTTCTAACTAGCAAAGTCGATTCCTATTGAATTTTATTGTAACAGGCGCATGGGCGGAGTCTGACTGCGCAGACATGCCAGCTTAGAGCTCTGCTCCTGAAGGGATGTTTTTTGACATATTATACCGTGTCCTGGCTCAGCTTCACCCGGTAAATATAGTTACTGGGTCTGCTAATAACCCCCGCCACTAAATGTAGTGGTTTGCCGGAGTTCTCATCTGAAAATGAAACCCAAAAAACAACAAAGCAGGTTTCAGTCAGAATGGCACTAGCTTCATTCCCTCCCCCTGTTACCTCACACTCAGTGAAATCCTCTAAGCACGCTAAGGTGTCTGTGGCAACCCAGGGGAATATGATTCAGATATACAAACTTCCCAAATTAGATCTTTTACAGATGCTGGTTAATCTTCTGTTCTGAGGCAATTTGGAAAATGCTTCACAAAAGCCCTTAAACCATTGGTTTTCAATTCCTGTCCTCAGGACCCACTAACAGGCCAGATTTTAAGTATTACCTTGGAGAGATGCAGACTATAATACTTAAATCACTAAACAGCAAATTATATCACCTGTAATGTATTTCAGTTATCTTGCAAACCTGGCCTGTTAGTGGGTCCTGGGGACAGGAGTTGAGAACCACTGCCTTAACCTCCTGAGCAGTAATTCCCTAGTATGGCTCGGGGCGAATTTTCAGTACCAAAAGCGGTAACCCAGAGCCACACTCGGGATTGCATCGCAGGATCCATGTACAGCGGATCCCCTGGATCCTGCGATGTCTCCCCGCTGTGTCTGCGAGCCGCCATGTCTCTGCTCGATTCACAGTGTCGAGCTCTGTTCCCTGCAAGCATTGTGACGCGCGGGGACGGATTTTGGCGCCAAATTCGAAAAGTGAAAAAAACAGTACACAAACAGTACACTGTAATCTTACAGATTACAGTACCGTATCAAATAGTTACACATCCCCCTTTGTTTCTAGTGGTTTGTCCAGTGCCCTGCATGTAGTTTTATATTATAAATACTGTTCTTTCTGCCTGGAAACTGGAGATTTTAGACCAGGTGGAAGGTGATAACATGTGGCATTGCACAATATTTTTAATCCAATAATGGAATTAAACTACTTTGTTATTAATGCCTACCTTTTTGACAGTGTGCTTCTATCACCGTCTCTCCCTCTTTTTCTTGCTCATACATCACAGGACACAGAGCCTTAATTACTTAATGGGTTATGTAGTCACAACAGGTGACTGAGACTAGCAAACCTAATTAGAATCGAGTTCTCCCCCTATATAACCCCTCTCAAATAGAGAGTACCTCAGTTTTTTCGCCAGTGTCCGGTGACCACCAAGGTGGTTGGTCACGTTGAACATGTGCCAAGAAGAAAAAGCTGTTTTGATGGTCTTCTGCAGAGGCCTAGGAGCTATAATAGGATCCATACCTCGGGCCGATATCAAAAGCCTAAGATGGGTGGTACCCGAGCCTCGTTTGAAGAAGTTTTGCCTGTAATGTCTCTCTGCGGAGGTCTGGGCTCTGGGATCCAGGCTTTGGTGTACTAATGCAACTGTGGCACGAAAAGTTACTGGCAGAGTCTTCTACAGGTCCAGGTATGAGGTTCTTCTAAGTAGGAACCCATGGAAACCTGAAGGTTGGCACATTACCCGCTGTGATGGGTGAAGGCTGGATCTACTCTATTTAGTGGCTTTCCTGCGGCGGGGACAAAGGTAAGAGGATAATTAAAAAAAAAAATTATCTTCTGTGAGTAGGAGGTCTTACCTGGTTTTCACCACTAGGGGAAGTTACATACCTGGTGTATTCTTAAAAAGCCATCCAGGACACGCTCAGTGAAGTCGGTCAGTTTAAACACCACTCACCTCCTCCGCTGCAGGCTCTGCCACAAAACACATACAGGGGTCGCCCAAATCCCCCTAGTGGTCTGCCCTCCTTCCTCTGTCGCCGTAGGGCGCCGCATGAGTGCACCGGGAGCTCGCTTTAACTGTCTATAAGCAGGTGGAGAGGGGGAGGGCCGTGGTTGCTCATGCCCGTGCATGGCGCACCTGTGTGCCGGTGCCAAGAGGCTTGTTTAAAAGGCCCAGCACGCCAGAGCCTTCTGTAAAGCGGCATGGACACAGCAGTGGGCTGTAAGCATTCCTGTGGATTGAACCAGACAAACCTAAAACTCCTACTCGGCATCAGGTTGTGCAGTGAGCGAATATTTGTGTATTTGCAGTAAGGACTATGTCCCCCAGAAGAGGTCTAGTAAAAGAGGCACTAGGAAATCCCCGCTTATGGCCAAGGATTCTGAGCTTGCCTGCAGTTTACCATCCCCCTCTGTCAGTCTGGTAGCAGCCTCACAGGACGATCTTGTGCCCCTGTCTGGTTTTGCAGCTTCTCCTATGGCAGCTCCTGTGTACGTCACTGAGGATGCTTTAAAAGTTGCTTTGGATGGCTTAGAAGGAAGGATTGCTACTATAATCGCAACCTCCTTAAAAAAATGGCAGAAACCAAGGTAGATCCCCTTCATCTGCTCTGGCTCTCTCATCGGATGAGCATTCTGAGGGTGAAAAATCCCTTTCTGGAGATGAGGATCAAGTGCAGTCTGAGGACTCAGAGGATGAGAATATTACTTCTACCTCTGTCGCTAAAGATGCAGGTGAAATATTATGCAGAGATGGTGCGTGCCACTTACAAATTGCCTCCTGTTGAAGCTTCTATGTCCTGTGTTTCCATTTTGGGATCTTGGAAATCCCCACAGGCTGCATGCTGCTTTCCAGTTCATCCCTTGCTGGATAAACTAATTTATAAATGACTGGGTTCACCCAGATAAACTGTGTTCTCCTCCCAAACAGTCTTCCGCCTTTATCCTATGGAGGAATGTTTCACTAAGAAATGGGGGGTACCTGATATAGATGCAGCTATTTCTTGTGCAAACAAAAGCCTGACCTGTCCTATAAACATTGCTCAGGGCTTTAAGGATCTAACTGATAAAAAGCTGGAATCTTTATTGAAAGCCTCCTCCTCTATGGCCGGTGCTGTAGTACAACCTGCAGTTGCAGCGATTGGCATATGTCAGTTTCTTAAGGAACAGATGAAGCAGATAATTAACCTCCTCCCTACAGAGGTTTAGGAGTACCTTTCTGTGACAAAACCCACTGTCACTGTGTGTTTTGGAAGGGACTGTGGGCGGGCCTGTTACCCACAGATTATGGCCCAGAAAATACTGGAGACAAGCTGAGATTGAGATAATGTAATATAATGCTACACCCCTTCTCCTCCACCCCCCCACCCCCTTTGTTGCTGTGCCCAATTGTATTGGTTCATGACAGACAATGATCTGGACTGGAGACGTCTCGCCGCAGGGGATGTGTATTGAGAGGCTGGCTGCTTACCATAATCTCATTGTGTTTATCTGTAGCCTGTTTCAATGTACAAATGTTCAGTTCCCATGGGTTGTTCCAGTGTAAAACTGTATGTCTTGGATTTAATAAACAGTTTTATGCTCTGCATGTTTAACCCTTAACACCTGTGTGGATTGTCTCATGATTGAGGGGTTAAGGGCTGGTTATGGCAAATCTGCAGGCGCGTTTGGAAGACAGGAGACACAGGTCTGGTGGATGTGCCCACCTGGGATATCCGAGATCCGTCACACTTCCTAAGGCCCTATGTTTTACGATTGATGAGATTATGGACTCTGTTCAGCAAGCATCCCGCTTGAATCCCCTGCTGGTTCACAAGCGTAGGTCCCATTGGTTGAAACATTGGGAAGCCGAGGTTTCTTGCAAAAAATACTTGGCGGTGTTTCCCTTTGGTGGAGGACGCCTGTTTGAGGATGATTTGGATAAATACATCCAAAAGATTACCGGAGGCCAATCTACTTTGTTGCTGGTTAAGAATAATGAACGTTCTTCATTTAAGTGTTCTCTTTCCCCAGCCCCTGGAACCTCATTCTCCAGGCAGTGGCGACGGTCTCCCCAGTCTAACACTAGGGGAAAGGCCCAGAGCCAAGCCCAAGGGCAGAAAAGGAGTTGGGGTTCAAAATCTAAGCAGAACCCCAAAACGTCCTTGTGAAGGGATGCCCCCGTTCGGCTGAGTGGGAGGAAGGCTGCTGCAATTTGCAAACGGCTGGTGGGAAGAAGTTCAGGACAAGTGGGTCATCTCCATGGTGTCCTCAGGCTACAAGCTGGAATTTAGAGAACTTCCGCCACCCCGTTTTCTATGATCAAGAATTGCCAAAGATCCAGAAAAAAGAAGGCCTTTGAACGCCTGTTGTCCCAAGGGGTAATCATAGAGTTACCCCCAGAGGATCAGGGATAAGGGTTCTACTCAAACCTTTTCATGGTACCAAAACCAAACAGGGATGTCAGGCCTATTCTAGATCTGAAAAACCTTAATCAGTTTCTGAACATTGGCTACTTCCGCATGGAGTCTGTCCGTTCAGTTGCCTCCACCCGCCAGGAAGGAGAATTCCTTACACCAATAGACATCAGAGATGCATATCTACATGTGCCAATATTCCCCACTCACCAAAGATTTCTAAGGTTTGCGGTGGATCAGCGCCACTTTCAGTTTGTGGCACTTCCTTTAGGTGCCGTAGCCAGACCGAGAGTGCTCACAAAAATACTGGCCCGGCCTTGGCAAGGCTGAGGGCACGGTGCATAACAGTAACAGCCTATCTGGACGATCTGTTGCTCATAGATTAGTCCGCTACACGCTTGGGCCACAATGTGCACAGCACAGTGGAGTATTTAGAATACCTAGGCTGGATCCTCAATCTGGAAAAATACCCCTTACAGCCTTTGAAAAAGGCTGGAATATTTGGGCATGATTATAGACTTATGCCAAAGCAGGGTAATTCTTTCCAAACCAAAGACAAAGGAGACTTGGTCCGAATGATAAAGGCAAAAAGAAGGCCTTCCATCCGTCTATGCATGAAATTATTGGGAAAGGTGGTAACCTTATTTGAGGCTGTCCCTTACGTCCAGTTTCACTCAAGGCCGTTACAGGACAGAATTCTGTCCGCTTGAAACAAAGATGTTCAGGCCCTGGACCTTCCTATGATCTTATCTCCAAAGGTTTGCCAGAACCTCAATTGGTGGTTGCTCCCCCAAAATCTATCAAAAGGAAAATCCTTTACTCAGGTTACCTGGAAAATGGTAACCACAGACGCCAGCCTTCTAGGCTGGGGGGCAGTTTTGGAATAGGCATCTGCCCAGGGGAGGTGGTCTGGAGCCGAAAAGCTCCTACCCATCAACATTCTGGAGATTTGGGCAATTTATCTGGCCCTCAGTCTGGTCTTACAGACTGCAGGGTTGTTCTGTTCGGATACAGTCCGACAATGCGACAGCTGTGGCCTATATTAATCACCAGGGGGGGCACCAGAAGTTTGGATGCTAAAAGAGCAGTGAATCACATCCTGTCCTGGGCAGAAAGGCATTATTCTTGCCTGTCTGCGGTCTTCAGGAGAGAGTCCAGGAGAATGGTCTCTACACCCCGACATATTTCAAATCATATGTCAGAAATGGGGTACCCCAGATGTGGACCTGTTGGCTTCCAGGTTCAACACAAAACTGGACAACTTTGTGTCAAGGACAAGAGATCCTTATGCTCAAGGGATGCCCTGACAATTTTGTGGGATCGATATTCTCAGATTTATGCGTTTCCTCCAGTTCCATTCTCCCACGATTCTGTTAGAGAGTCAATAGGGAAGGAAAGCTGATGATTTTGGATGCCCTGGCTTGGCCCAGGAGACCCTGGTACGCAGAAATCTTAAGGATGCTATAAGGAAGACCTTGGGTTCTCCCACTACGCTCGGACCTATCATCGAAGGGTCCAATATTCCATCCTGCCTTACAAAGTCTAAATTTGACGGTTTTGCTGTTGAGACCCACATTCTGAGAAAACGTAGGCTCTCAGGCCCAGTCCTATCCACTCTGGTTACTGCTATGAATCTGCCCTCCAGGCTCATCTACTACAGAATCTGGAAGGCATATGTTTCCTGGCGTGAACCCAGAAGATGGCATCCTAGGAAGTATGTCATTAGAAGTATTATTGCCTTTCTTCAGTTGGGCTTAAATATGAATTTGTCCTTGAGCACTATCAAGGGCCAAATCTCGGCCTTATCGGTATTCTTTCAAAAACTGCTTGTCTTTCATTCCCTAGTCGGGGCGTTTGTTCAGGGAGCACTGTGCTTGAATCCGCCAGTTACGTCTCCCGTGTGCCCATAGGATTTGAATTTGGTATTGTCTGTTTTACAGAAACTACCTTTTGAACCATTACACCATGCTTCTTTAAGTCTTTTGACAAAGAAACTGTTTTTTCTCAAAGCCATATCCTCAGCAAGGAGGGTATCGGAATTGACGGCTCTTTTGTGTAAAGAACCGTATATGATTATTCATGATGACAGGATGGTGCTGCGTCCTCACTTGACCTTTTTTCCTAAGGTGGTTTCAGGATTTCATCTGAATCAAGATATAGTCCTACCGTCTTTTTTTCCAGATCTGCAGTCAGGGGAGGAAGAGAGTCTACACTCTCTAGATGTTGTAAGAGCGGTAAAAGTTTATCTGCAAGCTACGGCTCAGATACGAAAGACTGATTGTCTTTTTATTCTGCCACACTGCCCAAGGAAGGGCCAGGCAGCGTCACAATCTACTATTGCATGCTGGATATTCAACAAGTCATTATTCAGGCCTATGGTTTAGAAAAGAAGATTCCTCCTTTTCAGGTGAAAGAGCACTCAACTAGAGCAGTTGGTGCTTCATGGGCAGTGCGTCACCCGGCCTCCATGGCTCAGATCTGTAAGGCTGCTACTTGGTCTTCGGTATATACATTTACTAAGTTCTACCAGGTAGATGTGAGAAGGTACAAGGAGGTCGCCGTCAGGTGTAGTGTACTGCAGGCAGCAGTATAGATCCTCTGGCCCAATGACAGTCTTGTTTCTGATCGGTGTCTCCCTCCCCTCAATGTAAGCATTGCTATGGGACATCCCATTTAAAGGGTCACTAAAGGAAAAAAAAAATTTGTTTACAGGGTATAGAGACATAGAAGTTAACTGATTCATATTAAAAATCAATCATATAATGTGCCTCTAGTTTCACTTTTGTTTTTAAACTGGTTTCACGTTTCTGTGAAGTACAGAAGACACACAGATCAAAAAAACAAATCCAGGGCAGTGTTTTGTTTTTAAAATGAATCCGATTGGTTCTGCGGAGTTTTAGACACACAGCTTAGACCACAGTGAAAAACTGCCATGAGATTTTTCATAAGGAGCCAGACAAGCAGGAAGTGTGGAGATCAGAGCAGAATTACAGCAACCTCAAAGCAAAAACTAACAATGAGAACATGAAAACAGCACTGCATTAAGGTAAAGGAAGCTATTTAGCTAAAAAAAATATTTCCTTTAGTGACCCTTTAAGGCTGTGTCCTGTGATGTATGAGCAAGAAAAATAGGATTTTTTTTAATACAGCTTATCTGTAAAATCCTTTTCTTGGGAATACATCACGGGACACATACCTCCCACCCCTATTCGGAGTTAAACGTGGGACAATTATTGCTTTGCTACAAAACCGAGGTACTCTCCATTTGTCAGGGGTTATATAGGGGAGGAACTCAATTCTAATTGGGTTAACCAGTGTCCAATTACCTGTGATGACTACATAACCCATTAAGTAATTAAGGCTCTGTGTGCCATGATGTAATCCCAAGAAAATGATTTTACAGGGAAGCTGTATTAAAAAAAAATCCTATTTTTGCTTATTTGTTTGAGGCACAACCACACCCTACAGGTGAGTCAGTCAATTCTTTACCACTCAATTCCCGGTTCATACCGTTCTTTATTTGCATCTCCCTATATCACAGCACCCAATCTCCTCTCTGTCCTGAACCGTTTTACACACATTTTGGGGTTAACAGTTATACATTTCCCTGCTAACAATTACCCTGGAGCTTGTTTTCTCCGCTGTTCAGTGTCTGGCACTCAACTTCATATTTGGTGAGATTGCCAAAAAAAATTCTACAAGGCAGTTTTTGACTTAGCCTCCAAAATCTTTGATACACCTATACAGCCCTATTAAACTCGATGGGATCACACAGAATCAATTTCACCTTCTTTTACAGCTCCTAACAGTCGCAAAACAAACCATTGCTAAGGCTTGGAAAACTAAATATTGAATTTTAGCTGAAATAATTCACAAAACCAATAAAGCTCTTATTCATGATAAAATGGAAGCAATTGAAAGGGATCGAATCTGTCAATTTGAGAAACTCTGGCTTCCTTGAGTTAAGCATTGTTTACCTCCAGACTTTGATGACACACTTTTATTGCCTTGGTAATTTTACTCTATTTGCCTTGACTATACTTTCTATTCATTTGGGATCGCATCACCACTTGTTTTCTACCCTCTTCTCCATCTACTCCTATTTTAGTTTTTTACCTTTCATATTGTGTGGTACTTATAAACAGACAATCTCTTCTGTCTTTAATATAATACCTATTAGATTGATCTCCTTGTTACTGGCTCTTGCAAAATGAACCAATAGAATATAATTGTATAATGCTCTCAATGTAATACTTTATTGGTTTATTTGTTGCTATTCTCCTTATATTTTTACATTGTTATATATTCATCCCGTTTATAAATTGATATTTTAGCTCTATTGCTGAATATTGTACCACCATCCTTATATGTAACCAATTTGTCAATCTTTGTTATATTTAAAAATAAACAAATTTGCAGAGAATTATATTGTAACTGTACTGTACTACTTGTTGTAAAGCACTGTACAAACTGCTGGCACTAAAGAAGGCTGGGTTCACACTTACACGAATTGAGTGCAGATTTTCCCACATCCAATGCACATGACAGAAGACTGTGAATGGCTCTCAATGGGGCCGGGTTCATACATCTCCAGGGTAGCTGTGGAGCAAAATGCATAGGGGTCCTGAATTCAATCTGAATTCAGCGAAAAATTTGGACCCAATTTGTCCCTGAAACGAAGAACAGTCACATCCGTTTTAAGTGTGAACTAGATCTGCACGATTAATCGTGAACAATCAAAATTGCAATCTTTTTCTCTTTCCGATCTTCAAAACAGCATGTCACAATCTTTCTAACAAGTGCAGAGAGTTCTCACAGCTGGAAAATCAAAATCCAGGCAGCCTGCCAAGTTTTAATACAACACCAAATAAATGGAAACAAACTTTTATGTTTTTTTTATCAAAAGGAAAAAAAACTGGAGTGTAGATGAAGGAGGTTTAACCATTTAAAGACCAAATCTTTTCTGACATTTGTTGCTTACAAGTAAAAAAAAAAAATCATTATTTTCTGCTAGAAAATTACTTGGAACACCCAAACATGATATATTATTTTTTAGCAGAGACCCTAGAGAATAAAATGGTGGTTGTTGCAATATTTTATGTCACACCATATTTACGCAGCGGTTTTTCAAAACGCAATTAAAAAAAAAAAACACACTTTAATAAATAAAAAAAAACAGCAAAGTTAGCCCAACTTTTTTGTATAATGTGAAAGAAGATGTTATGCCGCGTACACACGATCACTTTATGTGATGAAAAAAAATGACGTTTTTAAAAACGTCAATTTAATTGACCGTGTGTAGGGGAAAACGTCGTTTTATGTCTTGTAAAAAACATCAAAAAGAAATTGAAGCATGCTTCAATTTTTTGTGTCGTTTTTCAAAACGTCGTTTTTTGTTTCACAAAAAGTCACCGTGTGTAGCAAAAAACGTTGTTTAAAACAACGTTTTTCAACCCGCGCATGCCCAGAAGCTAGTTATGAAGAGAGCTTCAATGGAAAAGAGTGGTAAACGTAACCTCGCTTTGCTAGAGCATTGTGAAAAAAACGATGGTGTGTATGCAACATCGTCTTTGAAAATTGAAGTTTCAAAAACGTGGTTTTTTACTTCACAGAAAACGTAGTTTTTTTTCATCACGTAAAGTGATCGTGTGTACGCGGCATTACACTGCAAGAATCATGACCTTTATTCTAATGGAATTTCCGATGAAAAAAAGTCAGACGGAATTTTTTCATCGGATATTCCGACCGTCTGTGTGCCCCATCTGACTTTTTCTGTCGGAAATTCCGACGGACTTAGAAAGAGAACATTTCTATCAGTAATTTCATTCATCTGTATGGAATTCCGACAAAGAAAAAAAAAAAAAAAAGCATGCTCGGAAGCATTGAACTTCATTTTTCTAGGCTTGTCGTGTTGTTGTACGTCACCGTGTTTTTGACAGTCAAAATTTGGTGTGTCCGTGTGTATGCAAGACAGCTTGAGCAGAACTTCGTCGGAAAAACCTGGAGAAGTTTATATCGACAGAAAAGACAGAGTGTACACAGCATAAGCAAAAAAAAGCCTAAAGCCGTCTAAGGTGCCCCACAATTTCTGAAGGCAGCCCTGCAGACTGAGTAACTACAGGCACATAAGATAATGTACAGTACTAGTCTTCATACACATAAGCTACTCTTCTGTTTTTTTTTTCCCTTTGTTAGTAATGTACCTTTTTCATAAGCTTCCGAGTTCTCCTTCAGAAGTTTACATAACTGATGACCATTTAAATGAAGGAATCTCAATTGTTCTCTCATTGTCTTGTGGTCTACAACGGCACTTATAAGTTTTCCTAAGCTGCTTCTTGAAATTGGCAGCCCAAGGCCCAGAGCCAGGGTGGGAGCCACATCAGTCTGTTGGATCGTCTCTGGTGCTGTAAACTGACCTAAAGAAAAAAACAATTATTCCAGAGGTAGCCCAAAATAGTATGCAGTTCTGTCAGCAATATAAAAATGTCAAATGAAAAAAGTCTATTGCCAAGATGAAAAATATTTTATACTCACAAGTAGAAAATTTCAAATATATAAATCCAAGCCGCCAGGTCTATTAGATGTACAGCATCCACATTTAGTTGTCTTTTTACTTTTTGTCAAGATCTACCACCTTACGTCTACATTATAAAAACAATGACATGGAGGTTTTCACATATGGTGAAAGAGCAGTATCGCTTCAAAATCAGTTACTTAGTCAAAAAAATTAGACACCATACCCAAGGAGCTGTGCAGCTCAATTAAAGGTGGCAGGTGTGGACAAGATGAAGTACTTGTATACATCTGCAGACTAGACCTCTACCGTACCATAAGAGTCGGTTCACACTAGGGCGAGACGACTTCCAGCGCGACTTTCAGAGGCGACTCAGACACGACTTGAGCATGAACCACAGGGCGATCTGGGGCGATTTACAACACGACTTGAAGTCGTCTCCAGGACAGGAGACTTTCCAGTGGCCAATCAAACAACAATCAGCTCTGGGAGAGGGAGGGGGTTTGCCTGAGAAATGTATGTTATCTTCCTGGAAAGTCGCTTCAGTTAAGACAGTGATCAGACTTCTGAGACGACTTCCATTGAAATCAATGGGTACAAATCGCCTACAAGTCGGATTGAAGTCGTACAGGAACCTTTTCTGAAGTCGGAGCGACTTGAGTAGTGTGTATTAACACCGCTCCCATTCACTTACATTGTTGTTCTCTACAGCACGACTTGGGACGACCTCAAGTCGGATCCCAAGTCGCTCCAGTGTGAACCGACTCTTAGCGTTCAAGATTTTGCAAAGCTCCTCTAAAGTAGCATCCAAAAGATACAGGTCATCAAACAGCAAAGTTGTGTTTTTTGGTGCAGGATGAATAAGAAGGCCATTAGGTGAAAGCAAACAAGACAAATGATCAGTCTATGAGATCATCTACAGTCTTCACCTCCTTATGAATGGTTGCAAAAGATATTACTCCCCATTTGCAGGATTACTTTACACTGCATCTAGGAGAACCACATGGGTCTCATTAGCATAACCTGTTACCCAAAACCTGCAGATTGAATGTCCCAAAAGTAAAACAGCAGCAGCTGGTTAACCCCATTCCACCCCACCTTACCCCAAATCTTCATTAGGTTTGTAGTATTCAATGTAGCTTGGAAATCATCACATTTTAATCTTTGTCACCATTCCAATTAAAAGCTGTTCTATTAAAAGGGGTTGTAAAGGTGAAACAATGTTTTCCTAAAAAGCTTCTTTTACATTAGTGCAGTTGCTTTTAAATGTCCTTATTTCTTCTAAGAAATCCTCACTTCCTCTTCTTCTGTCTGTAACTACACACAGTAATGCAAGGCTTTCTCCCTGGTGTGGAGTGTCATGCTCGCCCCCTCCCTTGAAGGGGAGGGGTGAGCAGGAGAGTCAGGACGCTCTCTACGTTGCAGATAGAGAAAGGAGCTGTGTGTTAGCGGGCGTCCTGACTCTCCTGTAGTCCAAGGGAGGGGGCGAGCACGACACTCCACACCAGGGAGAAAGCCTCCCATTACTGTGTGGAGTTACAGACAGAAGAACAAAGGAAGTGAGGATTTCTCAGAAGAAATAAGGACAATTAAAAGCAAAATGGAAGGATGAGGTAAGTGAAGGAGGTCTGCACTAAGGTAAAGGAAGCTATTTAGGGAAATAAAAAATTGTACCTTTACAACCCCTTTAAAGTTAAAGCAATAGAGTTACTTGCACAATTCCTGGACTTTGGGTAATCAATGGTTTACCCAACACCATTTGGGTCAATGATGAGGTCTATAATTGTTTGATTTTTTATGATCCTGAGTATCATTCCAATGCAGCCTTCATATTTCTTTCCAAAAAAGGTACTTACAAGGGAAAAGTATTTTCAAAGAGACAAACCCATTTCAGTTAAAAAAAAGACCAGTTATAGTCTAAGATATACAACATACCAGCTTTGTTTTGAAATGCTGAACTTATTAAAACCAGTGGAGTCTGTACTTCTTCTTCAGAAGACCCCCCATGACTGCCCACTTCAGACATACCATGGTCACCACAGACAACAATTAAACTTGGAACAGAATCTTCATCCTATAATTTAGCAAATAAAACATAGACTCTGAAATGTGCTTCAAATCAGAAAGTCTGAGACAAAAATAAGTCAAAATTATTCATACATTGGAATAATTAGAGAGAAAAAAGTTAAGGTAGAGAGGGAAAAAAAAAAAAGTGCTCCAAGCATACAAAGAAGTAAAACAAAAGTTAAAAGGGTGAAATATGTGTAAATGCTGGTAGACTGGAACCTTTCTCTATCTCTCTGGGACCCCAGTGGAAAGATATCCCCACTAAATTTTACAGATTTGATCTCCATCATAGGAGGGGAGGAGTCTCTCTTTTTATTCAGTTGTGTGTGCAATTTTTAGCTTCATCAACTGAGTTGTGTAAACAGGCTTGTTAGAGTCGGTTCACACTGGGGCGACACGACTTTCAGAGGCAACTCCAACACGACTTGAGCATGAACCACAGGGCGATCTGGGGCGATTTACAACACGACTTGAAGTCGTCTCCAGCACAGGAGACTTTCCAGTGGCCAATCAAACAACAATCAGCTCTAGGGGAGGGAGGGAGGGGTTTGTCTGAGAAATGTATGTTATCTTCCTGAAAAGTTGCTTCAGTTAAGACAGTGATCAGACTTGGAGGCGACTTCCATTGAAATCAATGGGTACAAATCGCCTAGAAGCCTGATTGAAGAAGTACAGGAACCTCTTCTGAAGTCAGAGCGACTTCAGTAGTGTGTATTAAGACGGCTCCATTCACTTACATTGCTTTTCTGGACATCGCGCGACTTGGGACAACTTGAGGCAACTTCAAGTCAGATCCCAAGTCGCCCCAGTGTGAACCGACTCTTAAGCAGGACACGCAAGACTGGCAAACACATTAAAAACTCTGCCTGCTGGCTGGATATGAACATTTTAAATATGAATATACATTGTTAAATATTTACCTTATAATTTTTCATTACATTTTTAGTGCGGACATATGTAAAGAAATGTGTAAATACAATTATACATTTCTTTTAACCACTTGAAAACCAGACACTTAGCCCCGGTCCTGCCCAAGCCAATTTTCAGCTTTCTGCGCTGTCACTGTTTAAATGACAAATTGCGTAGTCATGCTACCCTGTACTTAAAACACAATTTTTATCATTTTGTTTTCACAAATACAGATTTCTTTTGGTGGTATTTGATCACCTCTACGTTTTTTATTCGTTGCTAAACAAATAAAAATACAGATAAAAAAAAAAAAGTTTTGCTTTTGTTTCTATTATAAAATAGTAAATAAGTAAGTTTTCTCCTTCACTGATTAGTACTAATAAGGCGGCACTCACGGACACCGACCATGGGCACTGATGGGTGGCAATGATATGCAGCACTGATGGGCACTCATGGATTAGTTCATCTTTGGGAACATGTAAGGCCGCGTACACACGATCGGTCCAAACCAATGAAAATGGACTGAAGTCCAGTTTTATCGGTCCAAACCGACAGTGTGTACGGCCCATCGGTCTGTCGTCCTTCGGACCAAAGTTTTAAAACTTGCTTTAAAATCGGACTGATGGACGCCTGACCATTGGTCCAAACCGATCGTTAGTAAGCAAAAGCATCGGTTCAAAAACCTGCGCATGCTCAGGATCAAGTCGACGCATGCTTGGAAGCATTTAACTTCATTTTTTCAGCACGTCGTGTTTTACGTCACCGCGTTCTGACATGATCGGTTCTTGAACTGATGTTGTGTACGCACATCAGACCAGGCCACTTCAGCGGTGACCCGATGAAAACGGTCCGTCGGACAATTCTCATTGGGTTGGACTGATCGTGTGTATGCGGCCTTACATGTTCCCACTCCTGCAGCCAGTTGCCCACTCTACTGTCTCTAGTAACAGCAAGTGGGGGGCGGGGATCTTCTTTACCCGCTCGCTGTCACTGTCGCTCACATCATTCATTCACAGAGTTCTGTGAATGGGGAACTACAAGTACCGATAACCTGTCGGCTAGTAGTTCTCACAGAACTACATTGGCGCTGTTGAGTAGTTTAAAGCCTCTTCCAGTCAGTGTGTATCTGCCTGCCTGTATGAGGTACGATACGCTAACAAGTTTGCAGAAGTCTTGTATGGCACTTGCGATCTGCCGATCACGGATGCAATGCTTTACAGGTCCCAAGTAAAGAAAAGAATAAATGCTATTTTTTTTACCTGCAAAATCAGGTGCATTTATTTATTTATTTTTTAAATAAACTTATCCTTTACAGCAACTTTGATAAGGGTCTCACCTTTAACAAGAGAGCAGAGTGGATTTTTTTTAAGACAATGTCCATTTCATAAAGTTTTGGTCCAATTAAATGACTGTGTGGTCCAGTCAGATGTCCAATGTGATCGAGTCCAAGATAATGAAGAATCAACATATCCCAATCATTTCTCTTTAAAACATCATCTAAGTGTCTGGTTACATTCTTGTCAACCTAGAAAAAAACAGAACAACTAGGTATATAAAATAAAACACATTTTTTTCTGAAAACAAACATTACAAATTCCTGTTCTGAAAAAATAAGTAAGCGGTTCACTATTTTTTGAAAATGCTATTTTCTGCATTGCATTGCGATGCAGCTCCAAACACTAAGGCAGGCCATACATTCTGCAGGGTTGAATGAAAC
Organism: Rana kukunoris; assembly: GCA_029574335.1. NCBI lineage: Eukaryota > Metazoa > Chordata > Amphibia > Anura > Ranidae > Rana > Rana kukunoris. Next base: position 391,972,290 of record CM056049.1, read on the forward strand.
AAAATAGCTTGATTTTCCCATAAACACTGTCAGAATACAATAGCACAGCCAAAGGTTTTCCAGATGTCAGAATATGATGATCCCTCCTGGCAGATATAGCCACTGACAGTGATTGATCAGAAAAAAAAAAAACCTGAAAGGCTGGTTGTAATGAAGTCGATCCATATAATAACTTTAGTACAACCAGTACTTTAGTCTGCCCATAGATGGATCAAATTTGGCCAGTTCCTGCTGAACTGGCCAACTTTCAATCCCTGTATGGTTGGCTTAATGCCTTTAACTTTAAAGTAGTTGTAAGGGCAGAAGGTGTATCTTAATGCATTCTATGCATTAAGATAAAAAAGCCCCCCCCCCCCCCCCTCAGGCTCTGGTCGGACTTTTTTGCGGCGCCTGTGGAGACTTTTAAGTACCACAGTTTGTTGCCATTCCACAAGCGTGCAAAGTTTTAAAGCATGATTTGTTAAGTATCCATTTACTCGGCGTAACATCATCTTTCACATTAAACAAAAAATATTGGTAACTATTGTGTTTTTTTTTATTTTTAAATTAAAGTGTATTTTTCCCCACAAAATTGTGTTTGAAAGACCGCTGCACAAACAGTGGAACATAAAATATTGCAACGATCGCCATTTTATTTTCTAGGTTTCTACTATAAAAAAATTAAATGTTTGTGGGTTCTTACTAATTTTCTATCAAAAAATACTAAGTTTAAATAAAAAGTTCCAGAAATGGCCTGGTTAGCAAGTGGTTATAACTGGACATTTACAGTAAAGGTAAGAATATCAGGGATTGTTGATCCAGAGAATATCCGATTTCCTCCTGGAGGATCAGGAAATATTTTTTTTCCCCACTGGAGCAAATTGGATCATGCTTTATTGTTTTGTTTTTTTGCCTTACTCTTGATCAACTGTGGGTATAGATTTCTGAATATTGTGTTTTTTTATCCTTTTGTTTTTTCTTTTTGGTTAAACTACATGGACTTCTGTCTTTTTCCAACCCAATTATGTAACAGACATAGATAAAAACCACTACATTCAAAAAAAAAAAAAGGTAAAAAGAAATCTGAACTTAAAATGTGTTTAACCACTTGCCCACCGGGCCTGTTTTTCAGATTCGGTGTTTACGAGACTAAAACAGTTTTTTTTGCTGGAAAATTACTTAAACCCCCCAAACATTAAATATTTTTTTTTCTAACACCCTAGAGAATAATGGCAGTCATTGCAATACTTTTTGTCACACCGTATTTGCGTAGCGGTCTTACAAGCGCACTTTTTTTGAAAAAAATTCACTTTTTTGAATAAAAAAATAAGACAACAATTTTTTTATATATTGTGAAAGATAATGTTACGCCGAATAAAATGATACCCAACATGTCACGCTTAAAAATTGCGCCCGCTCGTGGCATGGCGTCAAACTTTTACCCTTACAAATCTCGATAGGCGACGTTTAAAAAATTCTACAGGTTGCATTTTTTGAGATACAGAGGAGTTCTAGAGCTAGAATTATTGCTCTCGCTCTAACGATCGCGGCGATACCTCACTTGTGATGTTTGAACACCGTTTTCATATGCGGGCACTACTCGCGTATGCGTTCGCTTCTGTGCGCGAGTTCGTCAGGATGGGGCGTTTTTAATTTTTTTTTTGGTTTTCTTATTTATTTTAAATTAGTTTATAATTTTATACACCGAAATAAATAAAATTAAAAAAAAATATCACTTTTATCCCTATTACAAGGAATGCAAACATCCCTTGTAATAGAAAAAAGCATGACAGGTCCTCTTAAATATGAGATCTGGGGTCAAAAAGACCTCAGATCTCATATTTAGGCTTAAATGCAAAAAAAAAAAAAAAAAAAAGAAGTAATTTTTCAAATTTCAGAAAAAAAAAAATGTTTCTTTAAGACGCTGGGCGGGACTGACGTTTTGCCCAGCAGAGCTATGGGGGCGATTTTTCCCTCACTCTTATCCCAACACAGCTGCCGACAGGACCCGATCCCCTCCGCCGCTACCGACGGCTCTGGTAAGCGGCGGAGGGCGCGTGAGAGCGGCGGGAGGGGCCCTCTCCCGCCACCGATAACGGCGATCTCGCGGCGAATCCGCCGCGGAGTCCGCCATTATCGTGTACAGGACTGCCCACGGAAAAGATGGATATCTCGGTTGTGGCAGCAGCTGCTGCCGTTACCGAGATATCCATCTTTAAAATCATGACGTCTTTTTACCATGACACCGTGGGCAAGTGGTTAATCTCAGAAACTTAGATTATGTTTAAATAGATTTACTAGAACAGCCAACATACCTCAGTAAAATCTGACACAAAGAAGGATGTTGTTCCATCGTACTCCACAAAATGTTTTGGGAAAAGTTTTATCCAAGTATCATCACCATAAAAAATTATTCTTTTCCCTGCTTGCTTAGCTTGCCATATCAAATTGTCTTCCTGCAGTTCTTGTGAGTTCAGGTTCATGACGATGTCAATAAACCCAGGTATGGTGCCAGTCATCAAGGCCTGCGATCATAGAATTGGTTAGATTTGGTATAACATGGCTTTGACCAATAAAACATAGTAAAGACAAAAGAGACAATCCCCTTATGATCCCATTTCAAGAGGTTGTAAACTAGAGGTCGACCGATATGGGTTTTTCTCTGGCCGATGCCGATATTTGGAAATCGGGGCGGCCGATGGCCGATATGTGTTGCCGATTTTTGCGGCCGATATTTTAGGCCGATTTTTTTTTTCTCCTCATCTCAAAAAACCTAGGGTGGAGAGGAGATAATTGTTTAGGGTGGAGAGGTGGGGTGCAGCCCGTCAGTGCCACATTAGTGCAGCCCATCAGTGTCCACCACCAGTGCCACCTCATCAATGCCCACCAGTGCAGCCCATCAGTGCCACCTCATCAATGCATCCCATCAGTGCCAACCAGTGCCATCACCTCAGTGCCAACCAGTGCCATCACCTCAGTGCCAACCAATGTATTGCCAACCAGTGCATCACCTCTATGCCAACCACCTCTGTGCCAACCAGTGCCATCACCTCAGTGCTAACCAGTGCCATCACCTCAGTGCCATCACCTCAGTGCATCGCCAACCAGTGCACCACCTCTGTGCCAACCAGTGCCATCACCTCAGTGCATCGCCAACCAGTGCACCACCTCTGTGCCAACCACCTCAGTGCCATCACCTCTGTGCCAACCAGTGCATCGCCAACTAGTGCATCACCTCTGTGCCAACCACCTCTGTGCCATCCACCTCTGTGCCAACCAGTGCCATCACCTCAGTGCATCGCCAACCAGTGCACCACCTCTGTGCCAACCACCTCTGTCTGCAACAGCCAATCGGCGGCCGCCGCTGCCGACATTCTACACTGTAAAAAAAGTCCCCCGACGTGCTGCGCGCCCGGCCTCTGCCTACAAACCCCAGAATGCAGAGCGGGCCAGTAACATTCTGGGGTTTGTAGGCAGAAGCCGGGCGCGCAGCACGTCAGGGGATGTTTTTCTTTACGGTGTAGAATGTCGGCAGCGGCGGCCGACGATTGGCTGTTACAGGCGTCAGCAGATAGCAGCGAGCCGGCCCCTCCTCTCTGTTTACACCCACAGAGGAGGAGGGGCCCGCTCGCTGCTATCTGCTGACGCCTGTAACAGCTAATCGGCGGCTGCCGCTGCCGACAACGCTCGGTGTACCAAGATGGCCGCGGCTCCGGAGCTAGGCTGAAGCCGCGGCCTTTCCTGATGCTGTGACTGCGGCGGCAATCCGCTCCGGATCCGTGGCACCGCCTAAATATTGGCCTAATTTGGAGAAAAATCGGCCGATGACGATTTCTCCAAAACGGCCAAACGATATATCGGTCGACCTCTATTGTAAACTCTTACATATTCCCAGAAAAGTGACTTTCCTCAGGTGATACACAGAGATTAAACACATCCTCCTACATACATTGTACTTGTTTATCTGCAGTTTTCACTACAGTCGTTCAAAGTGCAGATTTTATACAGTTTGTTTCAGCTGTTCGAAAACAGCTAAAATTATACTCTGCAGAGCTCAGAGAGAGACGATTGGAGAGAAGGGACACCCCCTTCACACAGCACACAGGAACAGAGCTGAGGCTGACAATCAGATGAAGAATAAGTCATTCCTGGTAAGGAATTCTGGGATTTCACAAATCATCTTCTGGAACAACACATAAAAGAATCAAAGAATAAAGTGAAAAAATTAGCATATTAGGGCTCTTTCACACGGACGTTCCGTATGTCCGCTTTTCATACATCCGTTGTCGTGTATATGTACATGTATCCCTATGGGATCGCGTATGTCAGCGGAGACATGTCCGCTGACATCCGACCCCCTCCGATCCGCCAAAGTATGCTGGAGGAAAAACCTACTTTTCCTTCCATCTGGTGGATCGGATGAACACGGACAGACGGTTCGTGTTCATCCGATCCCCCCATAGGGGAGAGCGGAGAAAAGACAGGGCAGGGACCGCCCTTTCATCCGGCAGCTCAGCGGAGATCAACGGAGCGATCCCCGCTGAGCAAACGGAGGTGCACGGGGCGGATCATTACTGATCCGCCCCGTGTGAAAGAGCCTTTAGGGAGGGGAATAAACCTGAAGAAATCTCCTCCCAAAATGGCTGACCATAAATATTACAAATGACACCACCAGGTACAAAGGCAGGTGACTTAAACTGTACAGAAAAGCCTGTCAAAAGAAGTAAATTCTTAGACCCCTTCCACACTGGAGGCGTTTTTCAGGAGTTTTAACGCTAAAAATAGTGCCTGTAAAAGCACCTGAAAAACATCTCCCATGCCTCCCCAGTGTAAAAGCCTGATTGCTTTCACACTGGGGCACTGCGCTGGCAGGACATTACAAAAAAGTCCTGCAAGCAGAGTCTTTGGGGTGGTGGAGGAGCAGTGTATACACCACTCCTCCACCACCCCTTCCCATTGCAATGAATGGGCACTGCTTCCGAGTGCCTGCAAAGCGCAAAGGTGCTTTTTGGGTGCAATTAACCCTTTCTTTGGCCGCTAGCAAGGTTAAAAGCACTCTGCTAGCGATCGAATAGCGCCGCGGAAACTGGCAGCCCTTTACTGACAATGCAGCTCAATGTAAAAGGGCTCTTAAAGTGGATGTACACCCTCACATATACCCAGTGAAGTAAATAGCCTCAGATTGTACACAGAGATGAAACAAATGCTCCTACATACGTTTTACATGCATAGATCTGCTGTCTTCAGCTTTATATACGTTTTAGAAAGTGCAGATGGTGCTAGAATTTTCACTTCCTCATTCTGCACTGTGAAAGAAGTCTTGGATTACACTGGGAGACAGCCGATTGGAGGAAAGGCACACCCCCCCTTCAGATAGGCAGATACTTTCAGCAAATATATTTATAGCACTCTCCCTGACACAAAATTCAGCCTGGTTTTATCACGTGTCAGAGAACTTGTCAGAAGTTATCATGCTGATAACAGAAGAATGGAGCTGGAGAAAGCCACAGGACTTAGGGCTTTAAAGAGAGATAATTAAACACTGCAGATATATGTGCCCAGCTCAAATTTCATGAATCAGGTTTACATTAAGCTGGGCATGATACAATTTTCTTAGTCAAATTTTCTTTTGATTTACCTTCAACTATGTAGTGCAAGAGCATGCCTGATTGCATACAAGTTGAAAGTGTTTGGATTTACCATATAATATGAGGTTAAACATTAAGGAAAAGTTGTACAAGAAAATTGTATAATGTATGGCCAGCCTTAGAGTGACTTCTGTTGAATCGACATTTGTTTTCCAGCAAATCCATCAGCAGCTGCAGCCAACCGGAAATGCTAGGTGATAGAACAATCCCCTAGGAATTGTTCACCATTCTAGCACCTGTAACTGTGAGTATACTGACACTATTGAGGTCACTGCCTGTGCAAGTAGAAATTAATAGTAGGAATATCTACTTGTAGATAGACAAGAAATCATGTTATGAGGCATGTACTGAATTAACACACTATTAGAACATAAAAACAACAAGCCAACTGTGCCTAACATCCTCCTGTGTGCAGCTTGCTGAATGTTGGGCACCAGGTATACAAAAGGCTTCACCCCCAATACTATCTGTATTGCAGCAATGGCCTCATCACAGCATAGGCGCAGTAAATGTAAACATTAGCTGACTGTCCCTAGCAGCTCCTGTGTGTGGCCACCGAGTGCTTGCAAACAAAAAAATTGCTTCTGGCAGAGGTTGCATCACATACAGGCTCTGCGAATGTAAATACATGATAGTTAACTAGAAGCTGACAATGTACAAGCTTGTTTACCGACAGTGGGATGTGCATATAGGGCCTCTTGCATGTGGAAACCTAAAAACTAGGGTTGTCCCGATACCGATACCAGTATTTGCGGGAGTACTTGTACTCCCGCAAATACCCCCGATACCCAAAGAGAATACTCCCCCCCCGCGCGCGCCGCTGCCGTCGTATTCAACCCGCCGCATCGAAACCCGCCGCCGCACGGGTTAAACAGCGTGCGGGAACATCACAGCTTTCATTTGAATAGCTGTAGTGTTCCTGCTGCGTATAGACACTCCCCCCTTGCTCGGGATTGGATGGGTAATCGTGATCTGTCCAATCCCGAGCAAGGGGGAGTGTCTATACGCGCGGGCAAAACAGCTATTCAAATGAATGCTGTGATGTTCTCTGTGCAGCGGCGGCGGCTTTCGGCGGCTAGGTATGGGGGACATGGCTGGAGGGACATGGCTGCATATGTGGGGGACATGGCTGTGGGGAAATGGCTGCGGGGACATGGCTAGAGGGACATGGTGCGGGGGAAATGGCTGCATATGTGGGGGACATGGCTGGGGGGACATGGCTGCATATGTGGGGGACATGGCTGCATTTGGGGACACATTTAAAAAAAAGTAACGGTATTCGGTTTCGGCAACAACTTGAAAAAAAGTATTGGTACTTGTACTCGGTCCTAAAAAAGTGGGATCAGGACAACCCTACTAAAAACCCCACATTTTTAGGGATTGAGGCATTTTTTTTACTGATCTAAATGCACACAGGCACATAGACTTGCACTATATGTATAGATCAGTGAAAAATCTGGATTGCTGCTCAATATTTTGCGTGCGTACACAATGAGGGAAAAAAAGGTATTTGATCCCCTGCTGATTTTGTACTTTTGCACATTCACTAATTATTAGTCTAGAATTGTAATGGTAAGTTTATTTTAACAGTGAGTAACAGAACAAAAAAAAATCCAGAAAAAAACATTTCAAAAAAGTTATAAAATTGATTTGTATTTTTATGAGTGAAATAAATCTTTTACCCCTTTGCAAAACATGACTTAGTACTTGGTGGCAAAACCCTTGTTGGCAATCACAGGGGTCAGATGTTTCTTGTAGTTGGCCACCAGGTTTGCACACATCTCAGGAGGGATTTTGTCCCACTCCTCTTTGCAAATCCTTTCCAATCCATTGAAGTTTTGAGGCCGACATTTGGCAACTCGAACCTTCAGCTCTCTCCAAATATTTTCTATTGGATTAAGGTCTGGTCTTTTATACAGGTAACAAAACAGAGATGAGTAGCATCCCCTTTAAGGGCCAGTTCACACCAGATGCAGTTCTGTTTTTTCTGCACCAATACAGTCAGTTCTGGTCAGTTTCTGCATCGGAAACTGACTGCACTGCTGTGAACTAGAGCCATTGGAATACATGGAAAACTGTGCATGCATTTTTTAACAGGGAAAAGTTTATTAGACAAATCAGCATTACATTACAGGTGCACTACAGTAAATACATTGATGTACAAATCCAGTATCAGGAGCATGAATAGCCGTCCGGCCAAGGGTAGGACCCCGGGCACAGTCTCACTCAGAGAGGATGGCAAACTGTTGAGTCCCAGCAAACACCGTACAGCCAACCTGCCTAAACTTCAAAATATAAGGAGTACAGGAGTGGAATAAGAAGGGAGAGAGGGAGGGGAGGGACCTCGAACAATGGCTATCCTATGGGGTTGCCGTGAGCACCCCCCCTCAATCAGAAGAGGGGGGGGGGGGGGTCGATGGCAACCCAAGTTCCCGCCCAGACAATGTGCCAGAATGTTCCCAGTTCTAGTTTACACCTCTGGCAATTAGAGTCCCTCGACGGATAGATACGAGCCAACCACTGCGGGATGTAATAAGCTCTGTAAAGGAATTTGAATTGTATGAATCTATCCTTCGCGGCAATCAGAGGGGATATATGAAGAAATGCAGTCCTCCCAGCCCTCCTCATCCAGGGACGGCATATCAGCCTTCCACTTCTCCCAGGACCTAGTAAGCTTGGTATCATACGCCACCGTTAGAAGCAGGTATAAGGACGATAGAGGGCGCGGTGCATGCATTTTTTTTTTATCTTTTTATTGAGCATAAAACAGACAACATACAAACAAACCACAACAGTAAACCCGCCACAGCATTGGGACTAGAGCCACGCAGGAGTTAGTACCCGCTGGCCATAGGCTTCTTCCAACATGAGTAAAAAAACAGCTGTAGCACGTTTACAAGAAAAAAAAAAAAAAAAAGAAGAAAAAAATAAAAAAAAATAACCAACGAACAAACAGTGCAGAAGTGGCTCCAGCTCAATTGAAATGTTCAAGTATCAAATTCTTCAGTCGAATCTCAAGGGACAGTAAAGTACCTCCAGTATACCCATGGCAGAGATCAAGATACAAAGAGGAGAATAATAAATAAACAATACTAATAAGAAAAAAAATAGATATATAAATAAAAATAAAATAAAAAAAAGAAACACCCAGTGCAGCAGAATCTTATCCACCCGTGGAGTGGTACCATGTACGCGGTGCATGCATTTTTAGTGCAGAAATAAGCACACGAAACTGAACGGAACTGCATCTTGTGTGAACTAGCACTTAGACCCCTTTCACATCGAGGAGTTTTTCAGGCGGTACAGTGCTAAAAATAGCGCTGTTATAATGCCTGAAAAACTCCTTCACTGCATCCTCAATGTGAAAGCCTGAGGACTTTCACACTGAGGCGATGCGCTGGCGGGAGAAAAAAAAATCTCCTGTCAGCAGCATCTTTTTGAGCGGTGAGAGGAGCGGCATGTATACAGCTCCTTCACCACTCCTTCCCATTAAAAATAAGGGGAAATCGCGGCAATACCGCCTGCAATGAGGCGCATTGCAGGCAGTATTAACCCTTTCATGGCCGCTAGCAGGGGTTAATACCGCACCGCTAGCGCCCGCAACTCGCGCCAAATCCGACGGTATAGTGCGGCTATTTTTAGCGGCACTATACTGTCAGCGTGGCTCCAGCCGCAATGTGAAAGGGGCCTAAAAGAGTACTCCTAATCTCAGCTCATTATCTTTATAGAAGACACCTGGGAGCCCGAAATATTGCCGATTGAAAGAGGATCAAATACTAATTTCACTCAAAAACGCAAATCAATACATAACTTTCTTTGTCAGTGGGCAAATGTACACTATTGGCAGGGGATCAAATATTTTTTCCCCCTCACTGTATGTGCAAATAAGCATGTATGCCACACTGCCTTAAATAAATTAAAAAAAAAGTTAGAATATATTTTAGACGTGTGTAGGCATATGTCTGTGCAAATACTCACAAGTGCTATACAGCACATGCTTGTGGTTTTTAGGTCCGATTCATACATCAGTACTGACCGCAAGTACACAATAGTGTAAATATGAGAAAACAACATCTATTCCCTTCTCCCATTTCTTTATGCCAGGCTGCTGAAGAAACCACAGGTCTCAATTAATAGCTTAAAGGAGCTTATAAGAATGTGGAAAAAAGATTCAGTTACAGAGGTACAAAATCGAAAAGGTGGGATTGAACTTCAAACCATATAATTTAGAATGAAGTCCCAAACCTTAATCCGTGGCATGGTAACCGTTGGTGCAGTTGCTGTTGCTATAAAGCTGTGTGTAGTTCCTTTCTGAATAAGCTGTGTAATATAAGACATGTGCTCTTTGCCTTTTGTTCCAAATACAAAGTCCTGTCTCAAGCCATCTATGAGAAAAATGACTACCCTCTTGAAAAGAGGATGTGGAGGCCGAGTCCAGTTGGATGACAAGCCTGTAAAGATTACAAATAAAAGCATATTATTTGACAGCACAATTAAAAATAAATAATAAGAAAAAGAAAAAGGTATAAAAATGTTTATTTAATTAAAGTTGCATGTAATACCAAGAAATGGCTTTCAAGTTTCTTCTACATTACAAGTAGCTTGTGTTGGATTTCAATATTCCTTGTATTTTTATAAGACACAAGGAAATAAAAAATAAAATAAAAATAAGGAAAGAAAACACTTTTAAAAAGACCATTTTTAGTAGTAAATAAATAAAGTGCAAAACAAATAAAATGTAATAAAATAATAATAAAAAAAAGTCTACCCTATGCGCACATGCAGAATCAAGTCACATGTACATACACACTGTATTTAACCACTTAAGGACCGCCTCCTGCTCATTTACGGCTTGGCACATGCACGTACATGTACGTCCTGTGCTAGTGCCCAGCTGTTCCCGCGAATCGGTCCGAAGCTCCAGGACTGCAGGACCCGCGGACCCGATCGCCGCTGGAGTCCCGCAATCGGTCCCTGGAGCTGAAGAACGGGGAGAGCCGTGTATAAACACAGCTTCCCCGTTCTTCACTGTGGCAGCGTGATCGATCGTGTGATCCCTTTTATAGGGATACACAATCGATGTCACACCTACAGCCACACCCCCCTACAGTTGTAAACACACATTAGGTCACACATAACCCCTTCAGCGCCCCCCAGTTTGGAAGTTAACCACAAGGTTAACTTCCAAACTGCAATAAAACTATCCCCTATTTTGTAAAAATATATTGTGAACTTTGGGGGTTCTTTAGCTCAGCGAGACAAGTGCTTAAACCGTGATAATGAAAAAAAAAATATTTTATTTGCAAAACCAAACCAAAAACAACGCTTACTTCAGCATGGGGAAAATCATCAACACAAAAGTCCTGTTTGTCTTCAGCACAAATGAAAAGTCTGTTTTCCTTTCAGCACAGCAAACAAAACAAAATACAGGCACATACGGTTTGGTGGGTCTCTCAGTCCTTCTCAGCAGGCTTACAACTTCTGCAGACACTTTTACTGCTACACTCCTCCACCCTCTGTCAGCACTTCCTCTCCTTTTAACTGACTTCCTGGATAAGGTTAACTCCTTGCGTACCCGAAGCCAGGGGTCAGAAGGGGAGGCTCTCTTCCCTCCCAATTGTCACTTCAGAGCCTCCGAAATTCCGGACCCCCAAATAACATAAAGAGAAAAACAGAGAGGACCGTTAGCTCGTCCTCTCTGGATCTATTTTAACTTTCCGGAACCTCTCACCCCCTCTGGGTGACCTCCTGAACCAGCGTTTAAAGGGACCAGATTCCAAAAATTGGCGCTATGTAGCGTCCATCCAGGACCCAACCCTGGCGTCCTGTACAATATATAGAAATTTTGCGCAAACCAACCGATAAACGCTTATTGCGATTTTTTTTACCAAAAATAGGTAGGAATATACGTATCGGCCTAAACTGAGGAAAAAAATATTTTTTATATATTTTTGGGGGATATTTATTATAGCAAAAAGTAAAAAATACTGAATTTTTTTTTTTAAATTGTCGCTCTATTTTTGTTTATAGCGCAAACAATAAAAACCACAGAGGTGATCAAATACCACAAAATAAAAGCTGCATTTGTGGGGAAAAAAAAGGACGCCAATTTTGTTTGGGCGCCACGTCGCAATTGTCAGTTAAAGCGAAGCAAGTGCCGAATCACAAAAACTGCCCGGGTCCTTTAGCTGCCTAAAGGTCCGGGTCTTAAGTGGTTAAAATGGCTATTATGTGTTAAAAAGCCCTGCAAACGCAGTAGAAAAGTAGGTAGAAAAGATATATATAAATAATATATAAAAACAGGGCCATTATTTCAGCTTAATGGTTTTTAATGCAATGTCTTTTTACAATTTTGTTTAGCTTCGCTTTTAGCCAGTTCACAAGTACAAATACTGTATAACACGCACCTTAATTTTAGGAGGGAAGTTTCAGGAACCAAACATACATTTTAAATAAAGAACTTTGAAGCAAAACAAGCCTCATCATTGCCCATCAATACAGCCTGACCAGTGGCGGATTACACAGAGGGATCTCCTGTTTACTTTGCGCTTGCAGTCACACACAGTCCCGCGTCCTTGACCGACCCCTATAATAGAACACTGGTCCAATGCCGGGACACATGACGTCTATCCTAGGAGCCGGTCCAGGAGGTGGGACTATGTGTGACTGCGAGTGCCAAGTAAACAAGAAAATCCCAGCTCTGTGTAAGGCAGCCCAGGTAAAATACCGGCGTATAACACACACACATTTGCCCTCTGTTTTTGGAGCCTAGAAGTATTATTTGTTATGAAGTCAGCACAGTCTTATCTTTAACCACTTCCCATCCTGCATATAGTCATATGACGGCCACAAGGTGGCTCTGCCATCCTGGGTGGCAATCATATGACGTAGTCGGGCCTTCCGGGTGCCGATGCGTGTGCCTGGTGGCCGCGATGTCCAATAGCTGCCCGCGATCAGCAGTTACAGAGCCAGGGACGTGGATCTGTCAGGGAGAGAAGACTGATGGTGTGTCCGTTGTACATAGGGACATCGATCGGTCCCCTTCCCCAGTCAGTCCGCCCCCCCCAGTTAGAATCACTCCCTAGGGAACACATTTAACCCCTTGAGCGCCCCCTAGTGTTAACCCCCTTCCCTGCCTGTCACATTTATACAGTAAACCACCCCAGTTCATTACCAGGCCCTTTGGGTCTGGTATGAATTTTAAGGGGAACACTGAACCAAAATTAAAAAATAATAATTGCGTGGGGGTCCCCCCAAAATCCATACCAGGCCCTTCGGGTCTGGTATGGATTTGAAGGAGAACCTTGCGCCAAAATAAAATAAAAAATCCCAACCAACCAGACCCTTATGCGAGTATCCAACCTGGCAGGCCACAGGAAAAAGGTGGGGGGATGAGAGAGCGCCCCACCTCCTGAACCGTACCAGGCAACATGCACTCAACATGGGGAGGATGCTTTGGTGTCTGCCCCAAAGCATCTTGTGCCCATGTTGATGGAGAAAAGGGCCTCATCCCCACAACCCTTGACCGGTGGTTGCGGGGATCTGCGGGTGGGGGGTATTGGAATCTGGAAGACCCCTTTAACGAGATTCCCCTATGTGAAATGGTAATGGGTATATTGTACCCCTACCAATTCACAAAAAATGACAGGAGACACTTTGGGACAAGTCCTTTATTAAAAAATAAAATAAAAAAATGTAACTCCATCTCACGCCACCCGATGAACCGAAAACAGTAAACACATAACAGCTCCGCCTCCAATACCGGATAGCAAGGGTTGTGGGGATGAGACCCCTGTCCCCATCAACATTGGGACAATATGCTTTGGGGGAACCCAAAACACACTCCCCATGTTGAGGGCATGTGGCCTGGTAAGGTTCAGGAGGAGGCGCTCCCCCCTCTTTTCCTGCAGCCTGCCAAGTTGCATGCTCGGATAAGGGCCTGGTATGGATTTCGGGGGGGGGGGGGGGTCCCCTACGCCATTTTTTTTTTATTTGGCGCAAGGTTCCCCTTAATATCCATACCTGAAGGGCCTTGTATGGATTTTGTGGGGACCCCACCCATTTATTCGGGGTTCCCCTCAATATTCATACCAGACCCAAAGGGCCTGATAATGGACTGGGGGGGGGGGCATGCCATTTTTTTCCATATCGCAGAGACCCGGCAATTCATTACAGCCCTAATAGTTTTAGATTACATTTTTTCCTTTAGAAATGTAATTTTGCTGTGTGAGGCGGCGTACACACAACCGAGAAACTCGTCGGGCAAAACACATAGTTTTCCCCGTCGAGTTCCTTGTTCAGCAGTCAAAAAACTCGTCGAGCCAAATTTTCCCATTGCCCATCGAGGAAATAGAGAACATGCTCTCTTTTTGGCTCGACGAGTTCCTCGACGGGTTTCTCGCAAAAAGTGTACACACGACCGGTTTCCTCGGCAGAATACGTCTCCCATCGAGTTTCTTGCTGAATTCTGCCGAGGAAACCGGTCGTGTGTACACGGCCTGACTGTTCTAAACACGGAACACTACGCCACTTTACAGGCATACTATAGACACCCCCCAGACATGCTATTTAAAGGAATATTTTATTTTTTTTGGTTTCACTTTAAGCATTATTAAAATCACTGCTCCTGAAAAACTGCTGTTTTTACAACTTTTTTTGCATTGATACATGTCCCCTGGGGCAGGACCCAGGTCCTCAAACACTTTTTATGGCAACAACTTACATATCAGCCTTTAAATTAGCACTTTTGTTTTTTTTCATGTTTGTGTCCCATTGACTTTAACGGAGTTCTGCGGCTCTCGAATTTGCCAACACTGCATATTGTTTGCCGAACACTTGAAGAATCAAAGTTCGGCCCAACCTGGTGCTCGGGCCGAACCGTTCACCCATATCTACTGACAGCTAATCATCCATGGACATCTCCAAACTGCCATTCAGAGACACCCCCCTCACCTTCCCCAAAAAAAGATGAGGGGGGGGGGTGTAGTCCTGGGGTTGTTGGGGAATTAGGTGGTGGGTTCTTTGTCAGGTGATGTGCCACTTGCCACCCATAGCCTGCCACCAGATGCAGTGCCTGCCGCTTGCCACCCATAGCTTGCAACCAGATGCAGTGCTACTGTCACTCCCTCTGCATGAGCCACGTGCATAGAAGGAAAGGAGTGGCGTCACTATCTGGAGAGTAACGATCACACCAGTCCCTGCTGCTTGCGGCTGGGTGCCGAGGTGGGTGGGGGCAACAGTGCTGCACTAGGCGCAGGCCTCGCTCCCTGTCTGAGAGTAAATTGTCACTGGTTGCAAGATGCCAGGCAGCGCTGGCCCTAGCAACCAGTTATGGAAATGTAGTTACTAGTTAGTAGAGAGTGGCTGTGTCCTCTATCTCATTCCGGTACACTGTCCCGGAATGAAGGTGTCAGGCACCCAGGACAAACATATCAATTAAGGGACAGTCCTGTGCATTCCGAGACACGGGGGCACCCTAGTATGGAGGTAACATGGACAGGCGAGGGGGTATTTTTCCTGAAATGATTCACTAACACTTTAATCTTTGAAAATGATGATCGCATGTCATGACAGATTCTGTCTGCCCCAGTTGTGACATGATCTTACATCTTTGTGGGTAGATGTAGGTTAATGCTTCTTCTTAGCAGCCTTTGCCTCCCTCTCCTTCATTATACAGCACCATGATTTTATGTAGCTCTACAAACATAGAGGCGTGCTGGGAGGGAGGTAGGTATGTATGTGTCCTCTCACCTGCGGCCGATGGTTCTGCAGGTACATCAGAGGCGCTGCTTCTCCTGGACTGAGAGCGGACAGGGACTGGGAAGAATCCCCGCAGGAACAGAGCCAGGCCCACCACTTGGACAAGCAGGCAGCAGCAAGCAAACACGGACGAGCCGATCTTCATGGCTCTCCTGTCACTGTCCCCCCCCAGCTACCAGCTAAGCCGCATTACACATCTGAATGGAAAGACACAGACACAGCGACACTTCCGCATTACGGTGTCTGTGTGGGGACAAAGCAGTGAGAATTCGCTCTACAGTGTATACTCACGTGATCTGAGATATCTACCTATCAACAAAGACCAAAAGAAGCGGGAAGTGTAGCATTCGCAATAACGCCATACTGGAGAAGAGTATCGCAGTGTGTTGTCGTCTGTAGTGTGGTAAGGATTCTATATTCTGTGTGGAGTTCATGTATCTAGATAGATTCTATATACTGGGGAATTCCCAAGGCCCACTTTGGGTGTCATTCTTTAACCACTTCAATACCCTGCACTTTCTGCCCAGGCCATTTGTCAGCGCTTTCGCACTTTGAATGACAATTGCGCGGTCATGCAACACTGTACCCAAATTAATTTTTTATAGTTTTCTTCACACAAATAGAGATTTCTTTTGATGGAAGTTAAAGCGGAGCTCCAGCCGCAATTTTTTTTTTTTTTTTAAAGTCAGCAGCTACTAACAGTGTAGCTGCTGACTTTAAATAAGGACACTTACCTTGTCCTACTTGCCCGCGCTGATGGGCCCCCCGTTCCCGGTCCCACGATCGATCCGGGTCCCGCGCTGCCATCCACACTATGGGAAACGGGCAGTGAAGCCGTACGCCTTCACTGCCCATTTCCTACTGCGCCTGCGTGAGTCTCACGCTGGCTTGTGAATGGGCGCGCTGCTCTCTGAGAACACACACAGTTCCCAGAAATCAGCGCGCCCCATTCACAAGGAGAAGGACAAGAAGAAAAGGCACCGCGGAGTGGAAGAGGCAGATTACGGACTTCCGCATAGCAACAGGTATTTCGGGTGAGTATTTATTTATTTATTTTTTCCAGATTTTTTATTTTTTTAAACAACATGGGAAAATGTTGTTTTCCTGGGTGGAGCTCCGCTTTAATCACTGCTGTTTTTTTTTTTTTTTTTTTTTTTGAAGACCAAAGTTGTAAAAAAAATAAGTCTCTTTTGTTTCTGTCAGTGCATTTTGTGAATAAGTAATTTTTCTTCATCACTGATGTGCACTAATTAGGTGACACTATTTTGCTGCATGGATTGTGGCACTAGGCTCCATGTACATGGGACGTTTTTACAACTGCTCCTAAATGATTAAACTTGATAGATAGTAACCCATGTGTTTTTTTTGTTTTGTTTTTTTAATGGCGAAAAACGCCTATAAACGAAAACGTGCCTAAACAGCGGTACCGCGTTTGGCATTTGAAACATGGAAATCTCTGGCATCTGAACTCATTATTTTGCTTTCAAAGAAACGCTGTTAAAAATGACTAAGGCCCTGTTCACACTGATGCAAGTTCATAACGAATGTGATGTGTCAAAAACATTCCAAATTTGCATGTCATCGTTCACATACATGCGTTGCAATTCCTCTACGAGTGGCGTTGCGAATTTAGTCTCCATAGACATCAATGTACATCGTTCTGGAATCGCATTGATGGTTCATATATGTGCAAACTCCACCTCACTACTCTCCACAAAAAACAGGAAGTTAACACCTTCTTCCCTTTTTTTTTTTTACATTATGATTAGGGCTACAATTAACGATTATTTTCATAATCGATTACCGTATTTATCGGCGTATACCGCGCACTTTTTTGCCCTGAAAATCAGGGCAAAATCGTGGGTGTGCGATATACGCCGATACCCGCTTCCCGCGCTGTGTTTGAACTAGGGATGTCCCGATACTAGTATCGGGACCGATACTGAGCATTTGCGTGAGTATTTGTACTAGCGCAAATGCTCCCGATGCTTCGGCGGATACTTTTTTTTTTTTTTTTCTTCTTCTTTTACTCGGGCAGGAGACTAGCAGGCGGAGGGCGGACTGCAAGGGGTGGAGAGCGGGCTGAGAGGGGCCGGCTAGCGGGCGGAGAGGGGGTGGCTAGCAGGCAGAGAGCTGATGAGTAGGCGGATAGGGGCCGGCTAGTAGGCGGAGAGCTGACTGAGTGGGCCGAGAGGAGGCGGCTAGCAGGCAAAGAGCTGACTGAGTGGGCGGAGAGCAGAGCAGTCCTCTGGTATGTATTGTAAAACATGCCACTAATGGAGGAGAGCTGCTCCCCCACTGCTGCCTAGTTCATCAGCGCTCGGGGGAACATAACAGCTTTCATTTGAATAGCTGTGTGTTCCCCGCCGCGCCTCGTCATGTATAGCCCCTCCCCCTCGTTCAGGACTTTGATAGACAGATTACCCGTCCCAGGATTGGACAGGTGATCTTTCTATCAAATTGCCCGGACAAGGGGGAGGGGCTATACATGACGCGCGGCGGGGAACACACAGCTATTCAAATGAAAGCTGTTATGTTTCCCCGAATACTGATGAACTAGGCAAGGGGGGGGGGCTTTCTCTTAGGGGACACATGGCTGCATTAGGGGAATGGCTGCGTCGACATATACCGAGCGCAGTACACTGGGGTATAGTCGGGCAGGCTCGGCTCCGCTCGCGGTCACGTCCTGTACGTTCCTTTACGCGAGAGGAGCTGAGCCTGCCCGACTATACCCGAGTGTACTGCGCTTGGTATATGTCGGCGGAGTGGTTCGAACACAGCGCGGGATTGAGCGGGGAGGACACCACGATGGCCGCAGAAGGACGCTGGACCAGACAAGGCCGCCGATGGACGACCAAATTTTCCTTCTAGGTTGTGGGTGCGCGCTATACGCCGGGGCTCGTTATAGCCAGATAAATACGGTAGTTGGCCAGTTATTTTTTCGATTAATCGGATAATAGCCTAAAAAAAAAAAAAAATAGCATTTATTTTTTATTTTTTTTGGGCCAAGTTGTTGTTGGGCAGATTACAAAACACAAAGTGACGCAAAAACACATTACATGCTTTTCTGCAGCTTCACCAGCAGCTGAAAAAAAATCATGGATGTGAATGTGTCCCATAGGAAAACATGTAAATGAACTGTAGTGTGTTTCTGCAAAAAGCTGAGGTGTGACCCCGGCCTGAGATGTTTAGTAACATAATGGGGTTAAAAAAACAAAAATAAGTACAAAAAGAGCAAATAATCGCTACTGTAAGGGATTAATTATTTTTTATTTTTTTACTGTGGGACAGTGAATGTAATATATACCATAGCGATTTGCTTTTTTGTACTATAAAAGGGCTAATTTTTGTTTTTTTAACCCCATTATGTTACTGGCCGATCGATTATGAAAATTGTAATCGATTAATTTCATAATCCCCCAGGGCAGGCCTATAGTGTCTGCTATTAAGACAGGGTTTGACAAATTTGCTTGGAATCTAGAAGCCAGCTAAAAAAGTAAGGAGCCAAAAAACACGACCTGTCCCGTTGAGCTTGTGCGCAGGAGCGACAGCATACGTGAGTAGCGCCCGTATATGTAAACTGTGTTCAAACCACACATGTGAGGTATCGTCGTGATCGTTGGAGCGAGAGCAATAATTCTAGCCCAGACCTCCTCTGTAACTCAAAACATGCAACCTATAGAATTTTTTAAACGTCGCCTATATAGAGATTTTAAAGGGTAAAAGTTTGTTGCCATTCCACGAGTGGACACAATTTTGAAGCATGACATGTTGGGTATCAATTTACTTGGCATAACATTATCTTTCCCAATATTATTTTTTTTTAATTTAAAACGTGTATTTTTTTCCCAAAAAAGTGCGCTTGTAAGACCGCTGCGCAAATACGGTGTGACAGAAAGTATTGCAACGACTGCCATTTTATTCTCTAGGATGTTATAATAAAAAATGTATATAATGTTTGGGGGTTCTAATTAAAAGGAAGGAGGTGGCAGTGAAAACACTGGGAAAGCTCCATTAGAATTGCTGGTTTACGTGTCATGCCAACGGCCACCACAAGATGGAGCCAGATCACTGAAGGAAGCTTAGGCCTGCAGAAGACCTCAAAGCCGCGGCCTTAATTACCATCTGAAGCGGCCCACCGCAATCGCGTGGCGGAGGAGGTGGGGGCGCACGGAGAAACAGGTAATTAAGGCCGCGGCTTTGCGGCCTTCTGCAGGCGTAAGCTTCCTTCCCCGGGAGCCCGGTCTCTAATTCTAGTTGCAATTGCGACCGGTCGCCCGGATTTTGTCAAACCTTGTATTGAGGAAACGGACGTGGAGGTATTATTTCATACCTCCAAGCCCTAGTTTAAAAGATATATGCGATACAGGCCAGAAGCATGTTTTCTATAGTTAACAAATGTCATGCACGTAGCATAAGAAAATACTGTATTAGGGAAATCTATTTCGGAGAGAGACAGCAGGTGATTATATGAACGGCTTAGGAATGTATGTCCCTTTAAGAAATAAACTCAGACGTATAATCAAGCAGTAATCTTCATGGGTACTCAAGGAATATTTAGTATGAAAAAGTCCGACATTAGTAGTATGAATCCACAGTAGCTGATCCCAAGCAAGGTGGTAATTTAAACTTGAGCAGGGTTCAAATAATATAGATAGTATGTGCAATATGAGAACAGGGTAATTCTAAAGCATTGAAGTATGGTAGTAAGGGTACTTATCCATTTGTAGAGGATGAGGCTTCTTAGTAGTAGCAGACTATTTTAGTCAGCAATGAAATAAGGCAATGAGGGTCTTCTTCAGGTAAATAGGTTTGGGTGTCCCCACAGCAACTAAGGTATTGATGGTAGCATGGATCCGGTATAATAATGCCTAAGGAGTATCAACAAGCAATAGTTTGATGGTAGCGTGAACCGGGGTTCAGGCTGGCTACGGCCGACCATAAATGAACGCTGTTTACTGGCAGCTGAGTAAATTCATAGCAGGCAGACGTGTGAGAAGAAATGGCGCTGATTACGGTCAGGACTTCCGCATTCCAGCGTGGAACGCATACGGCGCCGGGCAATGACGTCAGTGCGCGGTCGCTGTATGCGTTCCAGCGTGGATGCATAAACAGACTTTCCACCTATCAAAGGTATGCAACCCTGTGGGAGATGTGATCTGTAAATTTGTTGACAGGATGGATGTGTTCACCAGTTTTGATGGGAAAAAGAGATTTAATATACAGAGCTTTATTAACTGCTCAACTGCACAAACAATATACATGTTGACTTGTCCGTGTGGCAAGAGCTATGTGGGGGAAAACCAAGAGACTGCTAAAAATCTGAATTGGTGAACACTCTCAAAGTAATGGCCGTACACACGATCCGAATATCGGACGACGGATCGTACGACTTTTTATGCTTAATAGTCGCAAGTAAAATAAAATAGGTTATTAAAGTCACAAAAATTGTCGTACGACAGAAAAAAAAATCGGAAGTGTTATGTGTTGTAATGTATTTGTATTGTATTGTCGGACGACAACTGTACTGACTAAACAAAAATCGTACGATCTGACATCGTACGAGGAAAATTTTCGCGCTTGTCCGATCGAATAATATCGGATGAACGGTCGTGATCGGCTCTCGAAAGTAGTGTACACACGATCCGAAAATCGTACGATCCATCATCGGACGATCGTTTTCATCCGATATTCGGATCGTGTGTACAGGCCATTAGGATGATGACCGCCCCCTGGCACAACATTTCATCAAGTTTCATGGGAGTGATCCCAGGGGCCACCTTGTAATGGGCATCTATAGAATTAACCTCCCCCAGAGAAGGGGGGAATTTGATAGAATACTGCTACAGAAGGAAAAAATGTGGATCTTGGATTTGAGGAGTCTCCACCCCTTGGGGTTGAATACAGAGTGTAATTTATCAGTCTTTCTGGAGCAGTAACTACTTTATCCTCTGACATTCATTGCTTGGGATGAAGATACTATTCTCTAATAAAAAGAGTGGGACAAAATATTTTCCAGTTTTTGAGTGATCATCTGTAACTACAATTCCCTTCCCCGCTCATATTAAATGTTGTATATTATCTGATTTACTTGTATGTGTTTAGCATCTGGGTGTCGGAGAATCTTCTCTAATCAACAATGTGGGATAAATAATTTCCCAGCGATAGGGTTATCTTTTGGAACTACAATTCCCTTCCTTACCCCACATAAAGACTAGATGATATACACTTTCTGGTCCACTGATACTTTTTTTTTTTTTTTTTTACAGGTTAGTGGTCCACTGATACTTAGATGAGGTTCTCATCCTCCCTGGTATTATCTATAAGCAGGAGATAAATGATCTCCCAGCGCTAGCGTTATTTTGTAGAACTATAAACCCCTTCCCCACTCTATACAAAGATGAAACGCTGTGTATATCTGTCTTAACCTTATTTCACTGTTATAACACCATGGAGACAATTAGAACATATTTCCGCACATGGTGTCTTCTGGTATCTATACCTATAGTTTCTAAGAAAATACTTGTTTCTTTGGTGTTCTGTTATGACTTTCTTTTTGTTATGTGCAGGATCCATATTTTGCTTGATCTGTTGTCATTTTGACAGTGTCTGGGGTATAATCCTGTTTCTATATTTTTTAGGATATGCTTTGCTTTAATATCTATATGTTGGGAAATAGAAATGTACATAATGATATGATCGCTTCCTCTTAATAGGAGACTTTGGTGCAAACCTGGATCTGTAGTATCTGTTTCATTTTTTTAATTTATTTTTTATGTTTAAACACTGGCTGCTGCGCTGAAAGATCGGATTTCTCTATTTGTATATGTTTTTTTTTTTTTGGCTTACTAATTGGAAATAGATGGATGCTGAGCTACTCCCAGGGGTGTCAATTTACCTAATTGCCTAGTATATTTAAATGTGCCCATTGCCCATCATTCCATGCTCTAAAGCAGTGTTTTTCAACCAGTGTGCCGCGGCACACTGGTGTGCGTGAAGAGTCCCCAGGTGTGCCGCGGCAAAATGACCCCCAATATAGGCAGCTATCTGATGGCCACCTGGTTAATATTTGTTATTACAGTGCAGGTTAGGAGGATAATTAATTATGAGCTCCGAGTGTGGAGTCGAGAGACACAGATCCCGGCTTCCGGAAGCTGCAGCGCCTATGATGGACGTCTTACTGCTCCAATCCGTGACTACGGGACGTGTGACGTTCATCATAGGCGCTGCAAGCTCAGAAGGCGGGAATTACAAAGCCGCCGGCGTGCCATGATGTCACATGATCCATCCCCGCTCAGGGATCGGCTCGGTACAGCGGCTCTTCTCTCCTCGGCTCCTCACCTCCTCCTCCATGTTGACACACATCAACATATGTACACAGGTTAGCCATTGTTTTGAAAAGCTTCTTTGTTACGTTTTTTCTTTTTATTTGCGTTGACTTGCCAGGTATTTTTTGGGGGGGTAAAATCAGTGACTTCAGTGTTTATATCCAATAGCATAGCATTAAAGTTGCCTCCATTTTTGGGAAAATATCAGCCTTATCGGAAACGAAAAATATCAGCCTTATGGTCCCATTAATGTAATTGGTTATAAGTTAAATTTTTACTGGATACGTGGCAACCTTACATAGCATTGGTGTAGGCAGAATGTCAAATGAATCTTTACATAGTAACATAATAAGGTGGACACCTTCCAGGACAAAACGTAATAGAAAATTGCATACTTTCTTATTGCGAGTTTCAGAAGTATTATGCTGGAAGTAAAAATAAATTTCTAATCATTTTTAATCAAAGGCATGTAGGTATGTGCTATTGCTGGATTACATTGTCTGCTGCTAGTGTTCTTCACAGAAAAGATGAAGGTTACCCACAAATTGGGGTATTATATTGTGTTTTGTTTTAATTAATTGAACCACTGTGCACATAGCAAGTGGCATAATTTTTTTTTCAAATTTTTGGTTTGGTGTGCCTCGAGATTCTGACAGATTTTAAAGTGTGCATTGGTTGAAAAAAAGGTTGAAAAACACTGCTCCAAAGAAACTCAGGATCTGAGTGAAACATGTCAGCATGACGCCACCACACCCTGTGTATTAGGGATACAGCTTGACTACCAAGGACATTCCTCCACTTTGATATCCCTGAATTCATTGATGAAAGCAGCAATCGTGTGATACACCAGCAGTGCATGCCTGGGAGTGAGACAGCTTTCCTTCTGACAGTAGCACCCGCAGCTGTAAGAATACACTGATTCCAGCTGGAAAATTTGCCATCAGTCAGCGCCTGTATCCACTTTGCTGCAGCCTTTATTAATAGATCATTTGCCAATGTAACTCTGATATTAGTTGATTAAGGCCCCTTTCCCACTGGTGCGTTTTTCAGGCGCTTTGGCGTTAAAAAAGAAAAAAAGAAGCCTGTAAAGCGCCTGAAAGAAGCCTCATCTGCAATCCCAATGTGAAAGCCTGAGTGCTTTCAGAGCCTTTTCACACTGCCAGCACCCGAAAAACACTGGTAAAGCGCCGCTAAGACCCCTTTCACACTGGGCGTTTTTCAGGCTCTTTGGCATTAAAAAAAGCTCCCTCAATGGAAAGGAGGCTTTAAGAGCGGTGCATTCAACGCTCCTAAAGCACTGCAAAGAAGCTTCTTGCCGCCCTGCCAGTGCAGCGCCTCAGTGTGAAAGGACTCAGGCTTTCACATTGGGATTGCAGATGCAGCTTCTTTCAGGCGATTTTTTTTTTAATGCTAAAGCGCCTGAAAAATGCCCCGGTGTGAAAGGGGTCTAAGCAACTTCAGTCAAGCAAGGCAGTCCACATGCTAATCGACACTTGGCTTGTCCCTGCTGGACCAGTCAATTTTTTAACAGTGTATGGTCAGATTCAATAGCACCCACTATAAGGACTGGTTCATACTAGTGCAATTTTTAAATGCGGCTTGAGTTGCACTGAATCACAAATCACATTGTTTTCAATGGTGCCAGTTCAAATCAGTGTGAATCTGCAATTTACGCCACATTAGCAAATCTGTTCCTGATAACAATTATAAATTAGGTAATGTTTTTTCTTTGTGTTGTATTACACTTGTAAACCAACATTGTACATTGTGTATACATTAATTTTTTTTCTTTTTTTGGTTACAGTTTTAGAAATCGATCTACTGGGATGGAATCTGGCAGTACATTTAGTTCTAATGGCATACGCTTCAAAAGGCAAAGGATTGAAAATGGCATTTTAGGTGATAAGAGTGGTGATAAAGATGATTATAAAGTCCCATCTATGTCATGTGTGTTATTTATATTCAGCCTTTCACATTACTTTAGCACACAGCTCTAGGTTTCCATGCAGTCCCACCTCTTCACCTCCAGGTTTCAGCACTCGAGTCCATCCTCGCCAACCAAAATATCCTTTAGAAAAGATGTAATGGATTAGAACTGTGTTGTTTTGTGTACCCTGTGTCCTAATTGGAGAGATTCTCCAAAGTCACATGACCTTAAAGGAGAAAGGGATAGTTTTGCAGCGCTTTGGAAGCGCTGCCTATTCATTTTAATGGGCAGGGGCATTTTGGGAGAGCTATTTTATAGCACTCCAAAGATGCTACTTGCAAGATTTTTTCTAACGTTCCGCCAGCGCACCGCTCCAGTATAAAAGCACACATTGCAATGAATGGGAGGCAAGTTTCAGGTGCTTTTCAAAGACTGTTTCTAGCGCTAAAATGCCCGAAAACTGCCTCTGTGAAAGGGGGTCTTAGTGAAAGTAAGTGTGAAAATAAAAGTGAGGGTGTATTTCCTCTCTTAGTCTACATTTTAACTAGCCTGCTTGGTAAAATGCAGCTTTTTACTGTGCAGGCAAATTGAGAGCAAGCTCCAGCAGGGGAGCATTTTGTTATGCGTTTTCGAGCATCGCACTTTCTGCTTGTGTTTTTAAGGTAAAGTAAAAAAAAAATACAACTAACTTTTTTTTTTAACTATAAGCAAAGACATGATCATGTTAGATGAAGAGGTTATGAATAATATACAACCCCAATTCCCAAAAAGTTGGGACGCTGTGTAAAATCTACATACAAACAGAACTCAAACCCACATTTTATTCACAATATAAAATCGTAAACATATCAAATGTTTAAACTGAGAAAATGGACAATTTTTAATAAAAAAAATAATGTAAGTAATTTTAATAAGGTAAACAGCCCATTTCCAATTCAAGATGGTGGTACAGAAGGAGACATGCGGGGAAAGAGCAGTGGGTGATAAAAGGACAATACAGGATCCCCGAGCTTGTAAAAATTGTTATCCTACAAATAGCAGGAAAAGGTAACAGGCATATGGAAAGTAAAATTCATGGACAGGGCTGAAGTTTTATCTTTAAGGGCTGTGCATTGACCTGTGTTTTTCAACACTAAATAAACACAGGTCATCATTAGGGCACACCAATTGTTTTCTAGGTGCCCTGTTCACACCATAATGCTGGTGTGATGTGTGGTGCATTGTAGTATGGAAAAAGTATATGACACTTCAAATTTTAGTTGATATAGATTTATTTTTATTTTTTTATATTACTACTTATTCTGTGTTTTGCTATTAATTTTGTTGTCTATTATTTATATAGCTCTTCTTTAGTAGAAGCTTGCCCATAGGGGTTCCTGGGGCAGCGCCCCACCAGTTTGCGGGGGGGGGGGGGGGGGACTATATGATTATTTTCTGTTGAATTTTTTATTTTGTTTATATTTTGATCTTTCTCCCTCTCCTGTTGCTAGGTAGATTAAAAAAAAAAAGCCAAATTGTGATTTATGTTTTTCCTAATCTGCCTAGCAACAGACCGAACCGTCCAAAAAAATATTACAACTGTCATTTAGAAACACTGAGTAATGCCCTGTACACACAATTGGATTGTGAGCTTTTGGTCGGAAATTCCGACAGTGTGTTTGCTCCATCCAACATTTACTGTCAGAATTTCCGCCAACAAAAGACAGAGCTGGTTCTCTATTTTTCCAACGGAAAAAGTTCTTGTCGGAAAATCCGCTTGCCTGCATGCAATTCCAGCGCAAAAAAAAACATGCATGCTCAGAATCAAGCAGAAGAGCTAAACTGCCTCTTGAACTTTATTGATCTTGGCTCGTCGTACGTCACTGCATTCTTGACGGTTGGAATTTCAGACAAAATTTGTGTGTATGCAACACAAGTTCGTGCCTACATTCCGTCAGAAAAAAAATCGGGCATAACAGTTTATCCACGCTTACTGGCTGCCTGCCAGTTCCCTATTGTGTTTAATGGGAGTTCATTAGGGCGGGCCGAAATACCGACCTGACCTGAGTTACAGAGCCTGGGGATCGGTAGGTGTGCCTGCACACAGAGTTACACCTCTTGGCACTTGAAGGGTGTGTGGTGTGGGATGGGAGATGGTCTGGAGTGTTGAGGGCAGGATGATGCTCGGAGTCTTTATCCTGACATGTGGACAGTGTACACAGCGTGGAGCTGGATGCCGAACATCGGGGATGGGAGTCCGCTGAGCATGTTGTCACTGCAACAGTTCACCAGTGTTCGAACAGAACAATGAAACATACTGTGACAATTCACCCCGTCTCAGTGAGATTAGTGCTATAACATACTCATATTTTATCCGCAATCCAATTAGAAAATAATTTATTTTACTATTGTAATACCAGAGGAAGATGGATTCTGATTGGGTACTGCTTTACCTATTGTATTGTATTGTTTTATTAAATAGACATGAATCTCAACCATTCCAGGGGAGGAGAACTACCGGCCCATCAACGCCACCAACAGGGTAAGAGCTATATAGTTTGGAGCGATCTAGAAAGGTGCAAGATACACTAATATTGTTTAGTGTGATATAGTATAGTTACATAGTTAGTCAGGTTGAAAAAAGACACAAGTCCATCCAGTTCAACCATAAAAAATAAATAAACAAACAAAATAAAACACAGTACATCCCATACACCCAACTCCATACCCACAGTTGATCCAGAGGAAGGCAACAAAAAACCAGCAGAGCATGATCCAATTTGCTACCGGAGGGGAAAAAATTCCTTCCTGATCCCCCAAGAGGCAATCGGATTTACCCCGGATCAACTTTACCTACAAATCTTAGTACTCAGTTATATTATGTGCATTTAGGAAAGAATCCAGGCCCTTCTTAAAGCAATCTACTGAGCTGGCCAGAATCACCTCTGGAGGGAGTCTGTTCCACATTTTCACAGCTCTTACTGTGAAGAAACCTTTCCGTATTTGGAGGTGAAATCTCTTTTCCTCCAGACGTAAGGAGTGCCCCCTTGTCCTCAGTGTTGTCGGCTCTCTTATATTATTGTACCAGCTTCATTACTATATATATATATATATATATATATATATATATATATATATATATATATATATATATTAGAGCTGAATCGATTAATCGATAATGAAAAACGCTGTCAACGATTTTCATTATCGATTAGTTGGTTCTAGGGGTGCAACGGATCATGCCCGATCCGAACGGGCCGACCTGTTCGGATCGGCACAGAATGCGATCCGCGGATCGCATCGCCGCCGCGGCCTTAGGAAAGACCGCGGCTTCGGCCTAGCTCCGGAGTGGTCTGCCATCTTGGTACACCCGGCGGCGGTGCGCGCTGACATCACCCCTCCCTCTGCACGTGGATCTATTCTATTCTGCAAGAGCACGCAGTACTGAGAGACTGAGAAGTACAAGTAGTACAGTGAGTTCATTCATCATATGTAGTGTTACTGTTTACTAGTGTGGGGGCAATGTTGGCTATTATTACAGTGTTACTGATTGTTTGTTTACTAGTGTGGGGGCAATATTGGACTGGAACAGTGATGGTGATGACGAGTGGGGGACAATGGTGGACAAAACAGTGACTAGTGGGGGGCAATGGTGGACATTAGATTACAGTGATGAGTGGGGGCAATGGTGGATGACTGGATGTTACAGTGAGGTGGGGGCAATGGTGGATATTATTACAGTGGGGGGAGGGGGAAATAGCGCCCCATTGGTGTTCCTGGGAGGGGGGAATAGTGCCCCATTGCAAAGTTGTGTAATGTTAAACGCTTTTTAATCTGCTGTTTGAGTGTAACGCTCAGTTTTTTCATTACTAGAATTAAAAATTTCACATTACGTTTTTTTAATGATTTTATCCGATTAATCGAAAAAATAATCGGCCGATTAATCGATTATGAAATCGATTAGTTGCAGCTCTAATATAAATATATATAATGTGTGTGTGTGTGTTGGCTTCTCTCCTATAATATAGTGTATATAATATAGTACACTGCTCAAAAAAAATGAAAGGAACACTTTTGAATCAGAACTCCTGGGATAATGATCTGGTCAGTTAAGTAGCAGAGGGGGAGGGGTGTATACAGAGGGGGTTGTTAATCAGTTTCAGCTGCTTTGCTGTTAATTGAAATTAACAACAGGTGCACTAGATGGGCAACAATGAGACAACCTCCAAAACTGGAATAGTTTTTCAGGTGGAGGTGTCTGACATTTGTTTCCCTACTCCTCTTTTCTGACTGTTTTTCACTAGTTTTGCATTTGGCTAGGGTCAGTGTCACTACTGGTAGCACAAGGTGATACTTGGACCCTATAAAGGTTGCACAGGCAATCCAACTCCTCCAGGATGGCACATCAATACGTGTCATTGCCGGAAGGTTTGCTGTGACTCCCAGCACAGTCTCAAGAGCATAGACTAGATTCCAGGAGACAGGCAATAACTCTAGGAGAGCTGGACAGAGTCGTAGAAGGTCCTTAACCCATCTGCAGGACCGGTATGTGCACCTTTGTGCAAGGAGGAACAGGATAAGCACTGCCAGAGCCCTACAAAATTACCTCCAGCAGGCCACTGGTGTGAATGTCTCTGACCAAACAATCAGAAACAGACTTCATGAGGGTGGCCTGAGGGCCCGACGTCCTCTAGTGTGCTCTCTGCTGGACACTGTGGAGCTTGATTGCCAATTCTGGTGTTCAATGGAAAATACCAATGATGTGCCATCTTTTCATTCTTAACACATTACCCAGTCCATATCAGTATAGATATCCAGCATGAGATTTTTGCCTGTTTAAAATCTGATATGTTTTGAAGTTTTCCTTTAATGTTGTTGAGCAGTGTATAACCGGTAACAGGATGGGGCTGAGACTTGTAGACTCCCCATACTGTGTGCGTGAACTTGTACATGATGGGGGATGATGATTGGGGGGGGGGGGGGGGGTTACAGTCAGCAGATGAGATGCCAGCCAGTGCATACAGTACAGACACTTTCCCACCTGTGTTTTACAGTATTGCTCCCTGTCAGTCTTTATGGTTCCTGACTGGCTAGATCCTAACTGCTGCCAACTGATAGTGATCACATCTCATTCTGCGCTTATCGGTGCAGTGCGCAGTGATCGGTCACTGCACAGCCAAGCTCGCAGTGACCGGTGAAGGAAAGAGGACGGCTATGTACCGAATAGAAGCAAACACGAGGCTCCCTCCCGCAGATAATCCCGACCGATCACTGCACCCGTCAGGCGATCGAGGGGCTCTCACATCCCAATAGTAAGCAGTCAGCTGTTAAGTTATGAAGGCTGGGGCTGGTTGTTGCTATGGGTTACAGTGTTATCACTATAAGTTACAGCACTATTGCTATGGGTGGAAGTAAGTGGAGTACAGGGGACGGAGTGGGTGGTGTCTTTAAGGGGTGGGGCTTATGAGAAGTGGGATGGGTCAAATGGAAGGGCGAGGTCGGCGCTCCACCATCTTAAAACTTCACCAGCCACCACTGCTCTTCTGTCAAACTTTGTAATAAAATAATATTTTAAATGTAAAAAATAATAGAAGTTTTTTGTATTCTTGTCTTTAGGGAAATCAATCGTCTTTGAATAGAAGCCTGCATTTACTTTGTGGTAATTTTTTCTTTTAGGAACTTGTTTTGTACAGCTGCATGCCCACCAAGAAATATTCCAGTCTGAAAAGTGGAAGCCCAATGGCAGCACCCTATATCACCCACTTTCATCACACCTTTTAGTAAACTTTGAAAAATATGATCAGATCAGCTTTGATGAAGGATTGTTTTTTATTGGAGATGAAACAGGGGGATGTTTGCAAAAAGAACAAGGTAAGGTTGCTGGGAGGGACAGTTCACCAGAAAATAGATTTCAAGTTTGACCATCTTTTTAAAAAAAAAAATGTTCCTCCTTTTAAAAATATTATTGCAAATTTTTTCCTGCCCTAAGGCCCCTTTCACATTGGGGCGGGAGGTGCGGTGGTGGTAAAGCGCCGCTATTTCGTGGCGCTATTTGGCCACTAGCGGGGATGGTTTTACCCCCGCTAGTGGCCGAGAAAGGGTTAAAACTGCTGGCGGTATAGCCGCGGTGTCCCATTGATTTCAGTGGGCAGGAGCAGTAGACACACCGCTCCAAAGAAGCGGCTAGTAGGACTTTTTTCTCGGTCCTGCCAGCGCACCGCTCCAGTGTGAAAGCCCTCTAAGTAATAGTCACTTGCTTTGTCAAGGATCGGCCTATGCCTGTCTCTCATACATAACTGTTTGCAATGGTTATATTTGCCTCTGATGTATGCTTTTCTGCAATGGACCACTTTTCAGAGCTGTTTGACAGGTGGTGAAGGGTTGATATTTCTCCTCCTCATCACCTGTTTTTAATATTCTAAATTGTTGTACCACTGGGTGCAGTACCGTGTTTCCCCCGAAAATAAGCCCCGGGCGTATATTAATTTTGGCAACAAAAGACACAGTAGGGCTTATTTTCGGGGTAGGTCTTATCATGTAACGTGTTGTCTTCTCTCCCTGCCTGTCAGGAATCCCCAATGTGAACTGAGCTAAAATGCTTGTAAAATCCTATAATCCACTCTATTACCATATTATATAATGTACAATGTGTGTGTTTCTGTAATATAATTGTGCCAAATACCTTCGTTATAGCGCCTCACTGCGCTTCTGTGACCCGCCGGAGCTTTTCCCCCTGCAATTCTATTACAGAAACACACACATTGTACATTATATATTACTGTAATAGACCGGATTATAGGATTTTACAAGCATTTTAAACTAGGGTTTATTTTCAGGGTAGGGCTTATATTGCAGCCCTCCTGGAAAATGACGCTAGGTCTTATTTTCGGGGCAGGTCTTATTTTCAGGAAAACAGGGTATAACTGGTAGGGCATTATTAACTTGCAGTTTCCGGAAGGAAATGGAAGGAGTGGATTTTTTTTTTCTTCCTAGCGGAGAGTTATAGCTTTCCTAGCATAGAATAGTAGGAGACCAGTCATGAATCTCTCTGCTGCTATAGAAATTATATCCTCAATCAGGCCCGGCATGCACATCTTTGAAGAAGGGACAATGGCGGTGTCGACCGGCGAATTGCTTACCAATAGTACCTGTAACGGTCACTATTCATTCCCCCGACCCAAGACAGCTTATCCGACACTCCACAATCCAGCAGACACGACCCATTCCATTTCCCAGAATAAACGAGATGCACAGCTCTGTTCACTGGTTCCAAAATGAATGAATACTTTAATGGTGATATACAGTTACAAAGCATGCTGCAGTAATCACAGGGACAATGAAACACTCCACCCAAAACATCACACAATGAGTGCTTAACGAGTCCCCCTCAGTCCACATCCCACAGACTTTTCGGCACCGATCTGACGTAATTAACATTAACTAATTACTACAGCTCACAAGTACCATTCTACATCTTAGACCAGGGGTCCTCAAACTACGGCCCTCCAGTTGTTCAGGAACTACAATTCCCATGATGCCTAGTCATGTCTGTGAATGTCAGAGTTTTACAATGCCTCATGGGACTTGTAGTTCCGCAACAGCTGGAGGGCCGTAGTTTGAAGATCCCTGTCTTAGACCGACGTTCTGACTCCGCGATAAGCTGCTACATAATGCACATTCCTTTGTAGACGTAATTGACATGCTAATCCATTACACCTGAAAAGAGACGTCTGACCTTTAGACCGCTAACTCACAACACATCTATCATCAATAGTATTTTCATACAGTGTCATTAGCATCCACAATAAAAGGTCTTTCAGAAGCCAGACTCAGTTAACACCTCAAAGTTAGACATCTGACCTTTACAGACTTAATTAGTACAATAGACACAAAACAGTATTGGCATTACACAATGGACAATAAAATATCTTAGGAGCCCGACTCAATTAACACCTCAACGGTCTATTGACCTGTTCATTAGGAAAAACTTGTAATATTTCAAGATATCCTGCAATACATGAATTATCATTTATGTCCCATCTCATGTAATTCATGATATCATTCCTCAGTCATCCTATGCCCCTCGGACATAGGATGACCCAAGAGTCATTGGTGAAGCTGGCACAGGAGTACATCGCATCCTTCAAAAGTCTGAGTATCCGGGGTCATTCCGTTACATCTCTCCCCTTTCGGTAGGAGACTAACACAGGAGGAGACCCCAGACGGGTTGACTCCGAAGTTAGTTAGGCCTCGTACACACGATCGGACATATCCGATGAAAACGGTCCGCGGACCATTTCCATCGGATATGTCCGATCGGGAGTTTGATCCGATGGCGTGTACACACCATCGGATCAAATTCCCCGCCGCCGGACGGCGCGGTGACGTTGACGCTGCCACGTCACCGCCACGTCACCGCACCAGGAAGTTAAACACTTCCGCGCATGCGCCGAATCCATTCGGCGGCGGCGGTGGGGGACGACATGTCTGCTGGTAAGTGTACTAACCAGCAGACATGTCGGGCGGACAGATTCCACCGGATGGATTTCAAAGCATGCTTTGAAATCTGTCGGGTGGAGAAATCTGTCCGCTAGCCCATACACACGAGCGGAGATGTCTGCTGAAACGGTCCATCGGACCGTTTTCAGCGGACATATCCCCTCGTGTGTACGAGGCCTTAGTCAGTTCCATTCCTCCAATGCTGTTATACCCACAGTACCCCAAATAAATTGCTCCAAACAGAGCATTACTCACCTAGCCAACCTCTGCCTCTCTCAGAGAACATGCCTGCCGCTGGGGAGAGGCTTGGACTGGCCCTTCTCCCTGGGGTCCTTTCAGCTTCTGGAGAGAAGACAGGGTGAGTGTGCTCAGTTCATCATGCTGTTGGGGGTCTGGGCCAACTGCCCCTCATTCCTGGGGTATATCAGTGGAGACTGAAGTCCCATCCACTTCCACAGGAACTCCCTCTCCTCCTAGTTAAGAGCAGAGGCTTGTGGCACTCTGCTCTGTTGCCAGCTCTTCTGCTGGGTTGCTGTGAGGGGAGACCACAGTCCCATCCCCCGATGTCGGCTCAAGCTGCAGTTGTGTGCAGCGGCCAGTAGCATCCTGCCCTGCTGCCAGTGATTCAGCTGGGAGTAAAAGCTTTACCACCTCAGCTTGTTGCTGGAGAGAGGGGCCAACTGCCCCGGCTCCCTGGAACTCCACAGTTTCCGGTGCTGGGCAGAGATTGCTAGCACTCTGCCCTGTTGCCAGCACTTCTGCTGGGGATGCATAAACCGTAAAATCCTCTGGACGGTCCATTAAGTCCATACGTTCTGTGGCTGGGGAGATGAGCCAACTGCCCCGGCCCCCTGGAACTCCACATTATCCGCTTCGACTTTAGGGATGGCAATCTCCATATTTTCCACTGCCGATTCATCCGCCAGGATTTCAGAGTTGTCATCCGAACTTTCCTCATAGCCCCACCCTGCTGCTGAGCAGAGTCTAGCAGCTGTCTGTAGGCGATCTCCAGCTCCCATTCCTGAATGGCCAGAAACTCCAAATCTTCCTGTAACCAGTGCCCTTCCAAGACATGCAATTTTTCCTTTCTGTGCTCCATTTTTTCCTCCAAGTGCCACTCCCGATCATCCCCAAAGTCAGGATCACTGTACATCCTCCAATACAACAATCCCAGGCCATCATGGTCCTAGCTAGGGATGAGCTTCGCGTTCGATGTGAACACATGTTCGCATCGAACATCGGCTGTTCGATTGTTCGTCGAAAACGAACAAATCGGGTCGTTCGCGCCAAATTCGAATGACGCGCAACGGCCCATAATTCACTGCGGCGTTGCGCGCTGATGATTGGCCAAGCATGCACCATGACCCTGCATGCTTGGCCAATCACAGCGCCCAAAAAACGAAGAGACCTAATTGGCCAAAGCCTGGGTGCTTTGGTCAATTAGGGCTCAGGGCTTTAGCACACGCCTCACACTATAAAAGGCCGCCTCCCGGGCGGCCTCGTGTAGTGTGTTCCGGCTTGCTTAGAGAAGTGAGACAGAGAGAGAGATAGATAGAGACACAGGGCCAGATTCAGGTAGATCAGAGCATCTTTGCTCTGGAGTAACGCATCTCATTTACGTTATGCTGCAGAAATTTTAGGAGCAAGTGCTGTTATTCATGAAGCACTTGCTCCTAAAGTTGCGGCAGCGTATCGCAAATGAGCCGGCGGAATTCAAATTGGGCGGGTACGGGGCGCGTATTATTTAAAATAAGCGCGATCCCGCGGCGAACGTACTGCGCATGCGTCGAGTGTCAATGCATCCCAGTGCGCATGCTCCAAGTTCTGTCAGTGAACGTCAATGACGTCACGTCCCCATTCATGAATGTTTTACGCAAACGACGCGATTTGTTTTTTTTCCGACGCGATGACGACGGCTATACCTAACATAGGATATTCCACTAGGGGGGCTGCTTTATCTATACGCCGCGTATCGCTTCCGGAAACGTCGTAAAGTCACTGCGTCGCGCCCGAAAAAGATCGTGAATTGCCGATTTCCGCTCATTAACATATTTTTTGAGCGTAAATCGGCGGGAACGCCCCCGGCGCCATTTTTAAGTTGAAGTAACGATGCGATGGCGAAATTCAATTACGCCGATCGCATCGGAACTCCAACCCGGCGTTTCTTGTTTTCTGGTTACAGAAAACAAAAACGCCGGCTTAAAGTGACAGTTAGGCTGGCGGATCCATTGATCCGCCAGCCTAACTCTACCTGAATCTGGCCCACAGTGTCTTTTCACATAGATAGATACATAGATAGATAGATAGATAGATAGATAGATCAGGGAGGCTACTAGTATAGTTAAATGTACAGTTTGTAGAGAATATATTGACATCCCTAGGAGTTGTCAATATATTTATAAACTGTATAGCTTAGCTAGTTCTGCTATTAGTATCTGTCAGGCAGGAGATTGTGCTTGATGCTCTAACGTGTTAGTGTACACGTGTTAGTTAATTGCACATAGACGCATTAACTGTTACTGCACGTGTGCTATTTATTTGCACAGAAAGGCAGTTGCTGTTAATGCAAGTGGGCTATTGAATTGCACAGAAACGCAGTCGCTCTGACTGTGCGTGTGCTGTTTAATACCACCTTAGCGCATTTGGGGTCACCGCACGTGTGCTGTTACATACCACCTGAGCGCATTTGGGGTCACCGCACGTGTGCTGTTACATTCCACCCTAGCGCATTTGGGGTCACTGCACGTGTGCTGTTACATATCAACTGAGCGCATTTGGTGTCACCGTACGTGTGCTGTTACATACCACCCTAGCGCATTTGGGGTCACCGCACGTGTGCTGTTACATATCACCTGAGCGCATTTGGGGTCACCGCACTTGTGCTGTTACATATAACCTGAGCGCATTTGGTGTCACCGCACGTGTGCTGTTACATACCACCCTAGCGCATTTGGTGTCACCGCACGTGTGCTGTTACATACCACCTGAGCGCAGTTAGTGTCACCGTACGTGTGCTGTTACATACCACCTTAGCGCATTTGGTCTCACCGCACGTGTGCTGTTACATATCACCTGAGCACATTTGGGTTCACCGCACGTGTGCTGTTACATACCACCTGAGCGCAGTTAGTGTCACTGTACTGTGCTGTTACACACCACCTGAGCGCATTTGGGGTCACCGCACGTGTGCTGTTACATACCACCTGAGCGCATTTGGTGTGACTCCGCTTGTGCTGTTACATACCACCTGAACGCAGTTGGTGTCACTGCGCTTGTGCTGTTACATACCACCTGAACGCATAAACATGTCTGGAAGGACAACAAAGAGAGGCAGAGAGTCACGAGGGCAAGCAGGCTCTGCATGTAGAGGTGACGCTGGTAGTGGATGTGGTGCATCCTCTTCAGCACGTGGCTGTGGCCGCTCGTCCTTCTTTTCGGGAGCTGGCCGTGTTGAGCCTCAACATGCAGAGAAATTAGTAGAGTGGATGACCAAGCCATCCTCATCCTCCCTCACACAGACTGATCAAAGTTTATCTGGCAAAGCAGCTGCCAAGGCGTCCTCTTCCCTCTGCACAATGGCTTCACACAATACTTCCCTAGTACCACCATGTCCTCCTGAGGAGTCCCCCGAACTGTTTCAACACAGTGTTGGGTACATGCTGCAGGAAGATGCGCAGCGTTTTGAAGACTCCGATGACGGAACACTGATAGAGGAAGGCATTGATGTGAGCCCAGGGAGAGGGAGTGGCCGAGAGGGACAGCAATTTGTCAGTGATGATGTTCCCCCAGCTGGAGCATACTGCCAGGTTGTTGACAGTGATGAGGAGGGAGGGGATGATGAGTTCACTGACTCTACCTGGGTGCCTGATAGGAGAAGGAGGAGGACGAGGCACAGGCACATCTCCAAAGAGGCAGGATGCCCTCCAGGGGTCAGCTTAAGGTCACACCCACTGCATTACAGCGCACATCTACGGCGCTTGTGCATGGCGCTGCTGTGTCTGACCGGTACAGCAAAAAAGTTCTTTGGTGTGGGCCTTTTTTGAAACATGTCCACAGGATCGTACCTTTGCTATTTGCAACTTATGTCGCAAGCGTATCTCGCGTGGCCAAAACATCAACCGCCTGGGTACCACATGCTTGTCCAGACATATGTCGACCTGCCATGCAGCTCGTTAGCAAGCACACCAGAAAGACCCACACCAAAGACAAAAGCGTACCCCCCCTTGCCCTTCTGGGACTTCCAACCCCAGTAGACCCCCAGTCCTCTCTGAAGCCTGCAGTGAAGGTGTAGAAATAGGTGTGTCACAAGCTAGTAGTAGCGGTCAATCTACTGATAGTACCAGGCAAATTTCCCTGCCCCAGCTGCTGCAGCGCCGAAAGAAGTACAATCCCAGCCATCCACATGACCAGCAGTTGAATGCTAGCTTAGCGAAATTGCTAGCACTTCAACTGCTACCTTTTCAGTTGGTAGATTCTGCCCCCTTCCGTGAGTTTGTGCAATGTGCAGTACCTCGGTGGCAAGTACCCAAACACCACTTTTTCTCACGGAAGGCTATTCCGGCTCTCTACCGGCATGTGGAAGGCAATGTCCATGCCTCGCTGGACAGGGCAGTCAGTGGTAAGGTGCATCTTACCGCTGATTCATGGTCCAGCAGGCATGGACAGGGACGTTACCTGTCTTTTACGGCGCATTGGGTGACTCTGCTGGCAGCTGGGAGGGACGCAGGGCAAGGTCCAGTAGTTTTGGAGGTTGTTCCACCACCACGCCTCCAAAACACTACTACTGCTTGTGACACACCTCTCTCCTCCACCCCCTCCTCTTCTTCTTCCTCTGTGGCCTCTTCCTGTGGTGAGGTTTTCTCCGAACCAGCCGTGCTCCGTAGGTGTACGAGGGGCTACGCAGGAATGCAGGCCAAGAGATGCCATGCGGTGCTAGAGCTGGTGTGCTTGGGAGACAGGAGCCATACTGGGGAAGAGGTTTTGTCAGCTCTGCAGGGTCAGGCTGAGAGGTGGTTGACGCCACGCCAGCTGAAGCCTGGAATGGTGGTCAGCGATAATGGCACCAACCTCCTCTCTGCCCTGCAACAGGGAAAACTCACCCACGTGCCCTGTTTTGCGCATGTCCTCAATTTGGTGGTGCAGCGGTTCTTGGGCAGGTACCCGGGATTGCAGGATGTCCTGAAGCAGGCCAGGAAAGTCTGTGTGCATTTCCGGAGGTCATATAATGCCACTGCTCGGCTGACTGACCTCCAAAGGGAATACAACCTGCCCAAGAACCGCCTAATTTGTGACATGCCCACCAGATGGAACTCAACGTTGGCCATGCTGCAGCGGCTGCACACGCAGCAATGGGCCATCAATGAGTACTTGTGCCAATATGGCAGCAGAACTGGGTCAGGGGAGCTAGGTTTTTTTTCCCCACGCCAGTGGGCCTTTATCAGGGATGCATGCACTGTCCTGTCACCATTTGAGGAGGCCACGAGGATGGTGAGCAGTGACAGTGCATGCATCAGTGAGACTGTCCCTCTTATTCACATGTTGGAGCACACGCTACGTGGAA
This sequence comes from Rana kukunoris, assembly GCA_029574335.1. NCBI lineage: Eukaryota > Metazoa > Chordata > Amphibia > Anura > Ranidae > Rana > Rana kukunoris. The sequence continues at coordinate 392,010,969 of CM056049.1, forward strand.
TAATGGACAGGGCTCTTGAGGCAGAACAGAGGGAGGAAGAGGAGGACTTCCTTACCTCTCAAGACCCCCTTTACCCAGACAGTGGTCCTGCTTGCCCACCTAGCACACAGGAAGAGGATGAGGAGGAGGAGGATTGTATCAGCAGCATGGAGGTGGAGCCTAGCACTCAGCAGCAGCAGTCTTCAAGGGATCATTTACAGTCCCAAGGAGCACGTGGAGTTTTACGTGGCTGCGATGAGGTGCCTGTGGATCCTGTTGTCCTCAGTGACCCAGAGGACTGTGGCCCGAATGCCTCAGCAAACCTACGCTGCATGGCCTCCCTGATTCTGCAAAGCCTGCGTAAGGATCCTCGTGTACGTGCTATTAAGGAGAGGGATCATTACTGGCTGGCGACTCTCCTTGATCCACGTTACAAGAGTAAGGTTGCGGACCTTATGTTGCCATCGCAGAGGGAGCAGAAGATGAAACTTCTGCGGGAGGCCTTGCAGAAGGGTCTGTGCAATGCGTTCCCAGAACCGGGGGGATTACCAAAACCTGGCTCTGGACAACGTCTTGCTGAGGCTTCGGTGAGTCACAGAAGGGGCGGTGGAGAAGGTGGTCGTCTGACCGATGCATTCAGGCAGTTTTTTAGTCCGCAGCCCCAAGGTCTGACCGGTTCCAGCAACCATCGCCAACGTCTGGTTTACATGGTCCGGGAATACCTAGGGGCAAAATCTGACTTGGACACCTTCCCCACTGAAAATCCTCTGGCTTACTGGGTCTTTAGGATGGATCACTGGCCAGAGCTTGCCCAGTACGCAATTGAGCTACTGGCTTGCCCTGCATCCAGTGTTCTTTCAGAACGGACATTCAGTGCTGCTGGAGGCTTTGTCACTGATCACAGGGTGCGCCTCTCCACCGGCTCTGTTGATCGACTGACCTTCATCAAAATGAATCAGGCTTGGATCAACACCAGCTACCAAGCACCTGATGCTGATATTAATGAATAATATCTTTTTGTTGAAAAGTCGGATCCCTTTTAGACTGCTGATGCTGAGTGACTGTCCTCTTATGCTGCTGATGGAATATCCTTCTCCTCCTCACTTTTCTTGCTGATAGCTAGTAAGAAATGTTGTGTTTCTGGGCTCCGCCACCAGTGCCTAAGGCACAATTTTTAAGCCCCTGATTAACAGGGGCGCCTAAGAACAATTTTTGATGCAATACTTTGCACGTGGCTACTTGCTGCGCTCCAATTGGAGTTATTGGGAGGGGTTGCAGTGTTGTGTTGTGCCCAAGGCACAATTTTTCAGCCCCTGTTTAACAGGGGCGCCCAATAACAATTTTTGATGCAATACTTTGCACGTGGCTCCTTGTTGCGCTCCAATTACAGTATGTTTTAAGGGGTGCCCTTTTTTCAAAAATTTTTCTTTCACAAAATAATAATGGCCCCCCACCACCGCTAAAATATTCGACATATTGTTGCCACACAGAACGTGCGCAAGTAGCATTAATTACTTTTTTTTTATAGTCCTCTCATGTTGTGCAGGGACATTTCTAAACACGTGCCACTACTATAGACACCCAGCAGGTGTGATATTTAAAGGAATTTTTTTTTTTTTTCACTTTAACCACTTCCCGCCCGGCCAATAACAGATTTACGGCCGGGAAGTGGTTATGAAATCGTGACTGGCCGTTCTCAAACGGCTAGCACGATTTCAATGCCGCGCGCGCCCGTGGGGGCGCGCAGCGCGGCGATCGGTGATGCGGGGTGTCAGTCTGACACCCTGCACCTCCGATCTCGGTAACGAGTCTCCGGCGGAGCCTCGTTACCACGTGATCAGCCGTGTCCAATCACGGCTGATGACGATGTAAACAGGAAGAGCCGCCGACGGCTCTTCCTCACTCGCGTCTGACAGACGCGTGTAGAGGAGAGCCGATCAGCGGCTCTCCTGACCGGGGGGGTTCGCGCTGATTGTTTATCAGCGCAGCCCCCCCTCGGATCGCCACACTAGACCACCAGGGTACTAAAAAATAATAAAAAAAAAGAACAAAAAAAAAAGGGGGGGCAGTAAAAAAATAAATGATGCCAATCAGTGCCCACACATGGGCACTGATTGGCAACATTGATCCATCAGTGCCACCCCTCAGTGATTGTCAGTGCCAATCCGTGCCCACCTGTGCCACCTATCAGTGCCCACCTGTGCCACCTATCAGTGCCCACCTGTGCCGCCTATCAGTGCCCACCTGTGCCGTCCATGAGTGCCCACCTGTGCCGTCCATGAGTGCCCACCTGTGCCGTCCATGAGTGCCCACCTGTGCCGTCCATGAGTGCCCATCAGTGCCGCCCATGAGTGCCCATCAGTGCCGCCCATGAGTGCCCATCAGTGCCGCCCATGAGTGCCCATCAGTGCCGCCCATGAGTGCCCATCAGTGCCGCCCATGAGTGCCCATCAGTGCCCCATACCAGCGCCGCCTATCAGTGCCCATCAGTGCTACCTAATTGGCGCCCATCAGAACTACCTCATCAGTGCCCATCAGTGCCACCTCATCGGTGCCCATCAGTGCCACCATATCAGTGCCCGTAATTGAAAGAGAAAACATACTCATTTACAAAAAAATTAACAGAAAAAAATAAAAACTTTATTTTTTTTTCAAAATCTTCGCTCTATTTTTAGTTGTTGCGCAAAAAAAAAAAATCGCAGAGGTGATCAAATACCACCAAAAGAAAGCTCCATTTGTGGGGAAAAAAGGACGCCAATTTTGTTTGGGTGCAGTGTAGCATGACCGCGCAATTGTCATTCAAATTGCGACAGTGCTGAAAGCTGAAAATTGGCTTGGGCGGGAAGGTGCGTAAGTGCCTGGTATGGAAGTGGTTAAGCATCATTAAAATGGCTGCTCCGCAAAAAACGGCCGTTTAAAAAAAAAAAAAAAAAAATTCCATTGATGCATGTTCCCTGGGGCAAGACCCGGGTTCTGAACAACATTTTCCAACATTTAATTTAATTTTGGTCTTTAAAACGACCGTTTTTGAATTCGAACGTTTGGGTCCCATAGACTTCAATGGGGTTCGAAATGTTCGCGCGAACCCGCGGTCTGTTCGAACGTTCTGGTGCGAACCGAACCCGGGGGTGTTCGGCTCATCCCTAGTCCTAGCCTTCCGTGGGGCTGTCATCCGCTGATCACGGGCACTCTTGGGCTACATACTAGAGGTCGACCGATATTGGTTTTTCTCTGGCCGATGCCGATATTTAGAAATCAGGCCGGCCAATGGCCCATATATGATGCCGATTTTTGCAGCCGATATTTTAGGCCGTGTTTTTTTTATATATATATATATATATATATATATTTTTTTTTTTTTTTGGCAGGTGCCACTAATTGGCATTGGCAGGTTGCACTGGATGGCACTAATTGGCACTGATTGGTAGGTGGCACTGGCAGACACTAACAGGTGGTACTGGATGGCATTGGCAGGTGGCACTAGTTGGCATTGGCAAGTGGCACTGATTGGCAGATGTCACTGATTGGCACGTGGCACTAACAGGTGACACTGGTTGGCAGTTGGCACTGGATGGCAATAGTTAGCACTGACAGATGGCACTGGTTGGCATTGGCAGGTGGCGCTGGATGGCACTAGCAGGTGGCACTGATTGGCAAGTGGCACTGGTGCAAAAAAATGGTGTCACCCCCACCAACTATAGTCCCCTCCCTCAGTACGCCCCCTCCAGTGCAGACACAAGCCGCCCCCCCTCCAGTGCAGACACAAGCCAAGCCGCCCCCCCCCCCCCCCCAGTGCAGACACAAGCCGCCCCCCCCCCAGTGCAGACACAAGCCGCCCCCCCCCCCAGTGCAGACACAAGCCGCCCCCCCCCCCCCAGTGCAGACACAAGCCGCCCCCCCCCCCCAGTGCAGACACAAGCCGCCCCCCCCCCCCCAGTGCAGACACAAGCCGCCCCCCCCCCCCCAGTGCAGACACAAGCCGCCCCCCCCCCCTCCAGTGCAGACACAAGCCGCCCCCCCCCCCCAGTGCAGACACAAGCCGCCCCCCCCCCCTCCAGTGCAGACACAAGCCGCCCCCCCCCCCCTCCAGTGCAGACACAAGCCGCCCCCCCCCCTCCAGTGCAGACACAAGCCCGCCCCCCCCCAGTGCAGACAAAAGCCCCCCCCCCTCCAGTGCAGACAAAAGCCCCCCCCTCCCAGACCCCAGTGCAGACAAAAGCCCCCCCCCCCTCCAGTGCAGACACAAGCCCCCCCCTCCAGTGCAGACAAAGCCCCCCCCTCCAGTGCAGACAAAAGCCGCCGCCCCCCCCCCTCCAGTGCAGACAAAAGCCGCCCCCCCCCCTCCAGCAGACACAAGCCGCCCCCTGCAGACAAAGCCGCCCCCCCCCCCCTCCAGTGCAGACAAAAGCCGCCCCTCCAGTGCAGACAAAAGCCGCCAAAAGCCCCCCCCTCCAGTGCAGACAAAAGCCGCCCCCCCCCCCCAGTGCAGACAAAAGCCGCCCCCCCCCCTCCAGTGCAGACACAGTGCAGACCCGCCCCCCCCCCTCCAGTGCAGACACAAGCCCCCCCCCCCTCCAGTGCAGACAAAAGCCGCCCCCCCCCCAGTGCAGACAAAAGTCCAGTGCAGACAAAAGCCGCCCCCCCCCCCTCCAGTGCAGACACAAGCCGCCCCCCCCCCTCCAGTGCAGACAAAAGCCGCCCCCCCCCCTCCAGTGCAGACAAAGCCGCCCCCCCCCCTCCAGCCGCCCCCCCCCCCCTCCAGTGCAGACAAAAGCCGCCCCCCCCCTCCAGTGCAGACAAAAGCCGCCCCCCCCCTCCAGTGCAGACAAAAGCCGCCCCCCCCCCCTCCAGTGCAGACAAAAGCCGCCCCCCCCCCTCCAGTGCAGACAAAAGCCGCCCCCCCCCCCTCCAGTGCAGACAAAAGCCGCCCCCCCCCCTCCAGTGCAGACAAAAGCCGCCCCCCCCCCCTCCAGTGCAGACAAAAGCCGCCCCCCCCCTCCAGTGCAGACAAAAGCCGCCCCCCCCCCTCCAGTGCAGACAAAAGCCGCCCCCCCCCCTCCAGTGCAGACAAAAGCCGCCCCCCCCCCTCCAGTGCAGACAAAAGCCGCCCCCCCTCCAAGCCGCCCCCCCCCCTCCAGTGCAGACAAAAGCCGCCCCCCCCCTCCAGTGCAGACAAAAGCCGCCCCCCCTCCAGTGCAGACAAAAGCCGCCCCCCCCCTCCAGTGCAGACAAAAGCCGCCCCCCCCCTCCAGTGCAGACAAAAGCCGCCCCCCCCCTCCAGTGCAGACAAAAGCCGCCCCCCCCCTCCAGTGCAGACAAAAGCCGCCCCCCCCCTCCAGTGCAGACAAAAGCCGCCCCCCCCCCCCCCTCCAGTGCAGACAAAAGCCGCCCCCCCCCCTCCAGTGCAGACAAAAGCCGCCCCCCCCCCCCTCCAGTGCAGACAAAAGCCGCCCCCCCCCCCCTCCAGTGCAGACAAAAGCCGCCCCCCCCCTCCAGTGCAGACAAAAGCCGCCCCCCCCCCCCCCCCCCCCCTCCAGTGCAGACAAAAGCCGCCCCCCCCCCCTCCAGTGCAGACAAAAGCCGCCCCCCCCCCCCCCTCCAGTGCAGACAAAAGCCGCCCCCCCCCCTCCAGTGCAGACAAAAGCCGCCCCCCCCCTCCAGTGCAGACAAAAGCCGCCCCCCCCCCTCCAGTGCAGACAAAAGCCGCCCCCCCCCCCCCTCCAGTGCAGACAAAAGCCGCCCCCCCCCCCCCCCCCCTCCAGTGCAGACAAAAGCCGCCCCCCCCCCCCCAGACAAAAGCCGCCCCCCCCCTCCAGTGCAGACAAAAGCCGCCCCCCCCCCTCCAGTGCAGACAAAAGCCGCCCCCCCCCCCCTCCAGTGCAGACAAAAGCCGCCCCCCCCCCCCTCCAGTGCAGACAAAAGCCGCCCCCCCCCCCTCCAGTGCAGACAAAAGCCGCCCCCGCCTCCAGTGCAGACAAAAGCCGCCCCCGCCTCCAGTGCAGACAAAAGCCGCGCCCCAGTGCAGACAAAAGCCGCCCCCGCCTCCAGTGCAGACAAAAGCCGCCCCCGCCTCCAGTGCAGACAAAAGCCGCCCCCGCCTCCAGTGCAGACAAAAGCCGCCCCCGCCTCCAGTGCAGACAAAAGCCGCCCCCGCCTCCAGTGCAGACAAAAGCCGCCCCCCCTCAAGACAAAAGCCGCCCCCGCCTGCAGACAAAAGCCGCCCCCCCCCCCAAAAGCCGCCCCCGCCTCAAGTGCAGACAAAAGCCGCCCCCCCCCCCCTCAAGTGCAGACACAAGCCGCCCCCCCCCCCCTCAAGTGCAGACACAAGCCCCCCCCCCCCCCCCCCCTCCAGTGCAGACACAAGCCGCCCCCCCCCCCCCTCCAGTGCAGACACAAGCCGCCCCCCCCCCCTCCAGTGCAGACACAAGCCGCCCCCCCCCCCCTCCAGTGCAGACACAAGCCGCCCCCCCCTCCAGTGCAGACAAAAGCCGCCCCCCCCCCCCCTCCAGTGCAGACAAAAGCCGCCCCCCCCCCCCTCCAGTGCAGACAAAAGCCGCCCCCCCCCTCCAGTGCAGACAAAAGCCGCCCCCCCCCTCCAGCCGCCCCCCCCCCCCTGCAGACAAAAGCCGCCCCCCCCCTCCAGTGCAGACAAAAGCCGCCCCCCCCTCCAGTGCAGACACCGCCCCCCCCTCCAAGCCGCCGCCGCCCCCCCCCCTCCAGTGCAGACACAAGCCACCTCTCCCTCCAGTGCAGACACAAGCCGCCCCCCCCCTCCAGTGCAGACACAAGCCGCCCCCCCCCCCCTCCAGTGCAGACACAAGCCGCCCCCCCCCCCCCTCCAGTGCAGACACAAGCCGCCCCTCCAGTGCAGACACAAGCCGCCCCCCCCCCTCCAGTGCAGACACAAGTTGCCCTCTCACCCGGCCAGTACCTTACATGGATGGAGGGCAGGACCTTTCCTTGGTGTTACTGCTCCAGAGCTAGCGCTTCCTTCCAGAGTTCACAGGGAATCGAATCGGCCCATCCCAACAGGACCTCCTCTGATACTGGTCCTCTGTGCTGTATCCGCATCTCTTGTAACCTCCTTCTGAATTCCTCTTCCATGGTGACTGGTATCTGTACCTCTCCTCTCTCTTCAGTTGGTGCTGCTGTGACTTCTACTGCTGCGGCACCTCTTTGATGTGGCCAAGTTGCATCCACAGCCGCTATAACCAGGTCTATGATCTCCAGTGGAGGATTAGGACCATACTGTGCCAGTCCACGTTTAACAGCCCGATCAAAACTTTCTTCCTCGGGTGTCCTGTCTGTTACGCCGGGCCTTTTAGCTCTATCCATTTCGACACGTTCTGCAATAATGTCCCTTTTCTTACGGTTGCTGGCCGATCTGCCCCGGCTCTACAGTAAGTCCTTGAGGGAAGAGAGCTTCAGCCGTTCGTACTGTGTCTCCATTGTCCTGTGTCCTTGTAGCTGTTCTTCTGGCGATGGAAACATCCCGCTGCTGTGCCACCACTTGTAACGGTCACTACCGTTTAGGATTTCCATTCCACCAACCCAAGACAGCTTATGCGACACTCCACAATCCGTAAGACACGACACATTCCATTTTCCAAAATAAACGAGACACGCACAGGACTGTTCTCTGGTTGCAAAATGAATGAATACTTTCATGGTACACCCAAGTGGTTATATACAGTTACAAAGCATGCTGCAGTAATCACAGGTACAATGAAACACTCCACCCAAAACATCACACAATGTGTGCTTAACGAGTCCCCCTCAATCCACATCTCACAGACTTTTCGGCACCGGTCTGACATAATTAACATGAACTAATTACTACAGCTGACAATTCACATTTCACATCTTAGACATAATTAGTACAATAGACGCAAAACAGTATTACCATCACACAATGGACAATGAAATATCTTAGGAGCCCGACTCAATTAACACCTCAACAGTCTATTGACCTGTTCATAAGAAACAACTTGTAATATTTCAAGATATCCTGCAATACATGAATTACATGTCCCATCTCATGTAATTCATGATATCATTCCTTAGTCTTCCTATGCCCTTATCGGACATAGGATGACCCTAGACCCAAGAGTCATTGGTGAAGCTGGCACAGGAGTACATTGCATCCTTCAAAAGTCTCAGAGTATCAGGGGTCATTCCGTTACAGTACCTGTGTCCAAAATAGAACTATTATAGGGCAGGACCAGAATATATGTAAAAAGTCCCCTTGAGAATAAGCACAGCGCCATCATGCTGGAGAGCGGGCAGGTCCCATTTTATGTAGTCTATACGGGTCAGGTGAGCTCTATGGTCAATTTAGAATTGGATGAGACGGTCTTGTCGGGGAGACTAACATTTTAAATGGAAAGTCCCATAAGTCCTCCCAGTGTTTGAGATCTAACTCGGGAACATGTGTAAACCAGCGCTGACGAAGCGCAGATAGCTCCGAAGAAGATACCCTGAGGAGATGTGCATTTTTTGGGCATTCATTGGGCATTCATTAACTTTGTAATCTTTTCCAAATCCACGGTCACCAGCTAGGCCTCCTCAGGGGGAAATGTACTTCTGAAAGCATGGGAGAGTTGTAAATATCTGAAAAGTTCAGCTGGGGGAACATTCTGGTTAGAGAAAAAATAGTCAAAGAAGTGAAGTTATAGATCTGACGCGACATCTTTCATTAATTTGATGTTAAATTTAGTCTAGGCTGCTGGGCTCGTTTTTGGCGCTGGATCGATCGGGTTCAGGCAATAAAAGGGGGGCTCTGGGAGAGCTGCTGCAGCAAAGGAGTTTTTTCACCTTAATGCATAAAATGCATTAAGGTGAAAAAACCTTGAGATTTTATAAATCTTTTAAGATTTACGTATAATGCTTTTAAACAGAAGCTGAAGGGTGCTTTAGGCTAGGCTCACACCTATGCATCTTGCAGTGTGGTTTCAGTTTTGCAGCAATGCACTACAGTCATTTTCCCATGATTTCCTATGGGTCGCATCTGTGTGTTTTTCAATGGTTGCGTTTTTTGGAAAGGGGGTGCTTTTTTGCTTGCAGTAGATTGGTTCGACAGAAATGCCCCAAAACTTTAGTGCTTGCGTTTTTTGAGGTGCTTTTGCTGGTTTGTCCTGCATGACAACAGACTCAACCCAAAAACCGCATCAAAAACACACCAGGAAAACGCATCAACCACAACCTGCATAAGTGTGAACCTACCCGTAAAAGAGTAGAGAAAAACTGCTAAAAGTTTTGTAAGGCCGCATACACACGAGGAGACATATCCGATTAAAATGGTCCGACGAACCGTTTATCGGACATGTCTCCTGGGAGATTTTGGTCTGATGTGTGTACACGATCAAACCAAAATCCCCGTGGACAGACAGCGCGCTGACGTGACGTTGACGCCGCCACATCAGCAAACCAGGAAAAAAATGCTTCCACGCATGCAACGAATCCAGATTTCGGTCCGCTGATTAGGCGTACTAACCAGCGGACATGTCCGACGAACAGGTTTCCAGCGGACAAGTTTGAAAGCATGTTTTAAAACTTTTGTCCGCTGGAAACCTGTCCGCTAGGCCGTACACACAATCGGATATGTCTGCTGAAACTGGTCTAAAAGCTTGCTGTTCACACGTCTGCTATAGAAGCTAAAGCCTGTGTCTAACAGGTCCAAAGTATATACACAACAGAAGATAATCGGTTTGTGATTTCGTTTTACCTTTTTAAAATACTTTCCCTATTTTTTTTTTTGGATAGGACATGTCATTCATTGTTGGAGATTTGATGACAACGAGAAGACCCTTTTCATAGCAATGTCATATTTGTTTACAAATGATTGTGTAAGTAAAGAATGAATATATTACAATTTTCCTATTGTTTCCATTTAAATTGCATTGAATATTTCTCTTGTTCTTGTAGGTATTTCAAGAAATTGTCAACCGACTCAATTATGCATGAAAGCATATGCCTTCTGACAAATGTTGTTGTACACAAGTTTGGTTTAATGCTTGCTAATCTAATGCTGCTCATGTATGCAGATAAAATGTTATACGTTTTATAGCAACAGTTGCAAAACTATGCATTGTTCGTTTTAAAGATTAAGACCGTTCCCAATTATCTTAATCAATAACGTTTAATAAGGAACAATGCTGATATGTAAGACTGAAGAAGTTTAAGATTTTTTAAAGAGTATAATGCATTTCTCAGTTTAATCTTTTAAACCATTCCACAATTTAAAGTTCGATGAATAAGTAGGCATACTCTTGATTCATGAATTGTATAGGCATTTAGGGGATATATATATAATAATTATGTTTGTATATATGTACAGTATGTGTGTATATACCAATTGGGTTCCAACTGTCTGCAGTCTGAGACTGAAAATAAATGAGGATCCTAACTATTTACTATGTTGCTATGCTTTACATCTTTGATTGTGTGGGCAGGGTTCTTTTATCCGTATGTGTTGCCACATACATTTTTTTTTTTTTTGTATTTGTCTTATTAAACAATAAGAATGAAACTGCCTGTATTTTTTGTACTTTCTAAATAGATGACCACATAACTCTTTCCTGAGATTAAAACAAAAAAACCCCACCAAAGCAGTCACCTTTACCTTAACCATACTTGTCAGTCTTTAATCTATACAGGGTGGGTCATTTTATATGGATACACCTTAATAAAATGGGAATGGTTGGTGATATTAACTTCCTGTTTGTGGCACATTAGTATATGTGAGGGGGGAAACTTTTCAAGATGGGTGGTGACATATGGCGACCATTTTGAATCCAACTTTTGTTTTTTCAATAGGAAGAGGGTCATGTGACACATAAAACTTATTGGGAATTTCACAAGAAAAACAATAGTGTGCTTGGTTTTAACCATGAGTTATTTACAAGTTTCTGACCACTTATAAAATGTGTTCAATGTGCTCTCCAGTGACATGCGGCGAGTGCTACGCTGTGGGCTCTTGCTGAATGAAGCTAGGACAGCCACTGATGTTTCTTCATTAGTGACAGATTTAATGCATCCACATTTTGGCAAATCCAACACTGAACCAGTTTCACAAAACTTGGCAAGCAGTTTGCTAACTGTAGCATGGGAGATGGGTGGTCTCGTAGGCTGTCTTGCATTGAAATCTGCTGCAATGACCCGATTACTGCGTTCACCACACATCAACACAATTTCTATCCGCTCCGCACGTGTTAACCTCAGCGACATGTCAATGGCTGTAAACAAAGAGAAACTTGTAAATAACTAATGAAAGAATAAGGTTACGTTAAAACCAAGCACACCATTGTTTTTCTTGTGAAATTCCCAATAAGTTTCATACAATGGACTTTTTCAAAGGTGATAGTGGCCTCACACGTCATATGTGCTTTTATATCCTATGCAGCAGCCGAGCTCCACCTCTGTAGGAGTAAACAATCCTCCCCCTGAATTACTACAGGGAATACTAGAGATCCCACGTGACGTAAGTGGAGGGCCCTTATGAAAATAGGAGAAAATCAAGGGACAACCTCTCCAGAAATAATTTAAACAAACTCAAAAAATGTGTGAATCTAGGCCTACTAGACCAATCAAGTCTAGTATCCCTAATCGGGCTGACCTTTTTCGGACATCTTTTTTTTTAGCTAAACCAGTCTTTTGTCGGACTAGCTTTTGTACACATGGGCCGAATGTCGGCCGGTTTCTATTGAGCCAGCTGATTTCAGCCGTGTGTACTAGCCTTAGGGGGCAGTTCACACTATTTCAATGCGGGAATCCTGTGAATCCATTGCAGGTTCCCACATCACATCCCTGCAGCAGTTCACTCTGCCCTATGCGAACTGCTGGGAGTGTCAATTAAAAGTTGACAATTCCGAATCAGGTCATATATCGCAGTGCGATCTGCAAATTCGGACAAGAATCGGACCAAAAAAAGTGTCCTGTGCGAGTTTGGTCTGAATGCAATGCAAATTCAGCCTTACTATCTGTATGGCTGGATTTGCATCGTACAGACATCGCAACTCCCTCTAAACTCCCCTGCATGTTAGCCTGTGTCCATGCGTGACGCTACAATACGCTAGAGGGGAAAAAATACATTCTCTATGGAGATGGTTCACATCTCCACTACAAAACGCATGACGCCGAATGCCTGAAGCTCAAACAAGCTCCTGACCCTTTTTTTGTTGCGCGAATCGCGCGTTCTTGAGCGTTTGTTTTTCACATAGAAATTAATGGAAACCGCTTGATTCAAGCGTCTAGCGCGACAATGAGTGTTTCTACAGGTGTTTTGTCACTTCAGTCAATAGAACATTTCACCCAGGCAGAAGATAAAACAATCTACAAACATAGCAAAAAGTGATGAAAGAGATGATCGTTTTTCCCATTGGCTAAAATAAAAAACGTCGAAGTTCAAAAACGTCAGCCAACGCTGTATGCAAACGCGTGAATACACGCAACAAAACGCCGGAAAAAAACGACCGAAAACGCTACGCTCAGTTGTGAATGCAGCCTAAATGCGCTTTCACGATTGGAACATTTATCGCTTGAGTGTTGATTCATTTCAATTGCCAGAATAAATTATAATTATGGCCAATAAAATTACATACTGTAGCTGAGTAACAAGACATACCCCTCATCTCAAGTATTCTGACTTAAAGTGGAACTTTAGTCATAAAATTCAAGTCTTTCTAAATCACTTTAGGCTGGCCCCTTTTAGCAGGTATTAAAAATAAGTGCCAAGTTTTTAGGTCTCTTTCAATAGCTCTCCTAAATGCTCACATACCTCAAATACCAAAAACTACACAAACAATAATCCCATTTTATTCTCACAGAAGCCAAGCTTACAATTGCCAAAGCGTGGAAGAAACCTAAACCTTCTTTCTTGGAAGCCAAAAATAAATAAATATCTTGAATAATGACTCAAGAAAGGCTAGCTAGTATTCTAACTGATACTGTTCCGAAATTCGAAAACCTCTGGGAACCTTGGGCTAGATATGTAGGAATCTCTTACCCAGGGTGTTCCTCCAGTTCCTACATAACTCTAAGTTAGGAAACCTGTTCATCTCTCCCCCCTCCCTTCCTATCCCTCCTTTCCTTTTTCACTCATACTTTTCCCCTCTTCTTTTTATTTTTTCCCTCCTATAGGGAATTCTGGTGATGTTCTGATGGAGACTTATCTCTCCCTTTTCACTTTCTGATTATACATAGAAATGATAGAGAAAATATCCTCTTTCATAGATAATAAGGCCCATCTCTTTTAGCCTGGCTATTCTAGTGCTCTTTAAGTAAAACTGCAAGTATGGTGAGAGGTTTCCTCCCCTGGTGCAGTTAGTACCCGATAAGGGGTACCAGGAGGACAAAATTCTTCATATACATTTTTTAACATTCTAAAACCACATCTATCGTTTTAATGCTATGTCTATCTACAAAGTAGTAGTATTTATTCTAAGAGGTCATCTACCAGATTTTATTCATAACGAGATGTACTAAGTTGTAATTTTTTTTTTGTGTGAAAATAAAATATTTTTAAAGTAAAAAATAAGTGCCTATACTGTTTAAAATCCTGTAATACTGTCTCACCCGGCTTTGCACATGCTCAGTTGCTCTCCCATTTTCAGGCACTGTCAAATTTGTGGAGTCCGAATTGCTGACATCTGTCGCACAGCGGGGATCCGGTGCGTGCTGGTTCACCATTTCGCGTCAGATTTCAGCCCGAATTTTGGACTGAAATCGGACCTGAAATGGACCAAAAAAGCACACGTTTTTCCTACAAAACGCACCGGACCTGCTACGGAGCTATGTGAACCGTCTCCTTAGAAAGCCGGTCACATTCTCCTGATATGCTAATTGGATGCGGGCAAACCCACATCCAATTTGCATAAATGTGAACCCAGACTTAAGGCTGCATTCACACCTGAGCATTTTCAGCTTGTAAAAACGCCCAACAAGCTAAATATAAATGGCCCCTGTTCACATCTGAGAGTTTTGTAGCCTGAAGCTCAAAGTACATGAGCTTCTTTTTGGGCAAATTACAGGTGTTTTTCTGCTTTTTACATTGGTGACCCTTTGACCTGTGCAAAATCACGGCAAAAAAAGCGCTAAAAATCACAGTAAAAACTAGCGACTTTCTGCCTGAAAACTAAATGCTCAGGTGTGAATGTGGCCTTAAAGTGGAATCAATACCTCCTTTACAGCCAAGAAAGCTGCTTCTGTTTGATCTGAAACTTCCATGGTGCTGCACATGTGATCATTATGACACCAGTCATTTCATGGTTTGACAGTTTGGTCACAAGAACACAAGCAAATGTGACAGTTGGCAACCCCAGCATTCCAGGAATATCACTTTTTTTTAAAAACTGTTAAATTGATGGGTTTAGTTCTGCTTTATGATTTACTGCTGTTCAGGGGCTCTGGGCTTCAGCAAAATGTCAGCCTCTAGCAAGAAAAAACAGGAGAAATGCTAAAGGCAATTTACAACACACGCTAATCTTGGTAGCAAAATTAGTACCGTAGCATGTATGTTCCAAGCTAAAGAACATGATAAAAAAATTCTGTAAATGTCCACTTTAAAACATGTTTTGAAGAAGAGTAGTTGGTATGTTAGACCAGTTATTTTAATGGGTGCTGACTGCTGTCATAGTAATTGGGCTTTAAAACCAATTATATTTGTAATTCTGTGTATCCCTTGCCGGTGGCTACTTTAAAGAGGAAGTACTGTAAACTGATTTTTTTTTTCCAGCAAAGTAAAGGCATAATGTGCTAGTATGCCTTGCTTACTGTCACATTATGTGACACTTACCTGCAAATGAAGCCTGTGTCGTCCCCACTGGTGGCCGCATTTATCTTTGCTTGTCTTTTTTCCGGGTCTGTGGACTCTGGCTGTGTGACTGGCCAGAGCCACATGTCGGAGCCACCGGTCATAGCACATGCTTCGGACGAAGACGGCACATGTTAAGGAGATATTTACCATACCTATTTCTTACTGGTTCTGCCTAAATACAATACTACTGTATGTGTCAGCACAATCTAAACGTGTAAATGGGCCCTAAAGTAGTAAAAGCTCTTCACTTAAAGTGTATGTAAACCCAAAGTGTATTTCTTTATCGTACATCACGGGACACAGAGCACCATAGTCATAACTATGTGGGTTATACACCACCTATAGATGAATGGACACTGGTACACTCAAAAGACAGGAAGTCCCCCTCCCTATATAACCCCTCCCATCCAGGGAGTACATCAGTTTTTTCACCCTGTCTAATGCCTCGTTTCCACTGAGCAGAACGGTTCGGGTCGGTACAGTTTGGAACGGTTAGAATGGTCCGGTCTATTCTGGTGAGCATTTCCACTGCAAGTCGGACCGTCAGGGGCCATACAGTGTTTAGAAAAAACGTCTAGTGTGTCCACCAATCAGTGGAATGTATTGTAGCTCCGCCCTAACCGTACCGTTCCATTTTCTATGGCCCCACTCTGAAGCAGGACCCAGAATGGTGTGGTACGGTTCGGTTTTATGGCACACTTTCATAATGGAAACACCCAATATACCGTACCGAACCATACCTTACCGATCCGCTCAGTGGAAACGAGGCAATAGGTATTGCTTACTAACTAGCAATTAAGTGCTAAGAAATCCCTGACCGGATCGAGGAGCTATGCAATCGGATCCATCTAAAGTGCCTGAAAGAGCGTAAATGGATGGTACCCGAGCCTCGTGCAAGAAGAGCGAGGTTTCTGCCTATAATGCTTGTCCTTCGAGAGCTGGACTCTGAGTCAACACCTTGGTCGCGTGAAAGCTATACCAAAGAATTTCTTTGGCAGAGTGCTATACAGGTCCAGGGTAGTGGACTCCATATACCAGAAGGACCTGGTCCCTGAAGGTCTGTCATGACAAAGCTCGCCGTGATGGGTGAAAAGTCCTGCAGCGAGGAATGGCGAGTCTCATGCGGGCTGCTGTTTCTTCTCCAGCCACTAGAGGGTTTGCTCAAGTCTAGCCTATTTTTTATTTTGGGCAGGAAGAGAAAGGGAGCCCATAGCCATGTGGTGACAGGTCAGAGAGGCGGGCCGGCCCGTAAGTGTGTAAGTACTTGCTTGGGATGCAGACTAGTCATGATTACATGCTGCATATTTTCTGCCTATTCGAGGGGCATGTACATCTGTAAAGTAGATACACCCATGGATGATTAGCAGTTCACTTTAAGAGTGTTGTTTTCTTCTTGTGGGCAGGAACAGCATAATATACGTGCTTGCAAATTAATTGCATGTTTTTTAAAAGTACATGTTTGAAAGACATGAGCGTAGGTGCATTTTAGGGAGTTGTTATCTCCAATATACTGCATATGTGCTTGGTATCCTACACTAAAGTATAGGACCCACTGCAGTTGAGCAGGAGCTTACTTACAAACTTGCTAAAAACTCACGGTTGCAAAGTCGCACAGTTGCTTAAACGCACAGATGCTAAATCGCACAGTTGTGTCTGAAAATGCACAGTTGCTAAAAAGTACAGATGCTGAAACAATTGCTGGAGATAACTGTTTTTACCAGTTCACATGTTTGCATAAAGATACATGATCATTGGTGTACAAAATGCATGTTTGAAAATGTTTGTGTAAAAAAAAAAACACATGTTTATTGGGGATCACATAAAAATACGTGATCACATAAGGTGACAGGATCACTTAAAAATACATGGTCACATAAAGATGCATGTTTGTTTGTATAGATATGCATGTTTTTTTCATAGTTGCATAAAAATGCTTGATCACTGAAGGGTGCTTTATCGAGAGAGGCTCGTTCGCACAAGGGTGCTTGATCGCACAAGGGTGCCTGTTCACACAAGGTTGCCTGGTCGCACAAGGGTGCTTGGTCGCGCAGAGAAGCTTAATCTCGCTTGAAGTTGCAATCTCGGAACACCCAAGAGGATAGTATGTGACCGGTCAAAATATATTAATGCAGTAAAGTGTTTATTCACCAATGCCAGAAGTCTGCCAAGCAAAATAGGTGAGTTTGAAGCTCAGAGAACTATGATGTAATCGGTATTGCTGAAACTTGGCTTCATTCCTCACATGACTGGGCTATTAATATTCCTAGCTATGCACTCTTTCGGAAAGACGAGGTAAAAAGGAAAGGTGGCGGGGTCTGTCTCGATGTAAGAAGTGAAAGAGGACCTGGTGGATGGCGAGTGTGATGAGGCTGAAGCATTATGGGTGAAACTGCATACAGATGTGCGTAGTTCAAAGTTAATCATTTGAGTTTGTTATAGACCACCCAATGTTAATGAGGAGGTGGAGACTCAGCTCTTTGCACAGATGGGGGATTTTAACTACCCAGAAATTACCTAGAGAAATGGCATTGCTAGGACAGTTAAAGGACAAACATTTATAAACCTATTGCAGGACAATTTTATGGTCCAGTTTATTGAGGCCCCAACTAGGAATGATGCTCTGTTGGACCTGGTAATCTCAAACCATGCAGAGCGTATTACTAACGTTCAGATAAAAGAACACCTGGGTAGCAGTGACAATATGATTATATTTGATGTTAGCTGTAAGCAAAAACCACATACTGGAAAGATAAAAACACTTAATTTTAAGAGAGCAAATTTTCCAAGGATAAGGGCTGCTCTTCAGGACTAATGCCGCGTACACACGGTCGTTTTTTGCGATGAAAAAAAAACGACGTTTTCTGTGAGGTTACGTTCACCACTCTTTTCCATTGAAGCTCGCTTCATAACTAGCTTCTGGGCATGCGCGGGTTGAAAAACGTCGTTTTAAATGACGTTTTTGCTACACACAGTGACTTTTTGTGAAACAAAAAACGACGTTTTGAAAAACGACACAAAAAAATTCAAGCATGTTGGAATTTTTTTTTGGTCGTTTTTTTGAAGACAAAAAACGACGTTTTGCCCACACACGATCAATTTAAATGACGTTTTAAAAAACGTTTTTTTTCATCGCAAAAAACGACCGTGTGTACGCGGCATTAGACTGGGAGAGAATATTGGCTTCAATGGGCACAGAACAGAAATGGTAATTCTTTAAAAAGACTTTGTGAACTTACTGCAAAGTATATTCCCACGGGCAATACGTTTAAAAGGCTAAAAATAAAACCTTTATGGCTCACGGCCAAAGTAAAAAAAAAAAGCTATAAACTAGAAGAAAAGAGCTTTTAAAAAATAAGGAACACTAGTGTTGTTTAAATGTTAGAATATAACAGGATATGTAAAAAGGAAATCAAGGATGCAAAAATTCAAAATGAACGACAGATTGCAAAAGATAGGACAAACCCCCAAAAATTCGAATATATCAATAGTAAAAAGGTCAAGTCTGAGCATGTAGGCTCTTTACAAAATTAATCTAGAGTGGGTGACCGGGGACAAAGAGAAGGCTAATTTATTAAATACGTTCTTAAGCTCTGTGTATATAAAAGGAGCATGAGGGAGCTCATATCCATAATGGGGGTGGTATATAGGGCTGTTGAATATAATCGTAGAATCGATGCATCGAGATTCGACCGCCGGCGATGCTGCAGCTTTAAATAATCAATGCATGTTGATGACGTCATCGTCGCGTCCTGCCGCGCGGAGCTGAGTGGAGAGAAAGTTTTGCTGCCTCCCCCTGTGTCACACTCAGAGTCCTGAGGAGAGGAGACGGACACATGCAGCGCCAGCACAGCGGAGCCCATCCCCCCCCCCCCCAGAGCACTCAGACACTTAGCTTTCCTCCGAGTCCGCAGCTGAAGTAAGCGCGCCGTCTTTTTCCGCCTTCCGCCGACGTCATCCACAGCCGCCCTGTGTCGCTTGCTTCACTGGCAGACACGTGAGAGGAGACAGGAGGCTGCCTGGTACAGGGGGAGAACGTCGCCCGACTCACAACTGGCTGCTGTGGGAAGCAGCTGCAGGACTGTGGGAGAGAGACCCCGAGCAAGAAAGGCTGCACTTGTCCTCTGTCCTCCTCACAGGCAACAGGAGAGGAGACCTCCAGCAGTGAGTAGCTGAGTGCAGCACTGACTCGTGATCATCATCATCAGGTACACAACAGAGACACTGACTGTCACAGTAGTACTACTAGTACACTAATAACTGTAACCAAGGTATAGAATATATTATCATATCTCTGATGCACCATGTGGAGTGGACTGCAAAATTTAAATATGCCAATCGTATGACTGTAATAATAATTGTAAATAATACATATTAATGATGGTGATTGGGTAAACTGAATTATTCTGTATTTCTAAACATTAAACTGAGTTTGTGACCATACCATTGCCATTTAATTAATTATGGTTTATGTAGGTCTAGCTCTAATCTATTGTCCAATGTCTTACTGATTGATCAAAACTTCATTACTTACAGTACCTTGTTTGTATGATTTAGCTCATCACTACCCCACACATGCAATGCAGTGCATGTGTGGGGCAGTGATGAGCAAAACCATAAATCATACAAACAAGGTACGTAATGAAGTTGTTATGTGAATCAATCACTAAGACAATGAATACATAAAACCATAATTAATGAAATGGCATAGGTTGTCATTTGGGGGAGGGGGCGGGAGGATGTTGGGACATATGTTGTTGTAGCTGTTTGTTCAATGCCAGTGTGCCACGAAGATTGGAGAAGGAGAGATAGAGATCGCTTTACCAACCGTGACTGGCTTTCACTGAGTAACCACGGTGGCTAGCAGTAGCACAGATCACAGATAAGATGAGGGTGCATTGTTTTAACACGTAGTGACGGTGCATGGGGTAGAATAACCATCTCCTGTAGTAGGTCTGCAGTCTCTGACCATCTCCTGTAGTAGGTTTGCAGTCTCTGACCATCTCCTGTAGCATGTCTGCAGTCTCTGACCATCTCCTGTAGCATGTCTGCAGTCTCTGACCATCTCCTGTAGCATGTCTGCAGTCTCTGACCATCTCCTGTAGCATGTCTGCAGTCTCTGACCATCTCCTGTAGCATGTCTGCAGTCTCTGACCATCTCCTGTAGCATGTCTGCAGTCTCTGACCATCTCCTGTAGCATGTCTGCAGTCTCTGACCATCTCCTGTAGCATGTCTGCAGTCTCTGACCATCTCCTGTAGCATGTCTGCAGTCTCTGACCATCTCCTGTAGCATGTCTGCAGTCTCTGACCATCTCCTGTAGCATGTCTGCAGTCTCTGACCATCTGTAGCATGTCTGCAGTCTCTGACCATCTCCTGTAGCATGTCTGCAGTCTCTGACCATCTCCTGTAGCATGTCTGCAGTCTCTGACCATCTCCTGTAGCATGTCTGCAGTCTCTGACCATCTCCTGTAGCATGTCTGCAGTCTCTGACCATCTCCTGTAGCATGTCTGCAGTCTCTGACCATCTGTAGCATGTCTGCAGTCTCTGACCATCTCCTGTAGCATGTCTGCAGTCTCTGACCATCTCCTGTAGCATGTCTGCAGTCTCTGACCATCTCCTGTAGCATGTCTGCTGTGTTTAGACTTTGCTACATGCAGGAAGTGTTATTGTGTGTTTTTTTTTTTTTTTTTTAAGAACAGATACAAATAATGGAGTACTTAATTTTTTTTTGATGAAAGCCATGCGCACTTGACCTGCAATCGTGATGCATCGTGATGCATCGCGGAATCGAATCGTGGACTTGATAATCGTAATCGAATCGTAAGACCGGTGAAGATGCGCAGCCCTAGTGGTAGAGACAAATCCCCAAATGATACACAATGGTTTAAAAGTGATATGGTCCAGAAATATTTAGACAGAATAAAAGGTGGATAAAGCACCTGGGCCTGATGGCATTCACCCACGGATCCTAAAATAATTGAGCTCTGTCATTTCAAAGCCACTGTATCTAATTTTTAGGGACTCATTAATGACAGGAATGGTACCACTGGATTGGCGTAGGCCGTAGGGCCATGGTAGTGCTAAAAAGGGAACAAAGTTTTTACCAAGTAACTATAGACCTGTTAGTTTAACTTCTATAGCTGGGAAGTTACTGGAGAGATTAATAAAAGACCACATAGACACGTTCTTGCTGGAAAAAAATATTTAAGCAACAGACAGCATGGATTCATGAAAGACAGAAATTGTCAGACAAACCCGATTTTCTTTTTATAAAGAGGTAAGTATAACCTTGGACAGAGGCATGGCATTGGACGTGGTATACCTGGATTTTGCAAAAACGTTAGATTCAGTTCCGCACACATGGCTCATGTGTAAGGTAAGGTCTACAGCAGTGGCCGTCAACCCCCGGTCCGCGGCCCACTACGGGGCCGCAGCACTTCTGCAGCCGGGCCGCGGGTGCAAGCAGGCGGCATGAGACTTTTCTTCCTCTTGCCGTCGCTCTGTAATCCTCACAGAGCCGACAGTGGGAGGCGGAACAATTCTGGGTGGAGGGCACAGCTGCCCGAGGTTATCAAACAGGCGATTGGCTGCTAGGACTGTCCTTCATCCTAGCAGCCAATCACCTGTTTTGTTACCTCGGCCCTCCATCCAGAACTGTCCCGCCTCCCTCCCTGCAACACGTCTCCTGTCCCTATCCAGACATGCTGTGCACAGTCCTCGCCACTGCCCACATCGGCACCGCCTCTTTCGGAACTCCGCCACGCGGCGGCATGGAGAGGGTGTGACAGCAGCAGGGACATGGTCGTCTGGTGTCTGTTCTGTGTACCTGCTGGATCGGATCAATGGCTCCCGACCGAGTGCCCGACTCCTCCTCCCACCCATTGCCCGACTCACTGAGAGACCATACACCAGAGGGTGTGAAAAATAAAGAAATAAGTCACACGGATGGACATTGATGAAGGTGAAAAGTGAAGTTACTGAGGGGAAGGTTACACAGGGGAACATGGGTGGCAAGTGACATGGCTGTGGGTGACAGGCTGTGGTGGCAAGTGACATGGCTGCAGGTGGCAAGTGACATGGTGGCAGGTAGCAAGTGACATGGCGGCAGGTAGCAAGTGACATGGCGGCAGGTAGCAAGTGACATGGCTGCATTTATTACTACAATGTAATAAAAATAATGCACTGACAAATTGCCCGCGAAAAATCGTTTTCCCCCTGCATGCCATCCCTAACCGGGCCTTGGCAAAATTTTCATCCACGCAGCCGGTGCCAAAAAGGTTGGGGACCACTGGTCTACAGGATTGGAAATATCAGTTTGTAAATGGATAGAAAACTGGCTAAAAGACAGAATTCAGAGAGTAGTGGTTAATGATTCTTATGGTCTAAGGTTATCAGTGGTATACCCCAAGGTTCAGTGCTGGGACCCTTACTTTTTAATATCTTTGTAAATTATATTGGGTTTGAGATCAAAAGTAAAATGTCTGTCTTTGCAGATGACACCAAGCTATGCAGTGGAATAACGTCCTTACAGGATGTTGCCAATTTACAATCCGACCTCAATGCTCTGTCTAATTGGCGACAAAGTGGCAGATGAGGTTTACAGGGAGTGCAGAATTATTAGGCAAGTTGTATTTTTGAGGATTAATTTTATTATTGAACAACCATGTTCTCAATGAACCCAAAAAACTCATTAATATCAAAGCTGAATATTTTTGGAAGTAGTTTTTAGTTTTAGCTATTTTGGGGGGATATCTGTGTGTGCAGGTGACTATTACTGTGCATAATTATTAGGCAACTTAACAAAAAACAAATATATACCCATTTCAATTATTTATTTTTACCAGTGAAACCAATATAACATCTCAACATTCACAAATATACATTTCTGACATTCAAAAACAAAACAAAAACAAATCAGTGATCAATATAGCCACCTTTCTTTGCAAGGACACTCAAAAGCCTGCCATCCATGGATTCTGTCAGTGTTTTGATCTGTTCACCATCAACATTGCGTGCAGCAGCAACCACAGCCTCCCAGACACTGTTTAGAGAGGTGTACTGTTATCCCTCCTTGTAAATCTCACATTTGATGATGGCCCACAGGTTCTCAATGGGGTTCAGATCAGGTGAACAAGGAGGCCATGTCATTAGTTTTTCTTCTTTTATACCCTTTCTTGCCAGCCACACTGTGGAGTACTTGGACGCGTGTGATGGAGCATTGTCCTGCATGAAAATCATGATTTTCTTGAAGGATGCAGACTTCTTCCTGTACCACTGCTTGAAGAAGGTGTCTTCCAGAAACTGGCAGTAGGACTGGAGCTCTCTGCCCTTTACCAATCCAGCCACGGGCCCATCCATCTGGCCCATCAAGACTCGCTCTCATTTCATCAGTCCAAAAACCTTAGAAAAATCAGTCTTGAGATATTTCTTGGCCCAGTCTTGACGTTTCAGCTTGTGTGTCTTGTTCAGTGGTGGTCGTCTTTCAGCCTTTCTTACCTTGGCCATGTCTCTGAGTATTGCACACCTTGTGCTTTTGGGCACTCCAGTGATGTTGCAGCTCTGAAATATGGCCAAACTGGTGGCAAGTGGCATCTTGGCAGCTGCACGCTTGACTTTTCTCAGTTCATGGGCAGTTATTTTGCGCCTTGGTTTTTCCACATGCTTCTTGCGACCCTGTTGACTATTTTGAATGAAACGCTTGATTGTTCGATGATCACGCTTCAGAAGCTTTGCAATTTTAAGAGTGCTGCATCCCTCTGCAAGATATCTCACTATTTTTGACTTTCCTGAGCCTGTCAAGTCCTTCTTTTGACCCATTTTGCCAAAGGAAAGGAAGTTGCCTAATAATTATGCACAGTAATAGTCACCTGCACACACAGATATCCACCTAAAATAGCTAAAACTAAAAACAAACTAAAAACTACTTCCAAAAATATTCAGCTTTGATATTAATGAGTTTTTTGGGTTCATTGAGAACATGGTTGTTGTTCAATAATAAAATTAATCCTCAAAAATACAACTTGCCTAATAATTCTGCACTCCCTGTAATGTTGATAAATGTAAAGTTATGCACTTGGGGGCTAAGAATATGCATGCGTCATACATACTAGGAGGAGTAGAACTGGGGAGATCCGTAGTGGAGAAGAATCTGGGGGTTTTGGTAGATCATAAGCTCAATAATGGCATGGAATGCCAAGCTGCGGTTTCCAAAGCGATCTAAGTCCTTTCTTGTATTAAGAGAGGTATGGACTCCAAAGAGAGAGATATCATTTTTCCCCTGTACACATCATTAGACCTCATCTGGAATATGCAGTTCAGTTTTGGGCACCAGTTCTCAAGAAGGATATCGGGGAACTGGAGAAAGTGCAGAGGAGAGCAACCAAACTGATAAGAGGCATGGAGGAGCTCAGCTATGAGGAAAGATTAGAGGAACTGAATTTATTCACTCTGGAGAAGAAGAGATTAAGGGTGGATATAATCAACATGTACAAATATATAAGGAGTCCATATAGTGAACTTGGTGTTGAGTTATTGAATGAATGAAGCTAGGACAGCCACTGATGTTTCTTCATTAGTGACAGATTTAATGCATCCACATTTTGGCAAATCCAACACTGAACCAGTTTCACAAAACTTGGCAAGCAGTTTGCTAACTGTAGCATGGGAGATGGGTGGTCTCGTAGGCTGTCTTGCATTGAAATCTGCTGCAATGACCCGATTACTGCGTTCACCACACATCAACACAATTTCTATCCGCTCCGCACGTGTTAACCTCAGCGACATGTCAATGGCTGTAAACAAAGAGAAACTTGTAAATAACTAATGAAAGAATAAGGTTACGTTAAAACCAAGCACACCATTGTTTTTCTTGTGAAATTCCCAATAAGTTTCATACAATGGACTTTTTCAAAGGTGATAGTGGCCTCACACGTCATATGTGCTTTTATATCCTATGCAGCAGCCGAGCTCCACCTCTGTAGGAGTAAACAATCCTCCCCCTGAATTACTACAGGGAATACTAGAGATCCCACGTGACGTAAGTGGAGGGCCCTTATGAAAATAGGAGAAAATCAAGGGACAACCTCTCCAGAAATAATTTAAACAAACTCAAAAAATGTGTGAATCTAGGCCTACTAGACCAATCAAGTCTAGTATCCCTAATCGGGCTGACCTTTTTCGGACATCTTTTTTTTTAGCTAAACCAGTCTTTTGTCGGACTAGCTTTTGTACACATGGGCCGAATGTCGGCCGGTTTCTATTGAGCCAGCTGATTTCAGCCGTGTGTACTAGCCTTAGGGGGCAGTTCACACTATTTCAATGCGGGAATCCTGTGAATCCATTGCAGGTTCCCACATCACATCCCTGCAGCAGTTCACTCTGCCCTATGCGAACTGCTGGGAGTGTCAATTAAAAGTTGACAATTCCGAATCAGGTCATATATCGCAGTGCGATCTGCAAATTCGGACAAGAATCGGACCAAAAAAAGTGTCCTGTGCGAGTTTGGTCTGAATGCAATGCAAATTCAGCCTTACTATCTGTATGGCTGGATTTGCATCGTACAGACATCGCAACTCCCTCTAAACTCCCCTGCATGTTAGCCTGTGTCCATGCGTGACGCTACAATACGCTAGAGGGGAAAAAATACATTCTCTATGGAGATGGTTCACATCTCCACTACAAAACGCATGACGCCGAATGCCTGAAGCTCAAACAAGCTCCTGACCCTTTTTTTGTTGCGCGAATCGCGCGTTCTTGAGCGTTTGTTTTTCACATAGAAATTAATGGAAACCGCTTGATTCAAGCGTCTAGCGCGACAATGAGTGTTTCTACAGGTGTTTTGTCACTTCAGTCAATAGAACATTTCACCCAGGCAGAAGATAAAACAATCTACAAACATAGCAAAAAGTGATGAAAGAGATGATCGTTTTTCCCATTGGCTAAAATAAAAAACGTCGAAGTTCAAAAACGTCAGCCAACGCTGTATGCAAACGCGTGAATACACGCAACAAAACGCCGGAAAAAAAACGACCGAAAACGCTACGCTCAGTTGTGAATGCAGCCTAAATGCGCTTTCACGATTGGAACATTTATCGCTTGAGTGTTGATTCATTTCAATTGCCAGAATAAATTATAATTATGGCCAATAAAATTACATACTGTAGCTGAGTAACAAGACATACCCCTCATCTCAAGTATTCTGACTTAAAGTGGAACTTTAGTCATAAAATTCAAGTCTTTCTAAATCACTTTAGGCTGGCCCCTTTTAGCAGGTATTAAAAATAAGTGCCAAGTTTTTAGGTCTCTTTCAATAGCTCTCCTAAATGCTCACATACCTCAAATACCAAAAACTACACAAACAATAATCCCATTTTATTCTCACAGAAGCCAAGCTTACAATTGCCAAAGCGTGGAAGAAACCTAAACCTTCTTTCTTGGAAGCCAAAAATAAATAAATATCTTGAATAATGACTCAAGAAAGGCTAGCTAGTATTCTAACTGATACTGTTCCGAAATTCGAAAACCTCTGGGAACCTTGGGCTAGATATGTAGGAATCTCTTACCCAGGGTGTTCCTCCAGTTCCTACATAACTCTAAGTTAGGAAACCTGTTCATCTCTCCCCCCTCCCTTCCTATCCCTCCTTTCCTTTTTCACTCATACTTTTCCCCTCTTCTTTTTATTTTTTCCCTCCTATAGGGAATTCTGGTGATGTTCTGATGGAGACTTATCTCTCCCTTTTCACTTTCTGATTATACATAGAAATGATAGAGAAAATATCCTCTTTCATAGATAATAAGGCCCATCTCTTTTAGCCTGGCTATTCTAGTGCTCTTTAAGTAAAACTGCAAGTATGGTGAGAGGTTTCCTCCCCTGGTGCAGTTAGTACCCGATAAGGGGTACCAGGAGGACAAAATTCTTCATATACATTTTTTAACATTCTAAAACCACATCTATCGTTTTAATGCTATGTCTATCTACAAAGTAGTAGTATTTATTCTAAGAGGTCATCTACCAGATTTTATTCATAACGAGATGTACTAAGTTGTAATTTTTTTTTTGTGAAAATAAAATATTTTTAAAGTAAAAAATAAGTGCCTATACTGTTTAAAATCCTGTAATACTGTCTCACCCGGCTTTGCACATGCTCAGTTGCTCTCCCATTTTCAGGCACTGTCAAATTTGTGGAGTCCGAATTGCTGACATCTGTCGCACAGCGGGGATCCGGTGCGTGCTGGTTCACCATTTCGCGTCAGATTTCAGCCCGAATTTTGGACTGAAATCGGACCTGAAATGGACCAAAAAAGCACACGTTTTTCCTACAAAACGCACCGGACCTGCTACGGAGCTATGTGAACCGTCTCCTTAGAAAGCCGGTCACATTCTCCTGATATGCTAATTGGATGCGGGCAAACCCACATCCAATTTGCATAAATGTGAACCCAGACTTAAGGCTGCATTCACACCTGAGCATTTTCAGCTTGTAAAAACGCCCAACAAGCTAAATATAAATGGCCCCTGTTCACATCTGAGAGTTTTGTAGCCTGAAGCTCAAAGTACATGAGCTTCTTTTTGGGCAAATTACAGGTGTTTTTCTGCTTTTTACATTGGTGACCCTTTGACCTGTGCAAAATCACGGCAAAAAAAGCGCTAAAAATCACAGTAAAAACTAGCGACTTTCTGCCTGAAAACTAAATGCTCAGGTGTGAATGTGGCCTTAAAGTGGAATCAATACCTCCTTTACAGCCAAGAAAGCTGCTTCTGTTTGATCTGAAACTTCCATGGTGCTGCACATGTGATCATTATGACACCAGTCATTTCATGGTTTGACAGTTTGGTCACAAGAACACAAGCAAATGTGACAGTTGGCAACCCCAGCATTCCAGGAATATCACTTTTTTTTAAAAACTGTTAAATTGATGGGTTTAGTTCTGCTTTATGATTTACTGCTGTTCAGGGGCTCTGGGCTTCAGCAAAATGTCAGCCTCTAGCAAGAAAAAACAGGAGAAATGCTAAAGGCAATTTACAACACACGCTAATCTTGGTAGCAAAATTAGTACCGTAGCATGTATGTTCCAAGCTAAAGAACATGATAAAAAAATTCTGTAAATGTCCACTTTAAAACATGTTTTGAAGAAGAGTAGTTGGTATGTTAGACCAGTTATTTTAATGGGTGCTGACTGCTGTCATAGTAATTGGGCTTTAAAACCAATTATATTTGTAATTCTGTGTATCCCTTGCCGGTGGCTACTTTAAAGAGGAAGTACTGTAAACTGATTTTTTTTTTCCAGCAAAGTAAAGGCATAATGTGCTAGTATGCCTTGCTTACTGTCACATTATGTGACACTTACCTGCAAATGAAGCCTGTGTCGTCCCCACTGGTGGCCGCATTTATCTTTGCTTGTCTTTTTTCCGGGTCTGTGGACTCTGGCTGTGTGACTGGCCAGAGCCACATGTCGGAGCCACCGGTCATAGCACATGCTTCGGACGAAGACGGCACATGTTAAGGAGATATTTACCATACCTATTTCTTACTGGTTCTGCCTAAATACAATACTACTGTATGTGTCAGCACAATCTAAACGTGTAAATGGGCCCTAAAGTAGTAAAAGCTCTTCACTTAAAGTGTATGTAAACCCAAAGTGTATTTCTTTATCGTACATCACGGGACACAGAGCACCATAGTCATAACTATGTGGGTTATACACCACCTATAGATGAATGGACACTGGTACACTCAAAAGACAGGAAGTCCCCCTCCCTATATAACCCCTCCCATCCAGGGAGTACATCAGTTTTTTCACCCTGTCTAATGCCTCGTTTCCACTGAGCAGAACGGTTCGGGTCGGTACAGTTTGGAACGGTTAGAATGGTCCGGTCTATTCTGGTGAGCATTTCCACTGCAAGTCGGACCGTCAGGGGCCATACAGTGTTTAGAAAAAACGTCTAGTGTGTCCACCAATCAGTGGAATGTATTGTAGCTCCGCCCTAACCGTACCGTTCCATTTTCTATGGCCCCACTCTGAAGCAGGACCCAGAATGGTGTGGTACGGTTCGGTTTTATGGCACACTTTCATAATGGAAACACCCAATATACCGTACCGAACCATACCTTACCGATCCGCTCAGTGGAAACGAGGCAATAGGTATTGCTTACTAACTAGCAATTAAGTGCTAAGAAATCCCTGACCGGATCGAGGAGCTATGCAATCGGATCCATCTAAAGTGCCTGAAAGAGCGTAAATGGATGGTACCCGAGCCTCGTGCAAGAAGAGCGAGGTTTCTGCCTATAATGCTTGTCCTTCGAGAGCTGGACTCTGAGTCAACACCTTGGTCGCGTGAAAGCTATACCAAAGAATTTCTTTGGCAGAGTGCTATACAGGTCCAGGGTAGTGGACTCCATATACCAGAAGGACCTGGTCCCTGAAGGTCTGTCATGACAAAGCTCGCCGTGATGGGTGAAAAGTCCTGCAGCGAGGAATGGCGAGTCTCATGCGGGCTGCTGTTTCTTCTCCAGCCACTAGAGGGTTTGCTCAAGTCTAGCCTATTTTTTATTTTGGGCAGGAAGAGAAAGGGAGCCCATAGCCATGTGGTGACAGGTCAGAGAGGCGGGCCGGCCCGTAAGTGTGTAAGTACTTGCTTGGGATGCAGACTAGTCATGATTACATGCTGCATATTTTCTGCCTATTCGAGGGGCATGTACATCTGTAAAGTAGATACACCCATGGATGATTAGCAGTTCACTTTAAGAGTGTTGTTTTCTTCTTGTGGGCAGGAACAGCATAATATACGTGCTTGCAAATTAATTGCATGTTTTTTAAAAGTACATGTTTGAAAGACATGAGCGTAGGTGCATTTTAGGGAGTTGTTATCTCCAATATACTGCATATGTGCTTGGTATCCTACACTAAAGTATAGGACCCACTGCAGTTGAGCAGGAGCTTACTTACAAACTTGCTAAAAACTCACGGTTGCAAAGTCGCACAGTTGCTTAAACGCACAGATGCTAAATCGCACAGTTGTGTCTGAAAATGCACAGTTGCTAAAAAGTACAGATGCTGAAACAATTGCTGGAGATAACTGTTTTTACCAGTTCACATGTTTGCATAAAGATACATGATCATTGGTGTACAAAATGCATGTTTGAAAATGTTTGTGTAAAAAAAAAAACACATGTTTATTGGGGATCACATAAAAATACGTGATCACATAAGGTGACAGGATCACTTAAAAATACATGGTCACATAAAGATGCATGTTTGTTTGTATAGATATGCATGTTTTTTTCATAGTTGCATAAAAATGCTTGATCACTGAAGGGTGCTTTATCGAGAGAGGCTCGTTCGCACAAGGGTGCTTGATCGCACAAGGGTGCCTGTTCACACAAGGTTGCCTGGTCGCACAAGGGTGCTTGGTCGCGCAGAGAAGCTTAATCTCGCTTGAAGTTGCAATCTCGGAACACCCAAGAGGATAGTATGTGACCGGTCAAAATATATTAATGCAGTAAAGTGTTTATTCACCAATGCCAGAAGTCTGCCAAGCAAAATAGGTGAGTTTGAAGCTCAGAGAACTATGATGTAATCGGTATTGCTGAAACTTGGCTTCATTCCTCACATGACTGGGCTATTAATATTCCTAGCTATGCACTCTTTCGGAAAGACGAGGTAAAAAGGAAAGGTGGCGGGGTCTGTCTCGATGTAAGAAGTGAAAGAGGACCTGGTGGATGGCGAGTGTGATGAGGCTGAAGCATTATGGGTGAAACTGCATACAGATGTGCGTAGTTCAAAGTTAATCATTTGAGTTTGTTATAGACCACCCAATGTTAATGAGGAGGTGGAGACTCAGCTCTTTGCACAGATGGGGGATTTTAACTACCCAGAAATTACCTAGAGAAATGGCATTGCTAGGACAGTTAAAGGACAAACATTTATAAACCTATTGCAGGACAATTTTATGGTCCAGTTTATTGAGGCCCCAACTAGGAATGATGCTCTGTTGGACCTGGTAATCTCAAACCATGCAGAGCGTATTACTAACGTTCAGATAAAAGAACACCTGGGTAGCAGTGACAATATGATTATATTTGATGTTAGCTGTAAGCAAAAACCACATACTGGAAAGAAAAAAACACTTAATTTTAAGAGAGCAAATTTTCCAAGGATAAGGGCTGCTCTTCAGGACTAATGCCGCGTACACACGGTCGTTTTTTGCGATGAAAAAAAAACGACGTTTTCTGTGAGGTTACGTTCACCACTCTTTTCCATTGAAGCTCGCTTCATAACTAGCTTCTGGGCATGCGCGGGTTGAAAAACGTCGTTTTAAATGACGTTTTTGCTACACACAGTGACTTTTTGTGAAACAAAAAACGACGTTTTGAAAAACGACACAAAAAAATTCAAGCATGTTGGAATTTTTTTTTTGGTCGTTTTTTTGAACACAAAAAACGACGTTTTGCCCACACACGATCAATTTAAATGACGTTTTAAAAAACGTTTTTTTTCATCGCAAAAAACGACCGTGTGTACGCGGCATTAGACTGGGAGAGAATATTGGCTTCAATGGGCACAGAACAGAAATGGTAATTCTTTAAAAAGACTTTGTGAACTTACTGCAAAGTATATTCCCACGGGCAATACGTTTAAAAGGCTAAAAATAAAACCTTTATGGCTCACGGCCAAAGTAAAAAAAAAAAGCTATAAACTAGAAGAAAAGAGCTTTTAAAAAATAAGGAACACTAGTGTTGTTTAAATGTTAGAATATAACAGGATATGTAAAAAGGAAATCAAGGATGCAAAAATTCAAAATGAACGACAGATTGCAAAAGATAGGACAAACCCCCAAAAATTCGAATATATCAATAGTAAAAAGGTCAAGTCTGAGCATGTAGGCTCTTTACAAAATTAATCTAGAGTGGGTGACCGGGGACAAAGAGAAGGCTAATTTATTAAATACGTTCTTAAGCTCTGTGTATATAAAAGGAGCATGAGGGAGCTCATATCCATAATGGGGGTGGTATATAGGGCTGTTGAATATAATCGTAGAATCGATGCATCGAGATTCGACCGCCGGCGATGCTGCAGCTTTAAATAATCGATGCATGTTGATGACGTCATCGTCGCGTCCTGCCGCGCGGAGCTGAGTGGAGAGAAAGTTTTGCTGCCTCCCCCTGTGTCACACTCAGAGTCCTGAGGAGAGGAGACGGACACATGCAGCGCCAGCACAGCGGAGCCCATCCCCCCCCCCCCCAGAGCACTCAGACACTTAGCTTTCCTCCGAGTCCGCAGCTGAAGTAAGCGCGCCGTCTTTTTCCGCCTTCCGCCGACGTCATCCACAGCCGCCCTGTGTCGCTTGCTTCACTGGCAGACACGTGAGAGGAGACAGGAGGCTGCCTGGTACAGGGGGAGAACGTCGCCCGACTCACAACTGGCTGCTGTGGGAAGCAGCTGCAGGACTGTGGGAGAGAGACCCCGAGCAAGAAAGGCTGCACTTGTCCTCTGTCCTCCTCACAGGCAACAGGAGAGGAGACCTCCAGCAGTGAGTAGCTGAGTGCAGCACTGACTCGTGATCATCATCATCAGGTACACAACAGAGACACTGACTGTCACAGTAGTACTACTAGTACACTAATAACTGTAACCAAGGTATAGAATATATTATCATATCTCTGATGCACCATGTGGAGTGGACTGCAAAATTTAAATATGCCAATCGTATGACTGTAATAATAATTGTAAATAATAC
Organism: Rana kukunoris; assembly: GCA_029574335.1. Taxonomy (NCBI): domain Eukaryota; kingdom Metazoa; phylum Chordata; class Amphibia; order Anura; family Ranidae; genus Rana; species Rana kukunoris. The sequence goes on from CM056049.1 coordinate 392,043,497, forward strand.
ATATTAATGATGGTGATTGGGTAAACTGAATTATTCTGTATTTCTAAACATTAAACTGAGTTTGTGACCATACCATTGCCATTTAATTAATTATGGTTTATGTAGGTCTAGCTCTAATCTATTGTCCAATGTCTTACTGATTGATCAAAACTTCATTACTTACAGTACCTTGTTTGTATGATTTAGCTCATCACTACCCCACACATGCAATGCAGTGCATGTGTGGGGCAGTGATGAGCAAAACCATAAATCATACAAACAAGGTACGTAATGAAGTTGTTATGTGAATCAATCACTAAGACAATGAATACATAAAACCATAATTAATGAAATGGCATAGGTTGTCATTTGGGGGAGGGGGCGGGAGGATGTTGGGACATATGTTGTTGTAGCTGTTTGTTCAATGCCAGTGTGCCACGAAGATTGGAGAAGGAGAGATAGAGATCGCTTTACCAACCGTGACTGGCTTTCACTGAGTAACCACGGTGGCTAGCAGTAGCACAGATCACAGATAAGATGAGGGTGCATTGTTTTAACACGTAGTGACGGTGCATGGGGTAGAATAACCATCTCCTGTAGTAGGTCTGCAGTCTCTGACCATCTCCTGTAGTAGGTTTGCAGTCTCTGACCATCTCCTGTAGCATGTCTGCAGTCTCTGACCATCTCCTGTAGCATGTCTGCAGTCTCTGACCATCTCCTGTAGCATGTCTGCAGTCTCTGACCATCTCCTGTAGCATGTCTGCAGTCTCTGACCATCTCCTGTAGCATGTCTGCAGTCTCTGACCATCTCCTGTAGCATGTCTGCAGTCTCTGACCATCTCCTGTAGCATGTCTGCAGTCTCTGACCATCTCCTGTAGCATGTCTGCAGTCTCTGACCATCTGTAGCATGTCTGCAGTCTCTGACCATCTCCTGTAGCATGTCTGCAGTCTCTGACCATCTCCTGTAGCATGTCTGCAGTCTCTGACCATCTCCTGTAGCATGTCTGCAGTCTCTGACCATCTCCTGTAGCATGTCTGCAGTCTCTGACCATCTCCTGTAGCATGTCTGCAGTCTCTGACCATCTCCTGTAGCATGTCTGCAGTCTCTGACCATCTGTAGCATGTCTGCAGTCTCTGACCATCTCCTGTAGCATGTCTGCAGTCTCTGACCATCTCCTGTAGCATGTCTGCAGTCTCTGACCATCTCCTGTAGCATGTCTGCTGTGTTTAGACTTTGCTACATGCAGGAAGTGTTATTGTGTGTTTTTTTTTTTTTTTTTAAGAACAGATACAAATAATGGAGTACTTAATTTTTTTTTGATGAAAGCCATGCGCACTTGACCTGCAATCGTGATGCATCGTGATGCATCGCGGAATCGAATCGTGGACTTGATAATCGTAATCGAATCGTAAGACCGGTGAAGATGCGCAGCCCTAGTGGTAGAGACAAATCCCCAAATGATACACAATGGTTTAAAAGTGATATGGTCCAGAAATATTTAGACAGAATAAAAGGTGGATAAAGCACCTGGGCCTGATGGCATTCACCCACGGATCCTAAAATAATTGAGCTCTGTCATTTCAAAGCCACTGTATCTAATTTTTAGGGACTCATTAATGACAGGAATGGTACCACTGGATTGGCGTAGGCCGTAGGGCCATGGTAGTGCTAAAAAGGGAACAAAGTTTTTACCAAGTAACTATAGACCTGTTAGTTTAACTTCTATAGCTGGGAAGTTACTGGAGAGATTAATAAAAGACCACATAGACACGTTCTTGCTGGAAAAAAATATTTAAGCAACAGACAGCATGGATTCATGAAAGACAGAAATTGTCAGACAAACCCGATTTTCTTTTTATAAAGAGGTAAGTATAACCTTGGACAGAGGCATGGCATTGGACGTGGTATACCTGGATTTTGCAAAAACGTTAGATTCAGTTCCGCACACATGGCTCATGTGTAAGGTAAGGTCTACAGCAGTGGCCGTCAACCCCCGGTCCGCGGCCCACTACGGGGCCGCAGCACTTCTGCAGCCGGGCCGCGGGTGCAAGCAGGCGGCATGAGACTTTTCTTCCTCTTGCCGTCGCTCTGTAATCCTCACAGAGCCGACAGTGGGAGGCGGAACAATTCTGGGTGGAGGGCACAGCTGCCCGAGGTTATCAAACAGGCGATTGGCTGCTAGGACTGTCCTTCATCCTAGCAGCCAATCACCTGTTTTGTTACCTCGGCCCTCCATCCAGAACTGTCCCGCCTCCCTCCCTGCAACACGTCTCCTGTCCCTATCCAGACATGCTGTGCACAGTCCTCGCCACTGCCCACATCGGCACCGCCTCTTTCGGAACTCCGCCACGCGGCGGCATGGAGAGGGTGTGACAGCAGCAGGGACATGGTCGTCTGGTGTCTGTTCTGTGTACCTGCTGGATCGGATCAATGGCTCCCGACCGAGTGCCCGACTCCTCCTCCCACCCATTGCCCGACTCACTGAGAGACCATACACCAGAGGGTGTGAAAAATAAAGAAATAAGTCACACGGATGGACATTGATGAAGGTGAAAAGTGAAGTTACTGAGGGGAAGGTTACACAGGGGAACATGGGTGGCAAGTGACATGGCTGTGGGTGACAGGCTGTGGTGGCAAGTGACATGGCTGCAGGTGGCAAGTGACATGGTGGCAGGTAGCAAGTGACATGGCGGCAGGTAGCAAGTGACATGGCGGCAGGTAGCAAGTGACATGGCTGCATTTATTACTACAATGTAATAAAAATAATGCACTGACAAATTGCCCGCGAAAAATCGTTTTCCCCCTGCATGCCATCCCTAACCGGGCCTTGGCAAAATTTTCATCCACGCAGCCGGTGCCAAAAAGGTTGGGGACCACTGGTCTACAGGATTGGAAATATCAGTTTGTAAATGGATAGAAAACTGGCTAAAAGACAGAATTCAGAGAGTAGTGGTTAATGATTCTTATGGTCTAAGGTTATCAGTGGTATACCCCAAGGTTCAGTGCTGGGACCCTTACTTTTTAATATCTTTGTAAATTATATTGGGTTTGAGATCAAAAGTAAAATGTCTGTCTTTGCAGATGACACCAAGCTATGCAGTGGAATAACGTCCTTACAGGATGTTGCCAATTTACAATCCGACCTCAATGCTCTGTCTAATTGGCGACAAAGTGGCAGATGAGGTTTACAGGGAGTGCAGAATTATTAGGCAAGTTGTATTTTTGAGGATTAATTTTATTATTGAACAACCATGTTCTCAATGAACCCAAAAAACTCATTAATATCAAAGCTGAATATTTTTGGAAGTAGTTTTTAGTTTTAGCTATTTTGGGGGGATATCTGTGTGTGCAGGTGACTATTACTGTGCATAATTATTAGGCAACTTAACAAAAAACAAATATATACCCATTTCAATTATTTATTTTTACCAGTGAAACCAATATAACATCTCAACATTCACAAATATACATTTCTGACATTCAAAAACAAAACAAAAACAAATCAGTGATCAATATAGCCACCTTTCTTTGCAAGGACACTCAAAAGCCTGCCATCCATGGATTCTGTCAGTGTTTTGATCTGTTCACCATCAACATTGCGTGCAGCAGCAACCACAGCCTCCCAGACACTGTTTAGAGAGGTGTACTGTTATCCCTCCTTGTAAATCTCACATTTGATGATGGCCCACAGGTTCTCAATGGGGTTCAGATCAGGTGAACAAGGAGGCCATGTCATTAGTTTTTCTTCTTTTATACCCTTTCTTGCCAGCCACACTGTGGAGTACTTGGACGCGTGTGATGGAGCATTGTCCTGCATGAAAATCATGATTTTCTTGAAGGATGCAGACTTCTTCCTGTACCACTGCTTGAAGAAGGTGTCTTCCAGAAACTGGCAGTAGGACTGGAGCTCTCTGCCCTTTACCAATCCAGCCACGGGCCCATCCATCTGGCCCATCAAGACTCGCTCTCATTTCATCAGTCCAAAAACCTTAGAAAAATCAGTCTTGAGATATTTCTTGGCCCAGTCTTGACGTTTCAGCTTGTGTGTCTTGTTCAGTGGTGGTCGTCTTTCAGCCTTTCTTACCTTGGCCATGTCTCTGAGTATTGCACACCTTGTGCTTTTGGGCACTCCAGTGATGTTGCAGCTCTGAAATATGGCCAAACTGGTGGCAAGTGGCATCTTGGCAGCTGCACGCTTGACTTTTCTCAGTTCATGGGCAGTTATTTTGCGCCTTGGTTTTTCCACATGCTTCTTGCGACCCTGTTGACTATTTTGAATGAAACGCTTGATTGTTCGATGATCACGCTTCAGAAGCTTTGCAATTTTAAGAGTGCTGCATCCCTCTGCAAGATATCTCACTATTTTTGACTTTCCTGAGCCTGTCAAGTCCTTCTTTTGACCCATTTTGCCAAAGGAAAGGAAGTTGCCTAATAATTATGCACAGTAATAGTCACCTGCACACACAGATATCCACCTAAAATAGCTAAAACTAAAAACAAACTAAAAACTACTTCCAAAAATATTCAGCTTTGATATTAATGAGTTTTTTGGGTTCATTGAGAACATGGTTGTTGTTCAATAATAAAATTAATCCTCAAAAATACAACTTGCCTAATAATTCTGCACTCCCTGTAATGTTGATAAATGTAAAGTTATGCACTTGGGGGCTAAGAATATGCATGCGTCATACATACTAGGAGGAGTAGAACTGGGGAGATCCGTAGTGGAGAAGAATCTGGGGGTTTTGGTAGATCATAAGCTCAATAATGGCATGGAATGCCAAGCTGCGGTTTCCAAAGCGATCTAAGTCCTTTCTTGTATTAAGAGAGGTATGGACTCCAAAGAGAGAGATATCATTTTTCCCCTGTACACATCATTAGACCTCATCTGGAATATGCAGTTCAGTTTTGGGCACCAGTTCTCAAGAAGGATATCGGGGAACTGGAGAAAGTGCAGAGGAGAGCAACCAAACTGATAAGAGGCATGGAGGAGCTCAGCTATGAGGAAAGATTAGAGGAACTGAATTTATTCACTCTGGAGAAGAAGAGATTAAGGGTGGATATAATCAACATGTACAAATATATAAGGAGTCCATATAGTGAACTTGGTGTTGAGTTATTCATATTCGGTCAACACTGAGGACAAGGGGGCACTCTCTACTTCTAGAGAAAAGGAGATTTCACCTCCAAATACAGAAAGGTTTCTTTACAGTAAGAGCTGTGAAAATGTAGAATAGACTCCCTCCAGAGGTGTTTCTGGTCAGCTCAGTAGATTGCTTTAAGAAAGGCCTGTATTCTTTCCTAAATGTACATAATATAACTGGGTACTAACATTTATAGGTAAAGTTGATCCGGGGAATATCTGATTGCCTCATAGGGGGGATCAGGGAGGAATTTTCTTTATCGTACATCACAGGACACAGAGCGCATAGCCATTACACTTGGGTTATATGGGTACCTTCAGGTGTGGACACTGGAAGTTTCCTCCCTATATTACCCCCTCCCACTGGGAGTGCTTCAGTTTTTTCGCCAGTGTCTTAGGTGTTGGTCACGTCTAGCTGTCCCTCGGAGGTCTCGGGACCCAGGATAGCTAGCCGGATCCGTCCGAAGTGCTTTAAAGCCAAGGTGTACGGTACCCGGGCCCTGCTGGAGTGGGGTTTTGCCTATAATGCCTCTCCTAGGAGGGCTGGATTCTGGGCTCCAGTGCCTTAGTCTCTCCTAAGAACTAAACGCTACTGATGCCAGGATGCTATATAGGTCCAGGGGTGTGGGTTCCTTAACACAGGACCCCGGTCCCTGAAGGTCCAAGACAATACCCACGGAGATGGGGGAAGGCTGGGCCTCTTGCATTTTGCAATACCCTGCGGCGTGGAGCAGGTAAGAGGGAACCTGCGGGACTTGGTTCGACAGTAGGTATCCCCCTGGGGGTTCTGGGTCGGCTAATGGTATGCTTATGCATCAGCCACTATGTCTTTTGAGGCAGGATGGGATGTACTAATGTTTACCCAGATAACATGTAGATATATATATGCTTTTAAAGATATGTATTTTGCTACTCCCCCCAGACTTGCCTGTTAGCATGATACTGCAGCCCCACGTGTTCTAGGGAGGAAATGCTGACAAAACTCCTGTTTCCTAGGAAGCCTATGGGGACAGCTTCCTCTATGTGTGCACTACAATAAAGATTAGTGACTTGCCTGGTGTCTGTTGGGTTGCTAGCGCTGGTCCAGGCTTCTCCTCTGCTTCCTCCATGTTGGTTTCAGCGTGGGGGGGGCGGGGGCCTCAAATAAAGCAGCAAAGCATTTCCTGGCTGGTCATTCCCTCCTGAGAGCAGAGGAGGCTGAGGACACAGAGCGCGCAGCTGAGCCATTTCTGGCTAACAGTGACACCCAGTGGTGGTTTGTGGATCTTCAGGTCTGGACTTAGTCCACACTGACCAGAAAAAAAAAAAGAAAAAAGGAGGTTTTCTTTTCTTAAAGGGACTCAGCCTTAGATCTGGCAGTATCTGAGTCGGTGCAACCTTGGGCTCCAGCTAACGGGCATTGGTGTGGCAATACTCACAGGACTTTCCTCGGTATTGCCGCCTTCTCAGGCGTATGAAAATTTAGATTTTTTTTTACCATAGCCTGTTCTTATTAATGGTTCACTTCTAGCTACAGTTGGGTGTTGGCTGTAGGGGTGTCTCAAGGTTGTGCAATGGCTCCCAAGGGATCAGGAACAGCTAAGGCTGCAAAAGGTACCAAAAAATTAAAGGGGTCTCCATCGGGGTCAGAGGATTTGGGCCAGGCTCCAGCGGTCCCACCCTCACCAGATAGACCACCGAACAGCATGTTGCAGGAGCCATTGAGGGTGCTAGGGGCAGAGGCGGCCCCCAATCAACCCATTCCCGTTTATGTTACGGAAGAAATGCTAGCGACCACCCTGGGTGGGCTAGAGAAAAGGTTAACTGCTTTAATTGCCCGCTCTTTGCCGGGTGGCAAACGGGCTAGATCCCCATCACCTAGAGCGGTGTGTTCGGATGCAGAGGTCCTCTCTTCGGAGGAATTGGACCCACAGGGGGATCAAGCGGACCCGAGTCCCGACGGGTCAGACATTGAAGGTTCCACTATAGATGACATTTTTTCGGCTTCTCAAGCAGAGAGTCTGTGGATCCAGTCTCTGACGGATATGGTTCGCACTGCTTTTAAACTTCCAGTGTCAGAACAATTAGCCCCCGCGGTATCCTCTTTAGGTTCCTTGAAGGCACCGTTGAGTGGTGCGTCTTTCCCGGTTCACCCCCTTCTGGAGAGCGTGATTTTTCAGGATTGGGCTCGACCTGATAGGGTTTTTATCCCTCCTAAAAGGTTCACTATTCTCTATCCTATGGAAGAAGAATTTGCAAAGAAATAGGCACTCCCTACCGTGGACGCAGCCATTTCCTGCGTAAATAAATCCCTGACCTGTCCGGTGGAAAATGTCCAGATGTTTAAAGATCCAGTCGACAAAAAATTGGAGACCCTACTGAAGGCTTCTTTTACCACAGTAGGTGCCGTGGTTCAGCCAGCGGTGGCAGCCATTTGGCGTTTGTCAGGCTTTAAAGGATCAGACTAAACAGATATTAAGGGACATACCGGCTCAGCAAGCTCGTGAATTGGCTGACCTCCCAAGGGCTCTCTGCTTTGCAGTAGATGCTATTAAGGACTCCGTTCAACAGGCGTCCCGTTTATCTCTGCTGTTGGTTCATATGCGTCGCCTTTTGTGGCTGAAAAACTGGTCAGCAGAGGCACCCTGCAAAAGGCTTTTAGCAGGATTTCCCTTTCATGGTGGGAGACTATTCGGTGAAGACCTAGATAAATATATCCAGACTATATCAAGTGGTAAAAGTTCTTTCTTGCCTGTCAAGAAAAGATCGCGTGGGCCCGCGTTTAAGCGACAGGCCTTCGCAGGCTCGGCCCCTTCAACTTCCCGTCAGTATCGACGGCCTCCCGGGCGTTCAGCATTTAATAGCCGCCCACAAGGACAAGCCACGGCAGGCAAGAGGCCATGGTCTCGCAAGCCGGTTAAACCAGTCATCAAGTCAGATTCATGAAGGGGCGCCCCCACTCTCTTGGGTGGGGGGAAGGCTTCGGTTTTTCTCCGAAGTGTGGAAGGCCAGAATTCCCGACTCTTGGGTACTGTCCGTGGTAGCCAGGGGCTACAAGCTAGAGTTTCGGGAAGTCCCCCCTCCTCATTTTCAGGGGTCAAGTCTTCCAAGCGACCCATTAAAGAGGGCCTCTCTTGTAAAAGCATTGGATCGTCTCTTGCTCCAAGGAGTAATTGTAGAAGTACCAACCCAGGAATGGGGTCTGGGATTCTACTCCAACCTTTTCATAATACCAAAGCCCAATGGCGACGTCAGGCCTATCTTAGACCTCAAACGCCTAAATCGCTTTCTAAAGATTCAGACCTTTCGTATGGAGTCCATACGTTCGGTGGCAGCCAGCCTACATCAAGATGACTTTCTAGCATCTATAGACATAAAGGATGCGTATCTGCACGTGCCGATCTACCCGGCACATCACAAGTTTCTTCGTTTTATGATAGATCACCGCCATTACCAGTTCGTAGCCCTCCCTTTCGGGTTGGCAACAGCTCCGCGGGTATTCACAAAGGTGTTAGCCCCGGTGCTAGCCGTCCTAAGGACAGAAGGCATTTTTGTCTTGGCATACCTGGACGATCTTCTGGTTATCGACAGCTCAGCTTCCAGCCTCAATCAGGCAGTAGGTCGCACAGTTCAGCATCTAGAGGAATTCGGTGGATTGTGAACCTAGAAAAATCGATATTGAAACCCACAAAGCAGTTGGAATATCTAGGCCTTCGGCTAGATACAGACTGCCAGAGGATATTTTTACCTCAAGCAAAGGTCAGATCAATAGCTCAAGCAGTTCAAGTGATCTTAGGCAAGAAGAGGCCGACTATTCGCCTATGTATGCGACTGCTGGGGAAGATGGTGGCCGCCTTCGAGGCAGTACCCTACGCCCAGATCCATACCAGATATCTTCAGGCAGCCATTCTCTCTGCTTGGAACAAGTCCATTCAGGCGTTAGATCGTCCGTTAGTGCTCTCCCCGAAGGTCCGGCGCAGCCTGTTTTGGTGGCTGGTCCCTCAAAATTTGTCAAAGGGGAAATCCTTTTGCCCCATCACGTGGAAGATAGTATCCACGGATGCCAGCCTGTCAGGTTGGGGGGCAGTTCTAGAAGGACAGACCCAGCAGGGGCAGTGGTCAGAGGCAGAAAAACTGCTTCCCATCAATATCCTGGAGATCAGAGCTGCTCGGCTGGCCCTGATCGCCTGGACTCTCCCCCTTCAGGGTCTGCCAGTAAGGATACAGTCCGACAACGCCACTGCGGTGGCATACATAAACCACCAGGGGGGCACGAGTAGCCTAGCAGCCCAAAGAGAAGTAAACCTGATTTTCTCATGGGCCGAAGCCCATGTACCCTGCATCTCGGCGGTGTTCATCCCAGGGATAGACAATTCTCAAGCAGATTTTTTGAGTCGTCAACAGTTGCTCCCGGGGGAGTGGTCTCTTCACCCCCAGGTATTCCAAGAGATTTGCCAAAGATTCGGAGTCCCAGATGTGGACATTATGGCAACGAGATCCAACAAAAAGTTGGACAAATTCATATCCCGAGCCAGGGATCCCTCGGCCTACGGGACCGATGCGTTGGTTTGCCCCTGGCACCAGTTTTCTCTCCTGTATGCGTTCCCTCCACTGCAGATGATTCCCCGCCTTCTACGGAGGATCAGGGTGGAGCACAGGCCTGTGATCCTGGTGGCCCCAGCCTGGCCCAGGAGGGCTTGGTACGCACTCATCGTGAAGATGTCAGTCGGGGCGTCGTGGCCGCTCCCCCTGCGCCCAGATCTGCTGTCTCAGGGACCAATCTGCCACCCTGCTTCACAGCAGCTAAATTTGACGGCTTGGCGGCTGAATCCCTAATTCTTAAGGGCAGAGGCCTCTCAGATCAGGTCATATCTACGTTGATTCAGGCTAGGAAACCGGTCTCCAGAAATATTTATTACAGAGTCTGGAGAACCTATGTGGAGTGGTGCGAGTCTCAAAAATGGCATCCTCGAAAGTTTTTTATTGACAGGATCTTGCGATTCCTCCAGGTGGGCGTTGACAAAGGGTTGGCTCTTAGTACTCTAAAGGGACAGGTGTCGGCTTTATCGATATGGTTTCAAAGACCCTTGTCCACCCATTCGCTTATGAAAACCTTCTTGCAGGGGGTCTTGCATGTGAATCCCCCTATTAGAGCTCCCCTCTGCCCCTGGAATTTAAATCTGGTCTTGTCAGCTTTACAAAGGCAGCCGTTTGAACCTCTGACAGAAATCCCTCTTGTGCTACTAACCCGAAAGTTGGTTTTCTTGGTGGCTATGGCTTCGGCCAGAAGGTTTCCGAGCTGGCAGCCTTGTCATGCAGGGAGCCATACCTTATTCTGCATAAGGACAGAGTGGTTCTGCGGCCTCAACCTTCTTTCCTTCCTAAGGTCATATCCAGTTTTCACTTGAATCAGGACCTAGTCCTACCATCCTTCTTTCCTACTCCCCAGTCCAGAGAGGAAAGACTGCTTCATACTTTGGACGTGGTTCGAGCCATGAGGGTCTATCTCAAGGCTACAGAGAAGATTCGGAAAACAGATGTGCTTTTTGTTCTTCCGGATGGCCCCAAGAAGGGTCAGCCGGCTGCCAAGTCTTCCTTGGCTAGGTGGATTAAGCAGCTGATTTTTCAGGCCTATGGTCTGAAGCGCGTTCCACCTCCCTTATTAGTTAAAGCCCATTCTACGAGGGCCATGAGTGCCTCCTGGGCGGCACACCATCAGATCTCTATGGCACAGGTTTGCAAGGCGGCAATCTGGTCTTCCGTACATACGTTTACTAAATTTTATAAGTTGGACGTTGCAAAGGGTACGGACGCAGCATTTGGGCAGGAGGTCCTACGGGCAGCAGTATAGAATCCTCTGGTCCGGGTCACGCCCCCTTTTCTCTGTTGGTGGAGTTCCTTTACTTCCTGATAATTTTTTGTTTGGCTATTCTTGGCCTTACGGTCTCCCTCCCTTCATAGAGCATTGCTTTAGGACATCCCAAGTGTAATGGCTATGCGCTCTGTGTCCCGTGATGTACGATAAAGAAAAAAGGATTTTTAATAAACAGCTTACCTGTAAAATCCTTTTCTTGAAGTACATCACGGGACACAGAGCTCCCACCCCTCTTTTGGGGAACATTGTGTAACCTCGGAGGAATTGCTTGCTACAAAACTGAAGCACTCCCAGTGGGAGGGGGTTATATAGGGAGGAAACTTCCTGTGAAATTGATTACACCAGTGTCCACACCTGAAGGTACCCATATAACCCAAGTGTAATGGCTAAGCGCTCTGTGTCCCGTGATGTACTTCAAGAAAAGGATTTTACAGGTAAGCTGTTTATTAAAAATCCTTTTTTTTTCCCCTGCTGTAGCAAATTGGATCATGCTTTGCTGGGGTTTTTTTTTGCCTTCCTCTGGATCAAATGTGGGTATAGAATTGGGTATATATGATTGTACGATATTATTATTGTTTTATTTCTTGTGGTTGAACTTGATGGACTTGTGTCTTTTTTCAACCTGACTAACCATGTAACTATGTGTCAAGAACAAGGGATCCACTTGCACGAGACAGATGCGTTGGTGACCCCGTGGGATCAGTTCTCACAGATTTATGCATTCCCCTCAGTTCAGCTGCTACCGCGACTGCTTTCGCAGGATCAAGGAAGAAAGCTCTGGCGTGGCCCAGGAGATCCTGGTGTGCAGAGAACATGAAGATGGCACTAGGGGATTCATGGACTCTTCCATCTCGTCCAGACCTACTGTTGCATAGGCCGGTATTCCATTCTACCTTAGTCGCTATATTTGACGGTTTGGCTGTTGACGCCCACATCCTAAAGAGTCCAGGACTTTTCAGGTTCGGTGGTTACCACCCTGAATAATGCTAGAAAGCTGGCCTCTAGGACCATTTATTATAGGGTCTGGAAGGCCTATGTCTCCTGGTGTGAAACCAAGGGTTGGCTTCCTTGAAAGTATGCCATAGGTAGAATTCTTGCCTTTCTACAGTTGAGGGTAGAAATGAAGCTGGCCTTGAGTACGATCAAGGGTAAGATCTTGGCCTTGGCAGTATTTTTCCAAAGGGCACTTGCTTTGCAATCTTTGGTGCAGGCCTTTAGGTTGGATTCCCATCTATGCATTTTTAGAGCATTTTGCAGATTTGCACTACAGAACGTGTTCCATAGTAAACCATGTTAAATGGACTGTAGTGCAAATCTGCAAAAAAACACTAAAACTGCATAGGTGTGAATCCAGCCTCATACAAGGGGTAACTTGGATAAGTCCACGAGTTAGGTCACCCTTGTGCCCATGGGATCTGAATCTAGTTCTGTCGGTCTTGCAAGGGCAGCCCTTTGAGCCGATACACAATATTCCTTTGCTTCTCTTGACAAGGAAATTGGCATTCTTAGTTGTGGTAACCTCCCAAGAGTGTCAGAATAGCCTGCTTTTTTCTGTAAAGAGCCATACTAATTCATAAAGACACGGTGGCGTTACATCCTCACCCAACCTTTTTGCCTAATGTAGTGAGAGCAGTCAAGGCCTATCTGAAGGCGACAGCTCAGATACGTTTAACTGATGTTTTGTTTGTACTGCCAGAAGGCCCCAGAAAGGGCCAGGCAGCATCAAAATCAACTATTGCTAAGTGGATTTGTCAGGTGATTAGTCAGGTTTACAGTCTGAAGAAAAGAGTTTCACCTTTTCATGTTAAAGCGCACTCTACCAGGGCAGTCAGTGCTTCATGGGCAGTGCATCATCAAGCCTCTGTGGCTCAGATTTGCAAGGCTGCTACTTGGTCGTCAGTACATACATTCACCAAATTCTATCAGTTGGATGTAAGTTGGCAGGAGGATGTCGCTTTCGGGCGCACTGTGCCTCAGGCAGCAGTATAGCTCCTTACGCCTGGCGGCGGCTGTTTTGCTTTGTGTCTCCCTCCCCTTAAGAAGGCATTGCTTTGGGACATAGTTATGACTATGGTGCTCTGTGTCCCGTGATGTACGATAAAGAAAATAGGATTTTTATAACAGCTTACATGTAAAATCCTTTTCCTTGGAGTACATCACGGGACAGAGAGGTCCCGCCCCTCTTATTGGGATATATATATATTGCTTTGCTACAAAAACTAAGGTAATCCCTAGATGGGAGGGGTTATATAGGGAGGGGGACTGCCTGTCTTTTTTGAGTGTACCAGTGTCCATTCACCTATAGGTGGCGTATAACCCACATAGATATGACTATGGGGCTCTGTGTCCCGTGATGTACTCCAAGAAAAGGATTTTACAGGTAAGCGGTTATATACAGGCCCGGATTTGCCGCCCCAAGGCCGAGTCCTTCAATGCTGCCCCCCCCCCCACACACACACCATCATCCTTTATCGATGACTGCTACAATAGATCTATTAAAAACATATTTCCACACACGAGAACACTGAAAATAACTGGCTTTAATTGTGACTGAAAACACCCCCCCCCCCCCCACACACTTTAAAATGTAAAAACACCCCACTGTGCCTCCTGCATACCTCTGCATCCTTTTAATATCTCTTTGTAACCCCTCTCCACAACTGGACCCCTTTATATTACACAGCCCTCCCCCGCAGCTCTGGACCCCTTTACATTACACAGCCCTCCCCGCAGCTCTGGATTCCTTCACATTACACAGCCCTTCCCCGCAGCTCTGGACCCCTTTACATTACACAACCCCCTTGCACCTCTGGACCCCTTTACATTACACAACCCCCTTGCACCTCTGGACCGCTTTAACATTACATAGCACCCTCCACCCCTTTACATTACAAAACCCCCTGAACCTCTGGATGCCTTTACAATACACAGAACTCTGCACCTCTGGACCCCTTTATATTACACAACCCCCTGCACCTCTGGACTCCTTTACATTACACAACCCCCTTGCACCTCTGGACCCCTTAACATTACACAGCACCCTGCACCTCTTTACATCACAAAACCCCCTGCACCTCTGGACCCCTTTACATTACAAAACCCTCTGGACTCCTTTACATTACACAGCACCCTGCACCTCAGGACCCCTTTACATTACTAAACCCCCTACACCTCTGGACCTCTTTACATTACACAGCACCCCTTTACATTACACAACCCCCTGCACCTCTGGACTCCATTACATAGCAGTCTGGACCTCTTGCACATTACACAGCTCTGGACTCCCCATACATTACCCCCTACAGCTCTGGACCCCCTGCACATTACCCCCCTACAGCTCTGGACCCCCTGCACATTACCCCCCTACAGCTCTGGACCCCCTGCACATTACCCCCCTACAGCTCTGGACCCCCTGCACATTACCCCCCTACAGCTCTGGACCCCCTGCACATTACCCCCCTACAGCTCTGGACCCCCTGCACATTACCCCCCTACAGCTCTGGACCCCCTGCACATTACCCCCCTACAGCTCTGGACCCCCTGCACATTACCCCCCTACAGCTCTGGACCCCCTGCACATTACCCCCCTACAGCTCTGGACCCCCTGCACATTACCCCCCTACAGCTCTGGACCCCCTGCACATTACCCCCCTACAGCTCTGGACCCCCTGCACATTACCCCCCTACAGCTCTGGACCCCCTGCACATTACCCCCCTACAGCTCTGGACCCCCTGCACATTACCCCCCTACAGCTCTGGACCCCCTGCACATTATCCCCCTACAGCTCTGGACCCCCTGCACATTACCCCCCTACAGCTCTGGACCCCTTGCACATTACCCCCCTACAGTTCTGGACCCCCTGCACATTTCCCCCCTACAGCTCTGGACCCCCTGCACATTTCCCCCCTACAGCTCTGGACCCCCTGCACATTACCCCCCTACAGCTCTGGACCCCCTGCACATTACCCCCCTACAGCTCTGGACCCCTTGCACATTACCCCCCTACAGCTCTGGACCCCTTGCACATTACCGCCCAACAGCTCTGGACCCCCTGAAAATTACCGCCCTACAGCTTGGGACTCCCCACACAATACCCCACCGCACACAGCTCTGGACCCCTGCAAAATAAAACACAGCTCTGGACCCCATGCACAATACCCCCTACAGCTCTAGACCCCCTGCACAATACCCCCCCCCCCACAGCTCTGGACCCATGCACAAATACCCCCCACACACACACACACAGCTCTGGACCCCCTACAGCTCTAGACCCCCTGCACAATACCCCCCCCCCCACACACACACAGCTCTGGACCCCCTGAACAATAAACCCCCCCCCCCACACACACACACAGCTCTGGACCCCCTGCACAATAACCCCCCCCACACACACACACACACAGCTCTGGACACCCCCATGTTGTATAGCTCTGTGTTCGTTCCTACCTTACTTACTAGCAACCAATCACCTGCAACTCCTGTCCTCTGTTCAGCACTGCCTTACCGTCTCTCTCTCTCTCCCTCCAGTTGCCTTGCTGTACAAGAGAGCGAGAGACAGTTTTTTTTTTTTTCTGCTCGTGGCAGCCGTTCCAGTGTGTGACTGTCACCCGGGTAGCGGTACAGTCCGCACTCGACTCGGGGACCCCCACACCTTGTCACAGTAGGGTTGCCACCTGTCCAGGATTCACCCGGACAGTTCGGGTTTGGAATCATGTGTCCGGGTTTCAGAAAGCCTGAAACCCGGACACATTGTTCAGCCTGGACTATGGCTTGCCAGCAGGGTTTGTGGCTGCAATTTCTCTTTTACACTGCCTGAGAGAGGGCTTAATCTACACTCCCGTTTGCCCCCCCCCCCCCCCCCCACCCCGTCCCCTCTGTGTCTGCCCACACTACAATCCTCAGGGCTGTGCCTCAGAAAAGGAAAGTTGGGGCTGGAAATTTGAAGTCCAGCAGCCTCAGATACATCTGGATAAGAGGTGCTGACTGCCAGGGGGTGAGTGAGCTCACCATCCATTCCTGTCTGTGAATGTCTCTCCCCCCCCCTCTCTGTTTTCTCTCCTGCCTCTGATTGAGTACACAAATGTGAATCAGGGTTCTCAGGGCAACCCTTACATTGGAGTTCCCCTTTACACCAGAGGCCACAGCTTTCCCCCTTACATCAGAGTCTTCTCCGTACATCAGTGTTCCCCCCTTACATCAGAGTTCCCCTTTACACCAGAGACCACAGTGTTCCCCCTTACATCAGAGTCCTCCTGTATATCAGAGTTCCCAGTGTTACCCCTTAGATCATGGTTTCCAGAGCATCCCTTATGTTAGAGCCCCCAGATTTCCCCCTTACATCAGAGTCTGCAGACTCCCCCCTTACAGTGAAAGGGAACTTTGCGAGTTCAGATGTAATGGGGAACTCTGAGGACTCTGATGTAAAGGGGAATTCTTGGTATTAACTTCATATGATTAGAAAATAAGTTTTTAATAGCAAAATATATGTATAGGTTATACTATAAAAAAAAATTGCTGTGCGCCGCTAAAGTGTTCGGGTTTGACTTGAAGAAAAGGTGGCAACCCTAGCTGGGCTCTCCCTGCATGGTCAGGGTTTCGCTGCTCTCCACGCCGCGCTGTTTCTAATGCATACAGGGGACTTGGAGGTCGGGGGTGCCATAGCCACCTGACACCCCCCCTAGCATGTAACACCCGGGGGGAATCGCCCCGTCTCCTAGTTAGTTTGCCACTGAATAGCGCGCCTGTCTTTCACGGCCTCACCAGCCTAGCAGCAAGTGCTGGCTGGCTATGTAAATCTGGGGGGCGGCCACGAAAGCCAAGAAGTCGCCACAGGAGCGGCGTCGGCTGTGCCCCTGCTGCTGCTGCACCACCGCCGCCCCGAGGCCTGGCCTTGTGGCAAATCCGGCCCTGGTTATAAAAATCCTATTTTTTCGGTATCTATGGTGACGTGTTGTGTTTTGATTTCTCTTGCTTGACTCGTGTTGCCCAAACGAGGGCGCGGTAATGTGGGTTGCGACAATGCACATGTTCTACTGTACATTACTGCAACTAGCATGTCTGAATAAGTCCTCAGCAATACATACAGACGGGTCCCCTAATTGTGCTGCTACAGGTAACCAAGCAGCACCTATGTAGCACACAATATGACCCCAGACTGTATTGTCTCTCCCCCCCCCCCCCTGTTTTCACCTGGTGATCTGGCCAGTAGAGTGCCCCTACTCTGGATGAAGGAGTACAGGGGGCACCTTTCAACAGCAGCATTGTCAGTCTGGGAGGAGGGGGTGTTAGATGTGCTAGCAGATTTAAATACACTAACAAATTAAAGACAAACTATAGCTAAAAATGTATAAGCTCCAGGAGATCGCCAATACACATTCTATTCGGCCCCATATCGCACTCACACGCGAATAGATTATTTTTTTGTGAACAATAACACGCTTCGGATTGCAGAAGCGGCTAGTGTGCTACCTATCTCATGGTCGGATCATGCCCCCATCACATTATCCCTGGACTTAAACGCTCCCCTTCGCCGCCCCTATAATTGGAGGCTTAATGACTTCCTCCTGCAACATGCCCCCTCGAAACAGGCACTGGAAGAGGCCCTTCAGCATTACTTCGCTGAAAACGACACTCCAGACATCTCCGCCTCCACCCTGTGGGCCGCCCACAAGGCGGTCCTTAGAGGACGGTGCATGGCCCTTTCATCGGCCATGAAGAAAGACGCCGGTGCTGCTAAAGCACTAGCTGAACGCCAGCTAAAGGCCCTGGAGGCTAAGCTCCTGCTAAACCCCTCCACCGCACTCCTCAAAAGGATTGTCCAAACGCGCACGACACTGCGGGACCTAGCTTTAGGCAAAGTAGAAAAGGCGCTGACGCGCCTGAAGCAACTCTACTATGACAAGGGCAACAAGGCGCAAGCCCTTCTGGCCAGGAAACTGGCAGACCGGGCCCTCACCTCTACCCCACACCAGATAAAAGACAGGGGGGGCGATCTTCTGACACATCCCAGGGACATAGCGGGAGCCTTTGCAGACTATTACACAGACCTATATAACAAGCCGGAAGTCCCACATAACCCCCCATCTCCTGACCTGGAGGCCCGTATGACCCAATACTTAGAGCAAACGGGTCTACCCCGACTTAAGGCAGCGGATTTACAGGGCCTGAACGCGCCCATATCGGCGGAGGAGATAGCAGAGACAGTGAAGGGCCTCCCAGCCCATAAATCCCCTGGCCCGGATGGACTGCCATACGAGTACTACAAGACCTTTCTCCCGTTACTTAGCCCCCACATGACCACACTATTTAATGCCTTTCTCCACCAGACCCCAATCCCGAGTGACATGCAGGGATCCTTTTTGACCCTCATACCAAAACCAGACAAAGACCCAGCCTCCTGCGCTAGTTACAGGCCCATAGCGCTACTGAATTCAGACCTCAAAATATTCACTAAACTTCTATCGATTAGGCTGACTGCTATTCTCCCCTCCCTGATCCATAAGGACCAAGTAGGTTTTGTGCCGCTACGCCAGGCAGGGGACAACACCAGAAAGGTCATTGACCTGATTGATGTAGCCAACAGGGACAGTGCGGAAGCTCTCATATTGAGCCTAGACGCTGAAAAGGCCTTTGATCGCCTGAGTTGGCCCTTCATGTTTGCTACCCTGCACCACATGGGGTTTAAAGGACCCTTCCTACGGGCGATACAACACCTATACTCAAACCCTACCTCCCGAGTTAAAACCCCCTTTGCCACATCCTTCCCCTTTCAGATAGCCAACGGTACGCGCCAGGGTTGCCCACTCTCACCTCTGCTCTTCGCTCTATGTGTCGAGCCCCTGGCAGCATCCATACGGGGAAATCCGGACATTAGGGGTATCTCAGTGCGGGGAAAGGAATTTAAGACATCCCTGTTCGCGGACGACATTATTCTCACCCTGACCCAACCCAGAATCTCCTTACCTAACCTTCATGTTGAATTAGATAAATACGGGACAATGTCGGGTTACAAAACGAACGCCTCGAAGTCAGCAGCCCTCCCGATCAACATCCCAGAGACTGAGGTCCATCACCTGCAGTCGAAACTTCCCCTACACCTGGGAGAGTTCATCCCTTAAATACCTTGGGGTCCACATTACGCCCTCCTTCGGCTCCCTGTACCAGGCCAACTTTCCTCCCCTATATCGAACGGCTAGGGGCCTTCTTCAAAAATGGAAGGCGCATCATATCTCACTCCTAGGCCGCGTGGCGGCTATAAAAATGGTCATCCTCCCCAAACTCCTTTACCTGTTTCAAACGTTACCCATCCCGATCCCGTATGCCCACCTCCGCAAACTCCAGAGTGATATGCTGAAGTTTGTCTGGAACTATAAGAAGCACAGGATCCCTGGGTCGGTCATGACAACTTCACGGGTGGATGGGGGCCTGGCCTTCCCCAACCTTGTTAAATATTACCAAGCTACCCAGCTGCGTGCAGTGGTCTCCTGGTTCCCCCAGAGGTCCTTCAATAAGTGGACGGAGATAGAAAAGATATGGTTAGCCCCGGTCCACCCAAATAGCCTCTTATGGGATGCTGATGTGAGGGTGGAGCCTGACCGTTTGTTAGGCTCGATGTCCCTACATAGGGGTCTCTGGCGTAAGATGTCTCGAGAGGTGGCGCTTCAGTCCGAGTGCTCCCTGCTGAATTCTTTTGTCTGCAACCCCAAAATACCAGACAGCCTGACCCACCAGATGTCTTGGCCCTGGGCCTCTCGAGACCTATTTCATTTTGGACACTTGGTAGACCCCAGGTCCCGTAGGCTGCTGACATTCTCGGAGCTCCAGGTGAAACACGATCTGCCCAGACAGGTGTTTTATAGTTACCTACAAATAAGGCATTATGCCCAGACAATAGCCCCAAAGCTCCAATTATTACAACCATCCCCATTTGAACGTATAGTCCTGGAGGGGCGCCATAGAAAGGGGTTGATCACAGATATCTACCAGCTGTTGAACGCATATGATTGGCAGGGGCGGGGGAAGCATGTATATATGCTGAAGTGGGAGAGAGAACTAGGGGAGTCACTGCCGATGGAGGCCTGGCAGGCCGTCTGGAGGCAGGCTGCTAAATCGTCCCTGTGCACCCTGTATAAAGAAAACTCATATAAAATTTTGTGCTTCTGGTACCAAACCCCGGACATACTCCACAAAATATTTCCCTCCACCTCTGACCGATGCTGGCGATGCCATCAGGACAGAGGCTCTCTCTTCCACATCTACTGGACGTGCCCCCTTATCACCCCGTTTTGGCAGTCCACACAACAGCTGCTTACCCGTCTCTTTGAGACGCCAATCCCCCTAACCCCTAAACTATTTTTGCTAGGTATCTCCCAACCCCGCCTGGCCAAACCATATAAAAAACTGCTTAGACACATACTAACGGCGGCTAGATGCCTGGTAGCCCTTAACTGGAAAAAATCCACACCCCCATCCCAAGAGGCCCTTTACGCTAGGATCAAGGACGTAGAGTTGATGGAGCGGATGACGGCTAGGATACGTAATGGCATGGATGCCCACGACGAGGTCTGGAGCGAGTGGCACGGGCGGGAGGACTCGCCGGGGGCGGACGAGGTGACAGACGCGGTGACCTGATTCTCCCTTCCCCCTCTTCTCCCCTTTTCTTTTCTTGACCCTTCTCTCCTCCTATACAATCTACTGTTTCGGTGTCACCGTTGACACCAGAGTTTAGAAAACGGTTTGAAATGTATAATTTGTTGACACGACTGGCAGCAGAGCCAGCTTTTAGATCAGAGCCCAATGGGTCGGGAACTTAATCCCTTCTCTACCCATAAAGGGCAAGAGTAATACTTGTATTCTTGGATAAGTCTTTGCTTTGGCTTTTTGTTATTACCTGCATTTATCTGTATCTTGCGAACTGTTTCATATAAATAAAAAAAATTTAATTGAAATAAAAATGTATAAGCAATTACAGAAACTTTTTTTCTTTTGTGATAAAGCTTTTACGTAAATACTGTATTTATTGACGTATAACACTCACTTTTTTACGCTGAAAATAGAGGGTAAAATGTACCTGCGTGTTATACACAGGGGCTGTGGAAAGTTTTTTTCCCTGAAATTTCCCTCCTAAAATTGGGGACCGTGTTATATGCCGATAAATATGGTAAATAAAAGCAGATCAAAGTAAGCACCCCTGTCAGTGATGAATGGTTTGTCTCATCTCTGCAACTGATACATTATGCTGGAGAAACTTCCTGGCTGGATAACCAAGTTAAAATATTAAAAAAAAGAAAGCCTAAAAAGGAAAACAAATGCAGCCATCACATCTAAGAATTGGTAAGCTGCAATATAATAAATGTTTGCTTTTGAGTTTAACCACTACGGGTCCGCGCTATTGACAGAATACGTCAGCAGCGCGGACCTGAGGCGCCGGGGTCACGTCTTTGGACGTGATTTACAGGGTGGCGCGCGGCGGGGAAAAACAGTCCCGTCGCATCACCGAGGATTCGATGCGTGTACCCGGCGGCCGCGATGTCCGTCAGGTACATGAGATCGTCGGTGACAGAGCAGGGACATGGAGCTCTGTGTGTAAACACAGAGCTCCACGTCCTGTCAGGGGGAGGTGACAGATGCTGTTTCCCTTGTACATAGGGACACAGCATTGATCACCTCCCCCAGTCACCCCCCTCCCCCCACACAGTTAGAACACACCCAGGCAATACATTTAACCCCTTCCTCACCCCCTAGTGTTAACCCCTTCAATGCCAGTCACATTTATTCAGTAATTAGTGCATATTTATAGCACTGGTCGCTGTATAAATGTGAATGGCGCCAAAAATGTGTCAAAAGTGTCCGATGTGTCCGCCGCAATATCGCAGTCAAAATAAAAATCGCAGATCGCCGCCATTACTAGTAAAAAAAAAATATTAAAAAAAAAATCATAATTCTGTCACCTATTTTGTAGGCGCTATAACTTTTGCGCAAAGCAATCACTTATTGTGATATTTTTTTTTTTTACAAAAATACGTAGAAGAATACGTATTGGCCTTAACTGAGAATTTTTTTTTTTAAATTGGGATATTTATTATAGCAACAAGTAAAAAATATATATATATTTTTAAATTGTCGCTTCTTTTTTTGTTTATAACGCAAAAAATAAAAACCGCACGGGCGATCAAATACCACCAAAAGAAAGCTCTATTTGTGGGAAAAAAAAAGGACGCCAATTTTGTTTGGGTGCCACGTCGCACGACCGCGCAATTGTCAGTTAAAGCGACGCAGTGCCGCAAGCTGAAATTTCGCCTGGGCACGAAGGGGGTTTATGTGCCCAGTAAGCAAGTGGTTAATACCACTGTAGGGCAACTTATTTATTTGAATCAACTTCTGAACATTCTAAAAATTTGCATGTACTATTTTTTTGTAAAGCTGTGCATGACAATACATAGTCCATTACCTTATGTTTAAATGTGCTAAAAGCATGTTTGTTGTCAGGGTGTGGTGAAGTACTATTAACCACTTACCTACTGTGCACCTACACCCCCTTCCTGCCCAGACAAAATTTAAGCTTCCGGCACTGCGTCGCTTTAACTGACAATTGCGCGGTCGTGCGACGTGGCTCCCAAACAAAATTGGCGTTCTTTTTTTCCCACAAATAGAGCTTTCTTTTGGTGGTATTTGATCACCTCTGCGGTTTTTATTTTTTGCGCTATAAACAAAAATAGACCGTCAATTTTAAAAAAAATGCAATATTTTTTCCTTTTTGCTATAATAAATAACCCCAAAAAATATATAAAAAAAATATTTTTTCCCTCAGTTTAGGCCGATACGTATTCTTCTACATATTTTTGGTAAAAAAAAAATGCAATAAGCGTTTATCGATTGGTTTGCGCAAAATTTATAGCATTTACAAAATAGGGGATAGTTTATGGAATTTTTTTTTTTTTTTTTTTTTCTACTATTAATGGCGGCGATCTGCGATTTTTTTATTGGGACTGCGACGTTATGGCGGACATTTCGGACACTTTTCTGATATTTTTGGGACCATTTACATTTATACAGTGAAAAATGCTATAAATATGCATTGATTACTGTATAAATGTGACTGGCAGTGAAGGGGTTAACCACTAGGGGGCGGGGAAGGGGTTAAATGTATGTCCTAGCCAGTGTTCTAACTGTAGGGGGAGGGGGGGTGACTGGGGGAGGTGACCGATTGTGTCCCTATGTACAAGGGACACAATCGCTCTCCTCTCTCCCTGACAGGGCTTTAAAGGGGTAGTTCCCCCAAAAACCTTTTTTTTAACATTTATTCAGGCTCGTTATGTCAAGGGGAATCAGTTTTTTTTTTTTTAGAGTTGAAAATATGTTTATTGGATTTTTAACATAATAAACATGAACAGCATGAGATGTCACAAACAGGAAACAGTCATAGATACTTAGCAGTAAGGAGTCAGCCAAATGGCTATCGCCCACAGCTGGACTCCTATCAACGTAGAACTGAACGGGAACAGTTATGACAAGAACCCGGTACAAAAACTTGTGTGCGGCCAAAATGGCCTCTTAATAGGTGACGACAGTGCAAATAGAGCTTCCAGGAAGGAAACAATAAAATCAAAAAAGAGAAAAGAGAAAAAAAAAATATATAATAATAATAAAAAAAAATAATAATAAATGGGACAAAAAGGGACAGGGACCAGGGATAAAAAGTAACATAAAAATGGGAGGTCAAGAATCAGGGGAGTGAGTGGGCGGGGAGAGAGAGAGAAGAAGGAAAGAAAGAGAATGGTGGGAGAGAGAAGAATAGGGAAAAGAAAGCCAGAGGGGTATCATAGAGTAGAGAGAGAGTTGCTGATATCGGGACTGGGAAAGCCTGCGTGAAGTAGGTGGGTGAAAGGGAACCTGGCTTGACTCTAGTTGGTGATACATGTGGAAGCGATCAGGAATGATCATGGTTGGGTGGACAACATTTTCGCCAGGGTGTCAGAGGAAGAGAAGTGGAGCCAGATAAGCCACAGTAATGTATAATTATCAAAGGTGTCGTTATCAAGGGCTAGCATCTCCTCCATTCTCATTGTGTCGTTCATAATAGAGACCCAACGTGACAATGGGGGAGTTGCGGACGACTTCCAATAGGAAGGTATGAGCTGCCTCGCCGAGGACATGAAGAAACGGAGGAGACCCCGTTTCTGCGATTTAACTGAACCTGGAAGTATAGAGAGAAGCGCAATTTTAGGAGAAGGAGTCAGTGATTCACAGTAGAGTTTGTTGTAACAGTCAAATACCTGAGTCCAGAAGGGGCGGATCCTCTCACAATCCCACCAGACATGTAGATAGGTCCCCTCAGCGGCGGAGCATCGCCAACAGGATGCCGGGGTGGATGGGAATATATTGTGCAACACGGAGGGGACCCTGTACCATCTTGACAGAATCTTGTAGTTCTTTTCTTGTGCGTAGCAGGAGATCGAGGATTTGTGAGTAAAGTAAAAAGAGGTCTGCCAGTCCGCCTGCTGAATGTCTTCGCCCAAGTCTGCAGACCACTTCCCGGTGTAAGAGGGTAGTTCGGTGTGCGTGAGTGTTTGTAAAAGGCCGTATATTGCTGACAGTAAGTGTCTGGGTGTCTCTGAGAGGGAACACAGTCGCTCAAACTCTGTGAGAGGACGATGTACCTGAGAGGAGGAATGTAGGTGCCTTGTGAGTGTGGACAAGTGTAGTGTAGTGAGCCAGTCATGAGAACCTGCCGGAGTCACTGGCGACCCCAGCGTAGGATGTACAAAGGAGCGTGCCTGGGGCCATTCAATCCTCTTGAAGGGGCCTAATGATGATACGCCAAGGCCTTGGGGAAAGGAGGGGTTATCGAATAGGGGGGATAGTGGAGAGGGATCGGAGGATAGAAGTGAACATAACCCCCTTTTGTACCATAGTCTGAGAGAGGCCAGTGTAAGTGGAGAGGGAGAAGGCATGTGTGCCAGTTCAGTCCCATAACCCCATAGAAGTGCTCGGAGGTCTACGTGAGACAGATCCTGTTCCACGGCAACGGAGGCCTTTAGAAAAGGTCGCGGGAACCACTCCAAGACCCGCGCAACGTGCGCGGCCT
Source organism: Rana kukunoris (assembly GCA_029574335.1). Lineage (NCBI taxonomy): Eukaryota > Metazoa > Chordata > Amphibia > Anura > Ranidae > Rana > Rana kukunoris. The sequence goes on from CM056049.1 coordinate 392,068,562, forward strand.
TATAATAGGTCTCGAAGTCAGGAATGCCAGCCCCGCCCCGCAGCTTTGGGCGGGTGAGCACATTGTATTTCACCCTAGATAGCCCACGTCTCCACAGGAATCTGATGGCCAGAGAGCGCAGGGAGTTAAAGAAGGATTTAGGGATTATGACGGGGACCGTTTGAAGGAGATATAGGAGTTTGGGTAGGGTGTCCATCTTCAAGGTGTTGATCCGTCCAAACCATGGTAGAGAGCGCCCCCCCCATTCCTCCAAGTCCTTCCGTAAGCGTGAGAGCAGAGGAACATAGTTTGAAGAGAAGAGATTGGACAGATTGGAAGGAATAACGATGCCAAGGTACGAGATTCCCTTCGTCTGCCATTTAAAAGAGAAATTGGCTTTGAGCAAAGTCATCGTAGCAGTGGGGAGGGAGACGTTGAGGGCCTCAGTCTTGGACAGGTTGAGTTTGAAGTTGCTAAATGAGCCAAAGCGACGGAATTCCGCAAAGAGCGACGGCAGAGAGATATGGGGGTCCTGTACGTATACCAAAAGGTCGTCGGCATAGAGGGATAGCTTGTAATGGGAGGAGGGTGTTTGGATACCGCGTATGGAGACGTTTTGTCTAATGGCGCAAGCTAAGTGTTCTATTACAATGACAAATAAGAGTGGGGACAGGGGGCAACCCTGCCGAGTACCATTAGAGATGTCAAAGGGCGCGGAAGCAGAACCGTCCACCAAGACCGAGGCTGAGGGCTGTGAGTAAAGGGACATCACTTTTGAAATAAAGGGCATTCCCAAGCCTAATTGTTCCAACGAGAATCGGAGAAATCTCCAGTTGACCCGATCGAATGCCTTTTCGGCGTCGAAAGAGAGGAGGCAAGCTTTCAGCCCCTTACGTTGGATGTAAGAGATCAAATGAATCGTTTTGGTAGTATTGTCCCTCGCCTCTCGGCCTGGGACAAATCCCACCTGGTCGTTGTGGATCACGCCTGGGAGTAGAGGGGACAAGCGATTGGCCAGAACTTTTGCAAACAGCTTTAGATCCACGTTGAGCAGAGATATGGGCCTATAACTGCTGCATTGGGAGGGGTCTTTGCCTGGCTTGGGTAGTACAGAGATGTTAGCAGATAACAGAGTCTTAGGCGGTAAGAGGGAGGCATCCAAGGCATTAAAGGCCTTAGCCATCAACGGGGATAAGAGTGGGGCAAAGGTCTTGTAAAAACGCGGGGTGTATCCATCTGGGCCAGGGCACTTGCCCACCTGTAGACTTTTGATGGCGCTGAGGAACTCGAACGCATCGAGGGGTTTATCTAGTTCAGCAACATCCGACGCATTAAGTGAGGGTAATGCTGTCTCAACAATATAACTTTGCATGTCGTCGTCCGAGGGCGGGTGACACCTAGTCGGTTCAGAGGACTGCAAGTTATAGAGCCGCGAATAGTACTCCCGAAAGGCCGAGGATATACCGACCGGATTGTACGATCTAGTTTGATCGGGGTGTGAGATAAAGGGAACGGAGCAACGTGGCGTTCTAGGGTGCAAGACCCGAGCTAAGTGCTTACCGCATTTATTGGCAAGTGAGTAATGGAAGTTACGCGCCCTGTCCCTGGCAATCAGGGAGTGGGAGTCGAGAAGCTGAAGGAGATCCCTACGAGCGTTTGATAAACGGACAAAAATAGCAGGGTCTAGATTACGTTTGTGCAAAGGTTCAAGCTCCGCTATGGTGGAGAGGAGACGGCGGATATCACTCGATCGCATTTTCTTGAGGCGGGAACCATGTTGGATGAGTACGCCTCTAAGCACACATTTCAAGGCTTCCCATTGGGTGGGAGGGGGGGGGTAGCGTCCGAGGAGTGATCCGAAACAAAGTGACGGATAGCAGCAGAAACTTCAGCCACACATACGGGATCCCGCAGTAAATTGTCATTAAGTCTCCAGTGTGCGCCTCTACGTGATGTGGGGGGGCGTGCAAGAGTCAAGTAAACTGGGGCATGGTCGGACCAGAGCAATTGACCCAGGGATGTGTGTATAGGGGTATCTAACAGAGACTGGGATATTAGGAAGTGGTCTAATCTGCTATATGAGTTGTGTGCTGCGGAGTAATGACTGTAATCCCTGTCTGTGGGATGCTGGACCCGCCAGACATCCACCAGGTGGGAGGAGTGTAGAAGAGCTTTGATGCGTGTCAGTGTAGAGTGTGGAATGGAGGACTTACCCGAGGATGTATCTGCAGACGGGGACATGACGACATTGAGATCTCCACCAATGATGTAACAGGGACCCCCGAAAGAGGACAGTCTGGTGAGGACCGATGAGAGGAACCGAGCCTGACCCACATTTGGAGTGTATATATTGGCCACTGTGAAAAGAAAGTTGTTTAGTTTCAGTTTGAGAAAAATGAAGCGCCCATTAGTATCAACCAGTGTGTCTAGAACCTCAGGCTTAAAAGATTTATGGAAGGCTATGGATACACCTTTAGACTTAGCTTGGGGATTAGAACTATGAAACCATTGTGTATAGTACCTGTTACGAAGAGCCGGCACGGAATCTGTACGGAAATGTGTTTCCTGGAGCAGCAAAATGTCAGAACGTTTTTTGTGAAAATGGAAAAGGACCTGGCTCCGCTTCTCAGGCGTGTTAAACCCCCTGCAGTTGAAAGACGCTAACGCTATCGGGCAAACAGAAGCCATGAGATTCGTAGGGGTGGGCGGTGTGGATAAAGGGCAGGAATACGGGCATAAGCAATACCAAACATCAGCAACTCTCGGAGATACAAATAGCGTCGGATAAGACCCAGAGGAAGAGAAAGAAGGAAGAGAGGGAGAAGAACAAAGGAGGGGAGAGGAGGGAATAGACAGAGGGAAGGGTAAGAACGGGTGCTAACAAAAAACATAAAGGCAAAAAGGAAATAAAAAGACATGGATTGAGTATGGACCCCGTCCGTGCCACCCTCGTCATCATGTAGAGGCAATAAGAAACAACTAGGGAAAGGCGGCAGGGAGGGAGACCACAATAGCAAGGTGAACAATGTGGAAAATAAATGAGCAATAACAAAAAAGGCCACTAGGTGGCTCCAAAAGACTGCACAGAAAATGAAAAAAAATTTTTTAGCTAGGCTATTAGCCATAAGTCATACGGCATCCATAGTGACACCGTAAAAAAGAAAAACCCCTCAGAGGGGGGGGGGCGCGGTGGGACCACTCCAGGTAGGGCGGACCCCCCGGCCCCAGCTCCACGGTAAAACAAACATGGAATAAGATCAACACGTGGTATGGTAAACAGTGGTACAAAGAGAGGAAAAAAAAAAACACGAGTTGGTTAGGCATATGAGACAGGAAACCAAACGATCTAGTAGATACAGGCAACAGTGAGGTACAATAATAAAAAGCATATTGGTAGCAAGGCAACAAAGTATAAACATGTCATTTGAGGTCACATAAGAGAGGATACTTAGGAACAATCTGTGGATGTCTCCCCGTCTGGAACATGGAATCCGAACCACCTGGAAAGAGAGCCAAGATCAGAACAATAAACATCAACATTAAAGCAGTCCAGGACTCAGGAGGGGTAAACCCAGTAAGCAAAGTAGTGTCTAGGGAGAGCATCCGGCCGAGTCCCCAAAAGTAAAACAAAAAGAAAAATGAAAAATGAAAAATGGGGGGGATCCGACCCAGAGCTATTTCCGGGGGGGAGCCCCCGGAAAGGCGAGGCAAGCGGAGTGATTAGACCGACATGAACGTATTCAATCTTCAGAGTCCCGGCGAGGCAGAGGTTGGGGGTTGCGCTTGCGGCCCTGCGTCTGCCAGGGGGAGGCGAAGGGCAAACCTGGGGTGGTCGGTGCGAATGGCCAGTCCGGAAGAGAGACTTGTGGAAGACCCAGAGTGCTGAGGAAAGTAGGCAGGTCTCCGAGCGTGCGGAAGATGGCTGTCTTGCCCTCATGGTATACACGCAGATGGAACGGGAATCTCCATTGGTACTTCATCTGTTTGGATATCAACAGTTGGGTAAGCGGCTTCAACGCTTTCCTCATCGCCAACGTTTGACGCGACAGGTCCGGAAGAAGCATTACGGGGGCATCATTAAACAGTATAGTGTCCTGTGAACTGGCAGCTCTCATGATGGCTTCTTTAACCTTATAGAAGTGGACCCGGCACAGGGTGTCGCGGACGAAGGAAGGGTCCTGGTTCCGCGGGCTGGAGGTTCTGTGGACCCGGTCCAGCTCAATTGGATCGTCCTTAGGGCGGCGTAGTAGTTGATTGAAAATGGCGGACACGGCTGCTGGTAGGGCCTTGGCGTCTACTGTTTCGGGAATTCCGCGAATGCGAACATTGTTACGACGGTTACGGTTCTCGATATCGTCCTGTTGGTAAGCCAGCTGCTGTAGCATGACAGTATGGGTGTTCAGAATTTGGTCATGTGCCTGTACCGTTCTGCTAAGACCGTCTGTGGTGGCGTCTAGGTCTTCAAAACGAACGCTCACATCTTTCTTGAAGTCAGAGATTTCTTTTTTATAGGTTTTTTCAATCCTGTGAACACAGTGTTCAAAGTCAGCCTTGGTGGGCAGAGATCTGATATAGCTATGTAGGGAGCGTATCTGTGCCTCCAGGTCCCAACCCTCTCCCGAGGTCAGAGAGGCATTAGAGCGGCTTCTGGTGAGCACAAAGTCAGTATCCCCAGGGAGGGGGAGACGATCGTGCGTGCTCAACTGAGAGTGTAGGGACGACTCAGACCGGGCCGGAGACGGAGGTGCCTGCGCCATAGTGGTTTCAGAGCGGCGTTGCGATGCGGCGCGGGATCGGGCAAAGTAGTCTTCCAGGTCACCTCCCCTACGGTCCCCACTGGATCCCTTACGTGCCCGCTGCTTGTCTTTCCCCATGAGCCGGGGATTGAGCTGGTTTCCAACAATGAAGTGTCCCGTGGAGCTGGGGGTTCAGGGGGTCATGTTAAAGTCTCATTGCCCCATGTAAGAAGTCAAATCACACTGCCTGCTTCTATGCTGAAGGATGGGGGGAGGATGCAGGACAGCCAGGGAGCTCTAATGTTTTAGGGGGGGTGCAAGGCAGAGAAGGGGAGAGGAGCAGAGTCTGTGGGGGACTGACTGGACAAGGCAAGATGGCAGTTACTCACTGTTTGGAGTCAGGAGACCAGAAGATGCTGCTGCCTGTGCAGTGGAGAGCGGTAACAGGCTCAAGGAGTCCCAGCCACGCGTTAGGAGAGGATTAGGCAGTAGGGTGGGAGGATGAAAATAGAGCCAGAGGACCCGGGTGTAGCAAGCTGGGCGCCGCTCTCCAAGACTAGGCCGGAGCCGCGGCCTGTCCTAGAAGTGTCGCCGGACGTCAGCGGTTCTTCCGCGGGTCCCGATCGTTGTACACCTCGACCGCTCCCTCCGGAGGTGTAGCGGGTGGTGGATGGAAAGAGACAGCCGCCCGTCCCGCAGATAACAGCCCTCTAGTGTGACAGACGCCGGAGGACTCGTAGGCCCCAAGATGGCGGCGGGCCTCGGCAACGTGGAGCCGGCTGAGGGAAGGAGCGAACCGTCCGGGAACCTCGGAATAGGCTGGCATCCGTGGGAGGGATGCCCAGATGCAGGTGCAGGCGTTTTGGGAGCCCACCGAAGCAGGACTGGCAGGGGATGGCAATAGATTGTGTCAGGCCTGATGGAGCTCTGTAAGGACACGTCTTCCCCGGAGCACTTCCGGACACGCCCCCCAGTTTTTTTTTTTTTAGAAATGAAGCCGTACTTACCGTTTTACAGATGCATCGTCTCCGACGCTTCCGGGTATGGGCTCCGACTATAGGCGTGCCTATTTGATTGACAGGCTTCCGACGGTCGCATACATCGCGTCACGATTTTCCGAAAGTAGCCGAACGACGGTGCGCAGGCGCAGTATAGAGCCGCACCGTCGCTCGGCTTCTTTCGGCTACTCGTGACGCGATGTATGCGACCGTCGGAAGCCTGTCAATCAAATAGGCACGCCCAGACCAGACGATCATACCCGGAAGCGACGGAGACGATGCATCTGTAAAACGGTAAGTACGGCTTCATTTCTAAAAAAAAAAAAAAACTGATTCCCCTTGACATAACGAGCCTGAATAAATGTTAAAAAAAGGTTTTTGGGGGAATTACCCCTTTAAAGGGACATCACGTCATATGACGTGATGTCAGAACAATGGAGTCGTCTGCCCGCCGTCATTTGACGGTGGGCAGATGACAAGTGGTTAAAGCCTCGTACACACGGTCGGACGTCAAACAAACTTTCCCTTGGTTTTATGTCCGAAGGGGGCTTTCCGGTCACACCCATAGCATACAAACGCTCGGAATTTTTTGGCAACAAACACAAATGTAGTGACGTTTCAACGTACTGACGAGAGTTTAAAAGAGGAAATGTAATTCTCCGGCGTCACCCTTTGCGCTCCTTCTGCTAATTGAGAGTTAGTAGAGGTTTCGTGTGTGCATTCGCGATTTTCAGTTTCGTGCAATTTTGGTCGTTTCTGAACGTCCGTTCGTCAAGCAGACATGTTGCGCAGTGGGGTTGTGCTAACTTGACCCACAAAAATAAATAAATATAGAAATATGTTTGATTCATATAACCAAAATACACAAATCCAAAGTAAAGACATTTGTTTTTACTCCGTCAGTATAACCAGCAAAGCAGCTTTTAGTATTATCACATTATAAAGAAGAAGAGAATGTGCGCTGCTTTTCTTGATTTAAGAACTTGCCACGTCACGAATGTGCACTTTCAAATACAAATGCTAGTTTTACCAGACAGAACGCTTCCGGCTGGTCTTTGCTTCTGAGCATGCGCGTTTGTACTTTGTACAAAAGTCAGATTGCTTGCTGTACACATGATCGAACTAGGCACCATTAGACTTTTGTTGACGTAAAGTTTGCAGACCGAACTTTTTGTCTGATGAAACGCGAAAAAGTTGGTCCGATGGAGCGTACACACGATTGGACAAATTTGAAAACTTGCAGATTTTTAAGTTTGTTGGCAAAAAGTCAGACCGTGTGTACGGGCCTTAACTACTTCAGATCCGCGCTATAGCCAAATGACGGCTACAGCGTGGACCTGAATTGCCAACAAGCCGTCAATTGACGGCCTCCCCTTTGGGCGTTCCCCGCGCGCGCTCCAGAGCGCGCATCGGGGAAACTCTGTGTTGGCCGTGTCCTTTGGACACAGCCATTTACAGATCACCGCGAACCGCCAATCAGAGTGGTCGTTTGCGATGCAATCTGTGCAGCCAATGAGAGATGATCTCATATGTAAACATATGAGATCATCTCTCATTGCTGTTTTACACAGAGACAGCATCCTGTCAAGGAGAGAGGAGACCGATCTGTGTCCCTTACATAGGGACACAGATCGGTCACCTACAGTTAGAACAATATTCAGGGAACATATTTAACCCCCTCCTCACCCCCTAGTGTTAACCCCTTCAATTCCAGTCACATTTATACAGTAATTAGTGCATATTTATAGCACTGATCGCAGTATAAATGTGAATGGCGCCAAAAATATGTCAAAAGTGTCCGATGTGTCCGCCATAACGTCGTAGTCCCAATAAATAAAAAAAAACGCAGATCGCCGCCATGTCTAGTAAAAAAAATTATAATAAAAAATAATAATTCTGTCCCCTATATTGTAGAAATGCTACTAACAGCGGGGATCAATGGAGCGATCCCCGCTGAGCAAGCGGAGGTTCACGAGGCAGATCATTACTGATCTGCCCCGTGTGAAAGGGGCTTTAACCACTTCATTACCCGGCTATAGACATATGACATCCGCAGGAGGGATCTCCCATCCTGGGCGGGCGTCATATGATTTCTTGGCCGTCTAGGGGGCGTTGCTCGGGACCCAGTGATCGATTGCCTGTGAACAGGGCAGGACCGTGGATCTGTGCGTGTTCCCAGTACAGAGGAACACCGATCGGTCTCCTCCTGTTGTGAGTCCCCACCCCCTACAGTTAGAATCACTCCCTAGGAAACATAATTAACCCCTAGTGTTAACCCCTTCCCTGCCAGTCACATTTACACAGTAATCAATGCATTTTTATAGCACTGATCGCTGTATAAATGTGAATGGTTCCAAAAATTTGACAAAATTGTCCAATATGTCCGTCGCATTGTCACAGTCACGAGAAAAAAAAAAATCACAGATTGCCACCATTACTAGTAAAAAAAAAATGCCATAAATCTATCCCCTATTTTGTAGACGCTATAACTTTTGCGCAAACCAATCACTATTACACTACTATCACGCTTATTGTTTGTTTTTTTAACCATATATATGTAGAAGAATACATATCGGCCTAAACTGAGGAATAAATTCAATAATTTTTTTAAATTGGGGATATTTATTATAGCAAAAAAGTAAAAAATATTGTGTTTTTTTCAAAATTCTCGCTCTTTTGTTTCTTTTGCAAAAAAAGAAAACCAGAGGTGATCAAATACCACCAAAAGAAAGCTCTATTTGTGGGGGGAAAAAACATAAAAATATTATTTGGGTGCAAAGACGCATTGCCGCCCAATTGTCATTCAAAGTGCGACAACTCTGAAAATCAGAGTTAGTCTTACCGGAAACTCTGTTTCCAGGAGTCTTCCAGGACAGCCCTTGAGAGATGGAGCTCCTCCCTGGACAGGAAACACATCACCTCCAGCTCTTTAAAAGGCGGTCCCTCAGGCATCTGGTCAGTTTTAATCCAAGAACCGAAGGACGGAGCTGAAAAACAGTTAATGACATACAAAAATATTATCCATGCATATATACATACCCACATAAATACCTACCTTAAAGCATAGGGTGGGAACGTGCTGTCCTGGAAGACTCCTGGAAACAGAGTTTCCGGTAAGACTAACTCTGATTTTCCCAAGGCGTCTTCCAGGACAGCCCTTGAGAGGATGAGCAAGAACTCACCAGATTAGGGTGGGACTACCGCCTGCAGGACTTTCCTCCCAAAGGCCTGATCTTGGCTACTTAGGACGTCCAGTCGGTAATGTCGAATGAACGTGGACATGCTTGACCACGTAGCGGCCTTACATATTTGCTCCGGGGTAGCGCCGGCTCTCTCTGCCCAGGACGTGGCTAACGCCCTTGTAGAGTGAGCTTTCAAACCTTGCGGAGGATCCAAGTGTAGGGCTTTATACCCTTCCAAGATGGCCAATTTAATCCACCTGGCTAGAGTCCCTTTTGAAGCTTGTTTTCCTTTTCGATTACCAGAAAAAAGAACAAACAGTGCATCTGATTTTCTAAAGCCTTTAGTTGCTTCCAGATAGACTAAAAGACATCTTCTGACGTCCAGCCAGTGTAGCTGTTCTTCTTTGCTATTTCTTGGTTTATTGCAAAAAGAAGGAAGTATAATGTCCTGACTCTTGTGGAAAGCAGAGGCGACTTTTGGCACAAAGGACTGATCTGTCTTTAGAATAACCTTATCCTCCAAAATTTGCATGTACGGATCTCTAATTGAGAGAGCCTGAAGTTCGCTGATTCTGCGGGCAGAAGTCATAGCGATCAAAAAAATTGTCTTTAAAGTAACCAGCTTTAAGGATGCCTCTGATATCGGCTCAAAAGGCTCTTTAATGATTGCTTTCAACACCAGAGATAGGTCCCATGTCGGGATCTTACGGCATGGGGCCGGGCGTTGTTTGGCAATTGCTTTGCAAAATCGACTAATAAGCGGGTCTTCTTGTAGGGGGCGCTGAACATAAACTGAAAGGGCAGCAATTTGAACCTTAATCGTGCTTAAGGCCAGTTTCTTGTCGATGCCTTCTTGTAAGAACTCCAAAATCGTTGGGGAATCATGTTCCCTCTTTCCATTCTCTTTTAGCCAGAGATTGAATTTTTTCCAGTGTTTCAGATAAATCGCTCTGGTAACTGGTTTGCGACTCTGTAACAGAGTTCTGATCACTCTATCTGATAGACCCTTAGACTTCAGGATGTCTATTTCAGAAACCAGGCCGCTAGATTCAGAAAGGCCGGATTGGGGTGCCGTACCGGACCTTGAGTCAACAGATCTTGACTGCACGGCAACATCCATGGTGGACGATCCGCTAACGCTAGTAGAAGCGAAAACCACGCCCTTTTTGGCCAAAAAGGGGCTATCAGGATAAGGGAAGTCTTCTCCATCCTGTACTTGGCCAGGACCTTCGGTAAGAGGTGCAGAGGTGGGAAAGCATATGTCAGGGAGAATGACCATGCGCTTTGAAGGGCATCGACTGCCACCGGCCGATCCCTGGGGTTCAGTGAGAAAAACTCTGGAAGCTTGGTATTCCTCCTGTTGGCGAACAAGTCGACCTCCGGAAGACCCCATTTGGACACTATCTTGGCAAAGACTGTCGGATCCAGAGACCATTCTTCTTGAGAGACTGATTGTCTGCTCAAAAAATCGGCTAGACTGTTTTGCGTACCCTTGAGATGGACAGCTGAAAGTGACTCGAGATTCTCTTCTGCCCAAACAAAGACTTCTTTTGTTATGCCCATCAGGGCGGGATTCCTGGTCCCTCCTTGTTTGTTCAAATACGCTACAGTAGTTGTATTGTCCGACCTGATCTGTAGATGTTGATGCTTGAGCCGACCCTGGAACGCTGCGATCCCTTTGGCTACGGCTTTTAACTCCCGATAATTTGAGGAGCGTTTCTTTTCTAGATGATTCCAGGTGCCCTGTGCCAACTGACCTTCTAGGTGGGCTCCCCAACCTTGGTTGCTGGCGTCCGTGGTCAAGATGCGTGTCACAGGTGGGTTCCACAGTAGACCTTTGTTCAGGTGGCTTTGGTCTCTCCACCACCAGAGAGCCTGCTTTGTTTTTTCTGGCAGGTATATCTTCTCCTCTAAGTCTTTTCCTGTGAGATTTTGAAGGAGAAAAGACTGGAGTGGCCTTTGGTGGAACCTGGCCCATCTGACTGCTGGGATGGAGGCTGTCATGAGGCCTAAGACTGACATTATCTCCCTTACTGTGACCGGGAGATTTGTCTGCAACCGAGCTACTCGTTGATTTAGGTGATCGATTTTTTCTTGTGGGAGAAAGGTCCTTTGTTCTGTAGAATCTACTATGTAGCCCAGGAACAGGATTTCCTGTGTGGGAATGAGGATTGACTTTTCCCTGTTGACTATCCAGCCTAACTGAGTCAACCACTGCTGAACGACCACTAGGTCCTCGAGTAGCTTTTGTTTTGTGGGTGCCAGGAACAACAGGTCGTCCAAGTAGGGGACAACTGTTATTCCTTGGAGTCTTAAAGGGGCCAACGTTTCCGCAAGGATTTTGGTAAAGATCCTCGGAGACGAGGAGAGACCAAAGGGGAGGGCTTGGCTCTGATAGTGGAAAATCTTTTCCCCTATCCGGACAGCTATGCGAAGGAACCTTTGGGAGCTTAGTCTGATAGGAATGTGGAGGTAGGCATCCTTCAGATCTATCTTTGCCATGAAGCAGTTTCTCTGAAGTAAATTCTTGACAGAATAAATGGATTCCATCCGGAATTTTTTGTATCGAATGACTGTATTCAGTGGTTTCAGGTTGAAAATCAGGCGATACTTCCCTGATGGTTTTCGTACCAGAAAGACGTGCGAGTAAAAACCCTGGCCTTCTTCTTGTTTGGGGACTGGTATTAGGACTTTTTGATCTACAAATTCTCCTATGAGAAGTTGTAGTGCCTGTGCCTTTACCGGGTCCTTTGCCAGCTGTGTAACCAAGAATCTTGTTGGTGGCAACTGACTGAACTCCAGGGCATAACCCTTTCCTATGACTCCCCTGACAAAGTTGTTGGAGGTCAACTTCATCCATTGTGGAAGGAAATCCCCCAGTCTTCCTCCCACTTGGATCCTGGCCTCATTGAGATTTGGGGTTTTTATCAGGAGGGTTAAAGAGCACTTTTGCTTTTTGCTTTCCTCCTTGCGCCCCCCAGGGTCTATTTGGCTTGCCTTTCTCTTGAGTCTTCTTTTGCCCCTTAAAGGAACGAAAAAACTTCCTATTAAAAGGCTTTTTCTTTTCAGGAAAAGTCCTCTTTTTATCCGCCGTGCGTTCTAATGCTTCATCTAGCGGAGTGCCAAATAAAAGGTTACCTGAGAAAGGAACGCTACAAAGACGTAATTTAGATGTGGTGTCTCCTGGCCAAGTTTTGAGCCAAAGAGTTCTCCTCGCTGCGACTGATAGTGAAGCTGACCTGGCTGACAGTTTTACCGATTCTGCCGACGCATCTGCGATAAAACCGACTGCCTTAAACAACATTGGAAGAGATTTCAATAAATCCTCTCTAGGAGTACCCGCTGTCAGGTGTTCCTGTAGCTGTTTGAGCCAAAACTCTAAATTACGGGCTACACATGTAGTTGCCAGGGCTGGCTTAAGATTAGCCATGGCTGCGTCCCAGGATCTTTTGAGGATAACATCTCCCCTCTTGTCCATGGGGTCTGCTAAATGTCCCATGTCCTCAAACACTAAGTCTGAGTGTTTTGAGACTTTTGACAGGGGGGCATCCAGTTTTGGGGACTGGTTCCAGACTGCCTTAGGGTCTTCCTCAAAGGGAAATCTTCTTTTCAAACCGCTAGAAAAGAAAGGCCTTTTGTCAGGTTCCTCCCATTCCCTAAGCACCAGGTCTGACATCAGCTTGTGCACCGGAAAAACTTTTTGTTTTTTCTTGCTTAACCCCTGATACATTTTATCATGACGTGAGAGAGAAGTTTTTTCTTCCTTCATCTCTAACGTTTCATGAATAGCCCCAATTAATTCATCTACCTCTTCCTGGGAGAGCTTGAATCTAGTGGGTGTGCGGGAGTCATTCTGATCATCTTCCTGCCCAGAATCTGAATGGGAGGAATCTGAATCAGGAATTCTAAGGGAAATCTCCTCATTCTCCACAGGATCACCTGCTCCTGATGCTACCGGAGTGGGAGAGGTGGGCACCTCTTGCTGTGTGGTGGCTGGCGTTGGGATTTGCGAATCAGCAATAAGTTTCCTAAAGGACTGAAAAGTTGCTTTCATCTCCTCTTTAAAAGAACCCAAAAATTTGTTAAGTGGGGAATCTCTTCACTGCTTATCACAGTAGAAATACAGGGTCCACATAGGCTCTTGGTATAACCTGATGCTAATCTTGCATTACAAGTGGCACACTTCTTTTTGCTAGAAGGGACTTTAACACTGTGGTCTTTTGGATCTTTCTGGTAGGAAACAAAAGAAAGAGATATCCTCCTTTAAGAAAAGGTATCTCCAGCCTGCCATCCTAAGGTGCCCACTGAGCTAAACATAGGCAAACATTCCTATCTAGCTCCCCTTCTAAAACAGGTGAAATACACAGGAAAAAAGAGCTCTGGCACAGCCAGCCTACCTGTGAAGAGCCGGCGCTAGACTCCCCTGGCGCGTGTACAGCGTCCATCTTGTGTCTGTATACAGGCAGCGTTCAGCCCACGCTTGCTGCCTTTTAAACGCCGGCTCGGCCTTCCAAACTTCCCGCGCCAGAAACCGGAACCACAGCTTCCGGCGCTCAGTGATGACGCGCATCCTGGCCTGGAAGTTACGCCCAGCGACTTCCGGGTCACGGCGTCCACCGCAAGGAAAGAATTCCTTCGCCGCTAACGCCGCCGCCTGATGCGCGCCATCACCGCCAACTCCCTCGCCGGGCACCGGGGGAAGGAGGAAACGGGGAACTCCAGACCCAGTCGGAGGGAACCCGCGGCCAAAGGAGGAGAGATCGATCGGGTCAGTACAGCCCAGCTGTCTTCCCTTAGCCCCTGGAGATGGACTCCCTCCCGGATCCATCCCCCAGCAAAAGACGGTTCCCAGGTGACATGTCTCCTCCGACTGAGGAAACACATAAAACTGACCAGATGCCTGAGGGACCGCCTTTTAAAGAGCTGGAGGTGATGTGTTTCCTGTCCAGGGAGGAGCTCCATCTCTCAAGGGCTGTCCTGGAAGACGCCTTGGGAAAACTAAAAATTGGTCTGGGCAGCAGGGGGGGGGGGGAAAAAGCCCTGTATTGAAGTGGTTAAAGAAGTTTTGTACTGTGAAATATATTTAGGCTGCCATTGCTTGCCTTTTTGCAAAAATATTAGTTGCCCAGATGTCATGATAACTTAAAGCGGAGTTCCACCCAAAAATGGAACTTCCGCTTGTTCCACTCCACACCCCCTTACATGCCACATTTGGCATGTAATTTTTTTGGGGGGGGAGTGGGGGCTTCAGGAGGAGTGGGACTTCCTGTCCCACTTCCTGCTTCCGCCTAGGCCCGGATTTCCCACAAGGCCACCAAGGCCGGGCGGCAGGGTGCAAAGGGGCGGCAGCGGCATGGAGTCCCCTGACAGCTAGTTAAGGGCAGTAAGTTGCTTTCTGGAATCCGCTCGCTCGTTAACAAGTGATTGCGACAATGTCGCCGCAATCACTTGTAAAATGTGTGCTGCCGTCCGTCCTCCCCCCCCCCCACATACCTCTCTCTACTGGCTCTGCTTTCGGGACTCCGTCCTCCCCCAGGCCGCCAAGTTTTTCTCCTGTGAATGTCTCTGCCGCCGATGTACACAGTGAGAGGGGTGGGCTGTGCAGTGAGAGGAGTTCAAGCACAGTGCTAGGACTCCTGTTTTGGAGGTGGCAGGGTCAATAAAGAGAACCTGTCACCTCCAATTGCTATCACACAGGGAATTGTTTTCTCCTGTGTGATAGCAATAAAGTTAAGTGAAAAAAAATGATAAAAATAAATAAATAAGAAATAATAATGAAATTATTTAAATAAAAAAGTAATTAAAAAGTAAAGAATAAGAAAAATAATATTAAAAATAATAAGAAAATTATACAAAAATAAAAAATAGTAAACGACAAGCTACAAAATAAAAAAAGTGATAAAAAAGTAAAAAACAAACAAACAAATAAATAATATTTGAACTAACCATGCCACCCCTGCCATCCGGTTGGCATTTTCCGTTGATTTGGGGGGGGGGGTGGTTCGGTTGGCGGGGAGGGGGTGCATTGCGGAACCTGGCCTTGGGGCGGCTGGGAGAGCAAATCCGGCCCTGCTTCCACCGAGGGGCTGGTAAGGCGATTAGGCTTAATCGCCTTATTGCAGCCGCTCCCTGTAGGCGATGGCCTAGGACACTGACAGGTCCTAGGTGATCGCCTGTCCAATCAGCGGCTCGCGCATGCGCAGTGGGTGCCCGGCCGTGAAGCTGAAGGCTGTTACGGCTGGGTGCCCACAGTCGGAATGAAGACGCCGGCCGGGGAGGGGGGGAGAGGGGCGGACCCCCAGTCGGCGCGTCGCTGGAACGTGGAGAAGGTAAGTGAATGTTGATTAAAAGCCAGCAGCTACACTTTTTGTAGCTGCTGACTTTTAATAAACATTACATTTGGTTGGAACACCCCTTTAACTTGTTTGATACTTTTAAGCTGCTGACCTAAAACAAGAATGCAATCGGTTACGTCAGAGTAAATTCCGACTTCCTGATCTGCATACTTGTTTTAGATCAGCGACTTCTAAAGTATTAAAACCACTGAATCAGAAAATCAGGTAGTTAGCAATGGCAGCTTACATCCTGTATTTCTCTCATTAAAACTTTCTGTATGAGGCAGTGGGGCTGACCTAAAAATCATAAAGTAAATAATACCAGCACCTTAAGTGAAAGTTATTGTTCAACATACCAGAATGATTACATGCTTCCATATCTATCCCATATATGTACACAGAGAATTGAATTACTGACAAATAGTGAACATAAGCTACTCCCTACCAACATTCAGTCAAAGAATAAATGCAATTCTATAATCAGCATACTGTATACTATAATAACTATTTTATAGTGCTCCACCTGAAAAATAAATATGTTTTCAAAATCAAGTCATATGCACTGCCCCACCTATATGGTGTTTCTTTCCAGCTGACTGCTAAAAACACAATACTGTAATACTAGAATTGTCATAAAAACAAATACTTATTTTCAACTTTTATGATCCCTTGTTGCATCTCTGTTTCTGATCTTCTGCAGTCTGATTAGAGGCACTTCATGTCTACATGCATGCACTCCATCCATGGCTGCATGGCATTTCTCAGAGCATGTCTAATGCCGTGTACACACGATCGGAAATTCTGACCGTGTGTAGGCTCCATCGGACATTTGCTGTCAGAATTTCTGACAAGAAAAATTTGAGAGCTGGTTCTTAATTTTTCCGGCAGAAAAAGTTATTATCGGAAATTCCCATCGTCTGTATGCAATTCCAATGCACAAAAATCCTACGCATGCTCGGAATCATTGAACTTAGTTTTTCTCGGCTTGTCGTAGTGTTGTACGTCACCGCGTTCTTGACGTTCGGAATTTCCCACAACATTTGTGGGACCGTGTGTATGCAGGACAAGTTTGAGCCAAAATTCCGTCTGAAAAAAATCAGTTTTGATGGAATTTCCGATCGTGTGTATGCGGCATAAGGCTCACTGCACACTGGCTTAAAAATCATTGCTTCTACAGGAGTTTTATCTTCTGCCTGTAGAAGCAGCTCAGTGTTATTCTATGTGTTCATGCACATATGAAGATTACAGGCATATTTTGATCTCAATATTTGGAGGCAGGAAAAATACAAACTGGTTTGCCTTTCTGATTGGAGCTTACTGGCAGAAAAATGCAAAACACTCATAAACTTGTCTAAACTTTGTACAAAAAATACTCTATGAGCCTTTTTTTCTGCCAAGGGAACTGGCATTTTTTTTTTAAGCCTTGTGTGCATGGAGCCTTCATGTGTGTTAAAAGTTCACTTGTAGTCTCCATTAGGCCCCTTTCAGACGTCCGCCTCCGTTCGTCCGCTTTTACAAGTCTGTAAACGGACTTGTAATGGGCCCCTATGGGATCGCGTCCATTAGCGGATGATGCATCCGCTAACGTCCGCAAAGATCCGCGTCCGTCTGGATCCGGTTTTTCGGACGGAAGAAAACCCTATTTTTCGGATCGGATCGGATGAATATGGACACACGGTCCGTATTCATCCGATTCCCCATAGGGGAGAGCGGAGGAGAGACAGGGCGGTCCCTGCACAGTGTGCGGGACTGTGCAGGGACCGCCCTGTCCTCCGACAGCTGAGCGGGGATTCCCCGCTGAGCCGACGGACACACACGGAGCGGAGCGAAAAACGGTCCGCTCCATGTGAAAGGACCCTTAGAGAAAACCTGCAGCTTGGCATAGTGCTGGATCGATACAGGAGTCAGGCAAGTATTACAGTAGAAGGTTTTTCACCTTAACCACTTGACCACTGGGCACTTAAACACCCTTCCTAACCAGACCAATTTTCAGCTTTCGGTGCTCTCACAATTTGAATGACAATTACTCAGTCATACAACATTCTACCAATTTGAAATTTTTGTCCTTTTTTTCACACAAATAGAGCTTTCTTTTGGTGGTATTTGATCACCTCTGGGTTTTTTATTTTTTGCGCTATAAAAGAAAAACGACTGAAAATTCTGTAAAAAAAAATAAAAAAATCTTGTTTCTGTCATATTAGCGGGTTATTTCTCACACACAGCATATGCATACCACAAATTACACCCCAAAACACATTCTGCTATTCCTCCCGAGTATTGCGATACCCCATGTGTGGGACTTTTACACAGCGTGGCCACGTACAGAGGCCCAACATGCAGGGAACGCCATCAGGCGTTCTGGAACACCCAGACCAATTCTGACATTTCTCTCCTACATGGAAAAATCATCATTTATTTGCTAGAAAATGACATAGAACCCCAAAACATTATATATGCTTTTTTAGCAAAGACCCTAGAGAATACAATGGCGGCCGTTACAACTTTTTATCTCGCACGGTATTTTCGCAGAAATGTATTGAACGCGTGTTTTTTAAAAAACTGTTTTGTGCTTAAAACAAAACAGTAAAGTTAGCCCAATTTTTTTTCATAATGTGAAAGATGACGTTACGCCGAGTAAATAGATACCCAACATGTCACCCTTCAAAATTGCGCACGCTCATGGAATGGCGCCAAACTTTGCTACCTAAAAATCCCCATAGGCGGTATTGCAGAGTATTGGGGTATTGCAAAGTATCATGCAGGGTATTGGGGTATTGCCGAGTACTGGGGTATTGCCGAGTACTGGGGTATTGCCGAGTACTGGGGTATTGCCGAGTATTGGGGTATCGCCGAGTATTGGGGTATCGTTGAGTACTGGAGTACTGGGGTATTGCCGAGTACTGGGGTATCGTTGAGTACTGGAGTATTGGGGTATTGCCGAGTATTGGGGTATTGCCGAGTATTGGGGTATTGCCGAGTATTGGGGTATTGTTGAGTATTGGGGTATTGTTGAGTATTGGGGTATTGTTGAGTACTGGGGTATTGTTGAGTACTGGGGTATCGTTGAGTACTGGAGTATTGGGGTATTGCCGAGTATTGGGGTATTGTTGAGTATTGGGGTATTGCCGAGTATTGGGGTATTGCCGAGTACTGGGGTATTGCCGAGTACTGGGGTATTGCCGAGTATTGGGGTATTGCCGAGTATTGGGGTATCGTTGAGTACTGGAGTACTGGGGTATTGTTGAGTACTGGGGTATTGTTGAGTACTGGGGTATTGTTGAGTACTGGGGTATTGTTGAGTACTGGGGTATTGTTGAGTATTGGGGTATTGCCGAGTATTGGGGTATTGCCGAGTATTGGGGTATTGCCGAGTATTGGGGTATTGCCGAGTACTGGGGTATTGCCGAGTATTGGGGTATTGCCGAGTATTGGGGTATTGCCGAGTATTGGGGTATCGTTGAGTACTGGAGTACTGGGGTATTGTTGAGTACTGGGGTATTGTTGAGTACTGGGGTATTGTTGAGTACTGGGGTATTGTTGAGTACTGGGGTATTGTTGAGTACTGGGGTATTGTTGGGTACTGGGGTATTGTTGGGTACTGGGGGATTGCTGAGTATTGTTGGGTACTGGGGATTGCAGGGTACTGGGGGGATGGCAGAGCTGGGATGTTTTGAGGGATGGCTGGATCTGTGACTGCATTTGTCACAGATCCAGCCACAGCTCAGCTGCTGACACCCCGCTCCCCCCCCCCTCTCCTCGCACACTGTACAGAGCGGAGAGGGAGGAGAGGGAGGAACCGGCGTCATCAAATGACGCCGGTTTGTTTACAAGTGATCGCGCCGTCATTTGACGGCGCGATCACGTGGTAAACGGCCGCGATCAGCGGCAATTTACCGTGATCCGTGATGCGCCGGGTCTCCTAGACCCGGCGAGCACGGACACTTTCGTGAGCGCGTCCCAGGGGACGCGCAATCGCGAAAGTGAAGGACGACGTCCCAGGGACGTCGTCCCGAGGTAACCCCGCCGCGCCGTAGCAGTAAAATGCCTATGGCGCGGTGGGCAAGTGGTTAAAGCAGAGTTCTACCAGGAAATTTCACACTTTTCAGAGGGAAGGGGAAGCAGGCCCTACTATCTGTCGCATTAAACCCTGCCCTGTGGTCTATCACCCATTTGGCTGTCCCATATTGCTGCCCTGAGGATCCCTCTTCATTGCTGTGTCTTCGGTTTGTTCTGTGGACTAATTCTCCTACTGGCTGTACCCCAAGCCCGATAAATGCCCACCTGTCAAGTTTCACATGCTCTGCCTTATGTGCGCTCTCTCTGTGCTCCTAGTTCGCTACAGGTTTAATACTGCTTTACCTGAACAAGCTGAAGATAGAACCTGACTGGTTACTATGCACAGCTGCTCCAGTTTTTATGAATACCCAGGGGCGGATCTAGCCTGTGGGACCTGGGGGTGCAGTAAAAAAAAGTGAGGGTAACATACTGTCAACCAGGGCTGTCTTAATGAGAGGGCACACCTGGGCACTGCCCAGGGGCCCTAACTGCATGGGGGGCCCTGCACGTTCCCCAAAGCAGCTGGTCCTTGAGCCCAGGCTGCCCCGAAATTGGGGGCCCCATGATAACACTGAAAATGATATATACACAGGGAGGCAGTCTGCTTCCTACCTACTTGATGTCTGTTTACCTGCACTGTCATCATTGTAGGGGACCCAGAGCATTACTTTGCCCGGGGGCCCATGATGCTATTAAGACGGCCCTGCTGTGAACACATCCAGATTTCATCCTGTCCAGCTAGCTTTCCCTGTTTTTTTAGTCTCTCTGGCTGTGTGTGAATCACTGACAGTCTGTCACACAGTGTGACAGATATGCAGAGAACCATTTGCAGAGAACCATTTATTCACTGTTCACTCAGCACACTTCTGTACCACAAGTCACAACCCAGAAATAATGTCTGACATTACTTCTGGGTAGTGCAGAGTTGGCTGCAAGTGTGAACAGGAAACGCTAGTTCCATGTATCTCTACATGCCTGTGACAAAGTGCACATATTAGGCCAGTGTTTCTCAACCCCTTAAGGCTCCTTTCACACGGACGGATAGAATGGTCATTTTATCTGCGGATTCTCAAGTTATCTACCGCAAGCTTAACGCACAAAATGCTTTCCTATGGCCCCATTCACACACTGTGTTTAGCTGCGGTTTTGTTTCATGAGGTTTGGTGCAGATAGAAAAAATAGATTTGACTGCATCCAGGAACGATTTTACGCAGCTATCCGCACATAACTGCAGGTAATCTCAGTGATTTGTGTCAGCTGCGGATAGCAGCGTGAAAAAACAAAACAGGGAGCACATCATAATCACTAGGCATACCTGGGAATGACACAGGAAGTTGAGTAGAGGGACAGAGGAAAGAGGAGGAAGCAGCATGGCGATGGCGGCGCGTGATATCTCGCATGAGGCCCTAATATCCCTGGTGCATGACCGACCGGAGATATGGGACTGTCCAGGATACGCAGAGTAATGAAGAGATTGAAGTAGGAGGAAGTGTACCGATTTCTGACACCAAACTGGGACAATATGTCTGCAAGTGAACAGGATAACCATCATGGCAACGTTTAAAAGTCTGCAAATTCACGAGACACCCCAGTCCTAAACTGTATCTATTAGGCTAAAGGACACCGACATCTGCACTGTACCAGTAGCTAGGGAACGACAAACTCAGACTTGAAAAATACAAAAGTCCATCCAGCGTGTGTGCTGCTCTGAAAGCCAACTGAATCTGTAGTTGAAGAATGTATAATGAACAAAGGAAAAGCACACCAAGTTCGGGAATGTGTGGTTATAGAGAGAGTAATTCATGGTATAATAACTGTTCTGCTGTTACTGCTGAGAATTAGATATCAAACCCACATGTCAAATGTCATTGTTCACCCATAGATAACTTGAATCACATAATGAGAATTGAATCAAAATAATGTGCTGTTCCCAATCAAAAAAAGTATTATAAACCTCAAAGGTTTCCACTTTAATATAAAACTGTGAGGGCTTACCTAGAGTGGAGTCCATTTGCAGACTTGTGAGCTACCTTTGCGACCTGATGCGATCCGCCCCCTGAGATTGGGACAGAGGGACGGACGCACCGGGAGGCACCGGTACCAGCAGAAAGACGATGGTCAGGTGCGTGGAGCAGGTACACGCGGATCACCGACTGGAAGGCTGCAGCGAATGAACAGAAGACCGTCCAGGCACAAAAGTACTTCACTGGTCAGGGCAGGGCTGAAAACAGGTCCAGGAGACAAGCCGTGGTCAGGGGCTGGAGAAGACAGGGGAAGTCCAACAATACAGGCCGGGGGTCAAAGGACAGGTGAAGATCGGGTAACCAAAGTCCAAGCCGGGGTCAGGGGTTCAGGCAAGCAGAAGTCCAAAAACGAGCCAAGGGTCAAAAGCCGGGGATCAGTCTTGCAGCAGAAGATCAACATATAGGAACTGATGGCACAGACAGAATGATCTGATCAGAATGAACTGACAAGGCTGTCAGAGTGAGGCAGGGCTTTATACCCTGGATAATTTGGGTAAATTGCCTCAGCTGGACCAGAATATTTAGGTGCAGATTGCAATGAGATCAAGCAGTCAGCACCAGGCTTCAATGGAAAGCTAAACTGGAAGGTGGCTCAGAGATAAGGAGTTGGAATAACAACAGAGCGGTCCTGGGTTCAATTCCCCGGTACTGACCATGACAAACATGATATCCACTCACATAAGGAAGAAGGGGTAACTTCAAACCATCCACCAGGTGGTGCTGTGATGTTTTGTTGCTCTGTAAAAGGCATGTCCAAAGTCTGGACCGCGGGCTAATTGCGGCCCCCCTGGTGATTTAATACGCCCCCCTGGAGATTTGGCTATATATATTGTTTGTGGCCCCCAGGGCCACAAAAGATGTATACCGTATTAATCAGAGCTGCCTCGGAGGGGACAGGGAGGGGGTGGGCCGAGCGCCATCAGATTACATGAAGAGAATCTCCTGTTTACTCAGAGGCATCTGTAATAGGAAGTCCAGTCTCTTGGGCACATGTGGGGCTGCATTCATGGCACATGTGGGGCTGCATTCATTCAAATAACACACCCAAGCTCATCCTCAGTCCTGAGCAGCGCTCTGGGTTTCTTTGGGGCCACAAAAGAGATATATACAGTGTATCCAAATAACACGCCTGAGCTCATCTCTTCACCACACACAGCCACAAGGGCAGGAGAATTCTTGTTGGGTGGTGTATTAGTGCTCTAACGAACACACTTAGACCAAATTTTAATGGTTAAAAGAATGTCAGGCCAAATGGTTGGCCCGCACGCATGTTCACTTCATCAAATCTGGCCCTCTTTAAAAAAAGTTTGGACACCCCATGCGCTATAATGTCCCATAACTTGTGGCCAATGAAGATGAGGTGTCCTGCTGCACTGTCAGCAAAAAGTACATGATTCTACAACTACTGGTTAGGCTCCAGGTACTGATGGGACCGATATACTCTCACATGAACCGGAAGTGATGTCACCACCAATACTCCAAACTGTTTCCAGGTGATGGGGAATGTCTACTCGTCTCTGGGATGTGTTTCAAGATGCCTCTTTGTCAAGCCCTGTCATGTTCTCCCACATGCCTGTCTATTCCTGAAGTAAGAAATCAATAAAATGAGACCATCACCTATTTCAAGGTCATGATAGATACACTTGCCTCTTCCTACACACAAGCCAAGCCTCACTCTCTGATGCCCATCTGAGGGCATCTGAATCCAAAGTTTGGCTCCTGCTATTGACTGAGGTCACAGAGCCACTCCAGACATAATTTCGGGATCCACCCATATGCCTAAGCGGTGGCTCAGCCTCTGATTGCACTGCTGAGAGGCAGCTGCTTCCACTCCTTCCCCAGCCTGGCTCCAGTGAGTGCTGGAGGGGCAGAGCAGAAAGATAGTGAAGGACATTCACCTCTCTCTGCTCAGAGAAGACCAATAACTAATCAAGTTATTGCTCGGTTCTCCGATATAGAGGACATATAGGGGATATAGGGGACAACTGGGAGCATCACAGCGATGCTGCAGCATACACATTGTGTACTGTATGTTTGTGTTTTGTTTTTATATATATTGTATTTATTTTATATTCCTATGCGTCACCTTTAAAGCGGTAGTAAATTCTGCTTTTAAACTTGTACCTACTGGTAAGACTATAATAAGGTTTATCTGTGGGTACAGAGAATATCTCTTAAACTTCTGATGTTTAGGAGATAATCACACTGGATGCAGCCCATAAGCGTGCGCAGCCTATTGCATTAGGTTGTGCACATACAAGCCTAAAGCCACGGCGAATGGAGGTTGTTTTTAAATTGCATTTACAGTAGGAGGGGCTTAAAAAAAAGCCTTCCTGTACCCATAAAATGTGCTTTTGGTCCTCCCTTTCCATCGTAGGGTGCTTTCACACTGATGTGGTGCAGTTTTCCCACACCATAGGTGCACTGCAGTGTACCTGTGGTTTTCGTGAGGGTTAGCTGTGGTTTGCCATAGACTTCTAATATGACTCAGTTTCAGTGTGCTTTCTGAAACACAAAACAGAAAGCATGGTTTTGGTGAGCTTTCAGAAAGTGCATCAAAACTGTCAGACATAATAGAAGTCTATTGCAAAGTGCAGCTTACCTACATGAAATCCACGCTACACCCGTGGTGTGGGAAAACCGCACTGCATTAGTCTGAAAGACAAGCTGACCGTTAAAGTGTTGTTCCGCCTTGGTAAAACAAGTCAGCATGTCACAATTAAGGCGTCGGGCTTGAAGGCTAATTGCAATAGCAGTGGCAGGACTGGAATACAGGAAGACACTTCTGGAAGATGACACAAGCTCACCTGAGGTGCGGAGTCTAAGCACTAACCGATGTTCACCAGAGCTCCTGATGGTGAAGATGGATTTTGCTGCATGTTAGCACCAGGTCACAGTCCTCAGGATCGCCCCACCAAGAGGTGAGCAGGCCAGGGTCCAGTAGCGTATAAACAAATAAGGATAAAACAGCAGCATGGTCAGTAAACAAGCCAAGGGATCAATCACGAGTGGCTGCAGGTTGGGATCAGGCAGAAGAGTAGTCAAAGAACAGACCAAGGGTCAAAAACAAGGGGGGTTGCAGATTGGGATCGGGCAGATGAGTAGTCCAGGGATAGGCCGAGGGTCAAACACAGGTGGTTGCAGGTACAAATGGCAGCAGAGCAGACAAATAGCAAGGCACTGGCAGGGAAGGCACAATAACCAGGCAAAAAGGAAGTGCTGAGACAAGGCTTTTATAGGAAGTTGATGGGAGGAACAAGGGGTTCAAGGTTCAAGGCAATCAAGACACCAAGCAGAGAAGTGGATCATATAGGTTTATCTAGCAGATCAGGCAGGGAACTGTCCAGCATCCCAGATAGCTCAGTGGGAAAAGACAGGGCCAGACACAGAAGAGATCCCAGGTTCAAGCCTAGGTCCTGACACAGCAGCTACAAATACTGTAGCCATACCTCCCAACTTTTCAACTTCAGAATGAGGGACAAATGAGCATACCTCCCAACGAGAAGTTGTTGAGCGGGGGAGGGGTTCCTCGGATCAGAGTTGTTTGTTGAGCGAGGGGGGGGGTTTCCGTGGATCTGGGTTGTTAAGCGGGGAGTTGTTGAGCGGGGGGGCCAGATCGCAGTTGTTGACCGGGGGGGGGGGGGTTCCGCGGATCAGAGTTGTTGGGGGGGGGGGGTTTGCAGTTCAGAGTTGTTGAGCGGGGGGGGGGGGGGTTAGCGAATCCCTGTAAATTACTAGTGACCCTGGGACTCTGCTTCACTTTTTACTGACCTCTGAGCTCTGTGTTACATACTACAGAGGTCAGTGCCAAGTGGGACAGAGTTCAGAGGTCAGTGCTAAGTGACCCAGAGTGCAGTGGTGACTGTGGTTCACCTCTGCACTGTTTACTTCTGTTCTCCTTGTACCTGGACTCTTCACAGTACTCAGGATACTGCAGCTCCAACTTTTCTCCTTTTCCAACTCTGTCCAGTTGTAGCAATTTACTGTCACTCGGGACTTGTTTTGTCATGCAATATTGCACCACTGTTATTTGTTCTATTGCACCATTTGGATTTTTTCACTGTTCATTGTTTTATTAGATATGTATGTGGATTTGTTTTAACACCATGCATACAAGTTGTCATTGTCCTTAAACTTTATAGTCTTCTTTAGATGTACCCTAAACCATATGGTCTTCCTTAGATGTACCCTAAACCACATAGTCTTCTTTAGATGCATCTTAAACCATATGGTCTTCCTTAGATGTACTCTAAACCACATAGTCTTCTTTAGATGTATCTTAAACCATATGGTCTTCCTTAGATGTACCCTAAACCACATAGTCTTCTTTAGATGTATCTTAAATGTATCTTAAACCATATAGTCTTCTTTAGATGTACCCTAAACCAAATAGTCTTCCTTAGATGTACCCTAAACCATAGAGTCTTCCTTAGATGTACCCTAAACCATATAGGGCTAGATTCAGGTAGATGGGCGTAAAAGTATGCTGGCGTAGCGTATCCCATTTACGCTATGCCTCCGCAACTTTTACGGGCAAGTGCTGTATTCACAAAGCACTTGCCTGTAAAGTTGCGGCGGCGTAGCGTAAATGTCCAGCCTAATTTAAATTCGGCGGGTAGGGGGCGTGTATCATTTAGATGAAGCGCGTCCCCGCGCCGAACGAACTGCGCATGCGCCGGGCCTGAACTTAGCCCAGTGCGCATGCTCCAAATCACGTCGGAAATAGTCAATGAAAATGACGTGAACGTCACTTACGCACAGCCCTATTCGCGAGCGTTTTACGCAAACGACGGGAAAAATTACGCCGGCACGCCGTCCATACTTAACATTGGCTGCACCTCATACAGCAGGGGTAACATTACGCTGGACCTACGCTAACGCAAGCGGCGTAAAACAAATGCGCATTCCGGGCGTACGTTCGGGAATCGGCGTATTACGCTCATTTGCATATTTTACATGGGAAAGCCACCTGGCGGCCAGCGTAAATATGCAACTTAGATACGACGACGTAAGAGACTTACGCCAGTCGGATCTAATAGAAATCTATGCGTATCTGATTGTATGAATCAGGCGCATAGATAGGAGGGCTCAGAGGCAGAGATACGACGGCGTATCTGGAGATACGCCGTCGTATCTCCTACCTGAATCTAGCCCATAGTCTTCTTTAGATGTACCCTAAACCATATAGTCTTCTTTAGATGTACCTTAGCCACATAGTCTTCCTAAGATGTACTCTAAACCACATAGTCTTCTTTAGATGTATCTTAAACCATATGGTCTTCTTTAGATGTACCCTAAACCAAATAGTCTTCCTTAGATGTACCCTAAACCATAGAGTCTTCCTTAGATGTACCCTAAACCATATAGGGCTAGATTAAGGTAGATGGGCGTAAAAGTATGCTGGCGTAGCGTATCCCATTTACGCTACGCCTCCGCAACTTTTACGGGCAAGTGCTGTATTCACAAAGCACTTGCCTGTAAAGTTGCGGCGGCGTAGCGTAAATGTCCCGGCCTAATTCAAATTCGGCGGGTAGGGGGCGTGTATCATTTAGATAAAGCGCGTCCCCGCGCCGAACGAACTGCGCATGCGCCGGGCCTGAACGTAGCCCAGTGCGCATGCTCCAAATCACATCGGAAATAGTCAATGAAAATGACGTGAACGTCACTTAGGCACAGCCCTATTCGCGAGCGTTTTACGCAAATACGCTCATTTGCATATTTTACATGGGAAAGCCACCTATTGGCCAGCGTAAATATGCAACTTAGATACGACGACGTAAGAGACTTACGCCAGTCGGATCTAATAGAAATCTATGCGTATCTGATTGTATGAATCAGGCGCATAGATAGGAGGGCTCAGAGGCAGAGATACGATGGCGTATCTGGAGATACGCCGTCGTATCACCTACCTGAATCTAGCCCATAGTCTTCTTTAGATGTACCCTAAACCACATAGTCTTCTTTAGATGTATCTTAAACCATATGGTCTTCTTTAGATGTACCTTAGCCACATAGTCTTCCTTAGATGTATCTTAAACCATATAGTCTTCTTTAGATGTACCCTAAAGTCTTCTGAACTTTACCCATAACAACTTGTAAAAAACAATAATTTCTTTATCAAGGAAAATACATTCCACATTAATAATGATGCTACCAGAATTAGTATGTGCTGTAAATTGACTCCAGCATCCCTCCTGTTTCTTTTTGCTGAAGGCTGCCATTTTGCTGAAGCCTAGAGCCCCTGAACAGCAGTAGATCATAAAGTGGAACTTAACTGCTTCACCCCAGGCGATTTTACCCCCTTCCTGACCAGGGCACTTTTTACATTTGGCACTGCTTCACTTCAACTGCCAATTGCGCGGTCGTGCGACGCTGTACCCATACAAAATTTGCGTCCTTTTTTCCCCACAAAAAAAGCTTTCTTTCAGTGGTATTTGATCACCTCTGTAGTGAAACCTTATCCCTGTTGGGGATAAGGTTTGTGGAGTTGGCTGACGGCAACTGTGGGAGATAGGGTCGATGGGGGTCTCACCAAAAGCCTGGAGGTATGTGCAGGGTCAATGTGGGAGACTGGAGGGACACTGGTATTATTGTTAAGGGCACTGTGGGGAGCAAGAGGCTGTGCAGCAAGCTATGGGGTACTTTATGGACTCTACGGGTCACTCTGGGTGGTTGTCTGGCATTATGGGAGCTGGGAAACGCTGTTGGAGGAGGTTAGAGGACCAAGAGGAAGGTCACAGTTCAGCAATGGGCCACAGACCACTGCTAGACTATCCATTTATTCGACATACCCTCAAGCAAGAATGGCACTGTAGAATATTTTCTATTAAATTCAAAGCTTATTTTGAAAAAACAAAATAAAATAAAAATCTTTATTTACTATTTCCATACAACATATTATAAATGTAAAGAGGCCACTCAGGACAGCAACCTTATCTAGCCACTGACATCTCCTATGACTTGTGTCCTCCTCCTCTTCTACTGCAGGTGCACAGCTCCCAGTAACAGCGTGTCCTGTACACGTCATCACTGAGCACAACACCGACCCTGAGTGGGAGGAGGGAGTCGTTGTACGTCAGCGGCGGATGATGTCACGGATGCGGAAGCAGGAAAGACGCCGGAAACTAGGCAGTGAGAACCGGCCGGGCACCGAGCGCTAACTCTTCGGGGGCCTTCCGGAAGTGTGGGTGAGGCGGCCGGGCCATGTCTATCCTGCAGTCCGCTCTGGACTTCCTGGCCGGGCCTGGCTCCTTGGGGGCCACCGGGCGAGACCAGCATGACTTCGTAGGGCAGACCGTGGAGCTGGGAGAGCTGAAGCTTCGAGTGAAGCGGGTGATCGCTGAGGGTAAGGAGCCTATCCCAGAATAAGGGGAGGGGGATCTATATACAGGTTCTATTGTACACCTGTTCTACGTGTGTGTCCTGGGGCTTTGCCGGAGGTGAGGTCATCACTGTCACCTGACACCTGTCATAGCACACTGACCCACCTGAACCCTCTCCTCCTCCCTGGTGACAGGTGTACAGCACAGTGGGGGGAGATCAATGAAGCATTCATCGGTTTTCTACCATTTGGTCCCTGCACCAGTTTTGGGAACACTTAGTGCCTGTGTCCCCCGCAGGGCACATAGAAAACAATATTATTTTTATTTCTATGCCTCATTCACCCCACAGTGCCAGTGTGATGTGCGGTGAGCTGCTATCAGATGCACTGGATGACACCACAACACTGTTAATGAATGAAGTGTCACTATGTGACATTTAATAAAAAAGAGTTGGATGTTCCTAATTCCATTGTTTTACCACAAATTAAAGGGGTTGTAAAGGTTCGTTTTTTATTTTCTAAATTGGTTCCTTTAAGCTAGTGCATTGTTGGTTCACTTACCTTTTCCTTCCATTTCCCTTCTAAATGTTTTTTTTTTTTTTCCTTTGTCTGAATTTCTCACTTCCTGTTCCTCAGTAAGCTTTCCACCATCATCCGAGCCGTTCTGGCTGGGGGTTAGTCAGTGTGCTCGCCCCCTCCCTTGGGACTACATCCCTGCGGGGAGACGCTGTGAACGCAGGGATGTAGTCCCGAGGGAGGGGGAACGGAAATCGAAGTAGAAGGTAATGCACTAGCTTAAAGGAACCTATTAAGAAAATAAAAAACAAACCTTTACAACCCCTTTAAAGCAGTATTAAACCCAAAAGCAAACATTTTATATAATGCAGCTTACCAATTCTTAGATGTAGTGGCTGCATTGTTTTGCCCCCCCCTCCCCCTTTATTTTCATCTGGTGAGTCAGCCAATACACAAAGAGATAATCCCAAAAATGTCCATTCTGCGGATAATCGGACAGTTTTTCTACTCGTTGATAACCAGCTTGTAATACCCAATATCGTGAATGAAAAAGACAGATTGAAAAAAAAATCAGTTGTTTTCATTTACGAACGAACAATATTGTAGTAGTTGGTGTGAAGGTCGTCCGTAGAAAAAATGTCTTGAACATCACCACGCGTGAGTGGAACTAGTAGACGACCCCACTCGATTGCTCTCAAAGATTTTTTGTTTTAATGTCGGCGATGATTTTTTATTTTTTTTATTTTTTTCAGTGGTCAAACGCTTGGTTGATTCTTCTAACCGTGTATTCCTGCTATTAGTCTGTTGTTTTTTTAAAAGCACAAGCTCTCCTGCAGGCAAATCAGTTTAGAGATGTGACCATCCATTTACCACTGACTGGGGTGCTTACAATGATCAGCTCTTATCCATGTAACACCCTTATCTCCAAAATGAACAAAACTGTTTGCTGTAACTTTTTATAAAGTTAGCTGGTGCTGCAACCAGGAGCTAAATGCTGTGCTCACAGTTGCGGCATGGTATTCCCATTAACCACTTGCCAAAAGCGCACTGTAGTTTGCATTTTTAGGTAAGGGGCACACGCGCCTGCCCACTCACCTGGCTTTGCTGTCGCTAGCACATGCCAATCGGCTGTTCCAGGACAATGATCTATGGCCGGGACCCGCCGATCGGAGAGAGCGCAGTGTATGTAAACAACTCAAAGCTCTCGTCTGTCAGCGGCGTTGTGCCGATTTTTGTTTCTGCGCACAGCAGGGAAAAAACTGCAAAATTCCCTTAGTAAAAGCACCACACACTTTACACATAGTTATGGCCCGTACACACGATCTAAATGTCGGACGAAAACGATCGTCCGATGATGGATCGTGTGTACACTACTTTCGAGAGCCGATCACGACCGTTCATCCGATATTCTTCGATCGGACAATCGCGAAAATTTTCCTCGTACGATGTCAGATCGTATGATTTTAGTTTAGTCAGTACAGCCGTCGTCCGAAAATACAATACAATACAAACAACACATGACAACACTTCCGATTTTTTTTTTTTTTTTTTTTTTTTTAACACTTCCGATTTTTAATTTATTTTCTGTCGTACGAGAATTTTCGTGACTTTAATAACCTATTTTATTTTACTTGTGACTATTAAGCGAAAAAAGTCGTATGATCCGTCGTCCGATAATCGGATCGTGTGTACGGGCCATTAGGGACATGTTTAATCCTTTGATTTCTCCAGATGGTAACCCCTTCTCAGCCAGTGTCATTAGTGCAGTTCTTGCAAAAGTATTCACCCCCCCTTGGCATTTTTCGTGATTTGTTGCCTCACAACCTGGAATTATCGTGGATTGTTTGAGGTTTTGCTTCATTTAATTGACAGAACATGCCCACAACCTTTGAAGATTTTTTTTTTATTATTGTGAAGCAAACAACAAATAGAACAAAATAACAGAAAAAGTCAATGTGCATAACTATTCACCCCCCCCCCCCCTAAAGTCAATACTTTGTAGAGCCACCTTTTCACAGCTCGCTTTGGATAAGTCTATATTGACTAGACCATTCCAACACATTTACATGTTTCCCCTCAAACCACTTAAGTGTTGCATTAGCAGTGTGTTTGGGGTCATTGTCCCGCTGGAAGGACCTCCGTCCTAGCCTCAAATCGCACACAGAGTGGTGCAGGTTTTGCTCAAGAATATCCCTGTATTTCGCACCATCCATCTTTCCCTCAGCACTGACCAGTTTCCCAGTCCCGACTGCTGAAAAATATCCCTACAGCATGATGCTGCCACCACCATGTTTCTTTGGGTGATGTGTTGTATTGGGTTTGCACCAGACATAGCCTTTTCTTTCATTGCCAAAAAGTTAAATCAGACCAGAGCACCTTCCTCCATATATTTTGAGAGTCTCCCACATGCCTTTTCACAAACTCAAAATGTGCCACTTTCAGCAAAAAACAAATTAACGGCTTTCTTCTGGCCACTCTGCCATAAAGCCCAACTCTATGGAGCGTACGGCTTATTGTCATCCTCTGTACAGAATGGTGCTCTAGTCTCTAATGTGGAACTCTGCAGCTCCTCCAAGGTTACCTTAGGTCTCTGTGCTGCCTCTCTGCTTAATGCCCTCCTTGCCCGGTCTGTGAGTTTTGGTGTGCGGTCGTCTCTTGGCAGGTTTACTGTTGTGCCATGTTCTTTTAATTTGGTTATGATTGATTTGATGGTGCTTCTAGAGATCATCAAAGATTTGGATATTTTTTTTATAACCCTGACTTGTCCCTTACTTGTTTGGAGAGTTCCTTGGTCTGCATGGCAGTGTTTGGTTAGTGGTGCCTCTTGCTTAGGTGTTGCAGCCTCTGGGGCCTTTCAAAAAGGTGTGTGTATGTAATGACAGATCATGTGGCACTTAGATTGCACACAGGTGGACATCGTTTCACTGATTGTGACTTCTGACGGTGATTGGTTGCACCAGAGCTTTTTATGAAGGGGTTGAATACATATGCACATGCCAAGTATCAGTTTTTTTTATTTATGAAAAATAGTTTTTATATATATATATATATATATATATATATATATATATATATATATATATATATATATATATATATATATATATATATATATATGTTTTTCTATTTTTACTTCACCAACTTAGACTATTGTGTTCTGATCCATTTACCGTCTTTTATGCGGTGCTGTTCGGGCCGATAGCGAGACGCTTTTTAACCCCCACTAGCGGCCGAAAAACAGTTAAAACCGCCAGCAAAGCACCGCTCTAGTGTGAAAGTCCTCAGGCTTTTACATTGGCGTGAAAGGAGAGGCTCTTTCAGGGTGCTTTGCAAGCACTATTTTTAGCGCTATAGTACCTGCAAAGGACCTCAGTGTGAAAGTAGCCACAGTGTCAGTGTCAGATTTTCCGTTGCACTATCGCAGCCCCATTAGAAGTCGCTGATCGTTGACATTACTAGTATAAAAATAAAAACCTAGTATATATCTCATAGTTTGTAGGGGCTATAAAGTTCATGCAAACCAATCAATTTACACTTATTGGGATTTGTTTTTACAAAGACAGACAACCCAGAGGAGATCAAATACCGCTAAGATTAAGCTCTATTTGTGGGGAGGTGGGGGGATAATTGTGCAATTACCAGTTAAAGTAGTGCAGTGCTGAATAGCAAATAATGGCCTGATCATAAAGGCGGTAGAATCTTCCAGAGCTGAAGTGGTTAAAAAAAAAAGAATTGTGGCTTTCAAAAAAAACACACAAAAAACAATATCAAGAGGCCACCTGAATGCTTGTTGGCCATGCCTGCTCTACTCTCTAAAAGGAGAGCAATGCTTGTCGCCCCTTGCTGGGAGGCAGTGCCTGCACTGCAAATGTTAACGGCTTGTCTGGTGTAGGGGACGGGAAGAGGACTTTGGTTTCCCCAGCTCAGGATACAGCACTACCTTGCACCCTAGCAATGGACTGCCCCTCAGCATCTTTACATGCAATGCAGTTCCTGCATCAGTCTTGATGCTGGGTGGGCAGAGCCTGATGGGGGAACTATTCCTCACGGCTGCAGCACCTGCTGCGTGGGCGGAGCCTGAGGGGGAACAGTGCACAGCAATGGGCAGATTTGAAAGCTGCTATTAGACTGAAGCAAGGCAACCTGATGGGACACTAGACTTTTAGGCCTCACCCACCCCACTACAAAGTTCCATTGTGACGGGCTTAGTGGCTGGGAAGGGAGTATGGACACAACCTTACATCAGTACTGACCTCTGAGCGATTTGTGTCCTTGTCTCTGACAGGCACAAGCACCGGCCACTTTGGTGGGATGGTCAGATAGAAGTTTAAAGAGTGTCTGACTTTCCTCCTGTGTATGTACAGGCCACATGTGACAGATATTGTTGCTCCAGACTCCAGTCACTGTCTAACTGCACATGTTGTTCATGAGACATATAAAAGAGTAATGGAGGAAGTGCACTCATGTTCCATTGCAGGTCTCAAGCTGTAATAAAATGATAAATATTGGGTGGCAAAGTTGGGAGTGGCTTATACACACAACTGTGGAGCTCCTGATAACATGTATTGATTGTACCCTAAGGCCTAGTAGAGCTCATTGATATGTGTTTACATGCCTTTTTGTGTGTGTTGGCATCTGTTGATGTGCTTTTTTTTTTTTTTTTTTTTTTTTTTATTCCATGTGCTATTGCATGAATATGCGCTTATTTGTGTTGCATTTACATTGCAGTGTGGACTATTGACGATGTAGTTACATAGTTAATCTGGTTAAAAAAAGACAAAAGTCCATCCCGTTCAACCAACAGGAAAAAAAGAAAAGCAACACTCTGCAATAGAAAACCTCCATATACACAATCCAATACTCAGTTAATCCAGAGACAGGCAATACAAACCCCAGCAAAGCGTGATCCAATTTTGGTCTAACTGGGGGAAAAATTCCTTTCTGATTGTGTAGGTTTAGGAGATATTTCTTGTACCTACAGGCTTACCAATAGGTAAAAGTGGTCTGTAAGGCCCCTTTCACACTGGGGCGTTATTTTGAGCGAAGCCTCATCTGCAATCCCAATGTGCTGGTAAAGCCCTGCTAAGACCCTAACGTTTTAGGGCGTTTTTGCAGTGCCTCAGTGTGAAAGGGTGAGGCGTTTTTACAGTGCTTTCAATTCATTTCAATGGAGAGGGGTGTTTTTGGAGCATCTTTTTCAGCGCCCAAAAGCTGCTTCAAAGATGCTGCTTGTGAAAGGGTCCATTGAGATGCATGGAGAGTGTTCTATGAGCGTTTTAATAGCACTAGTTTTAACGCTAAAATGTTGTAAAAACGCTTCAGTGTGAAAGGGGTCTAAGGGTTTACAACCACCACTTTAAAGTATTTGTAAAGGCAGGCAGTTTTTTTTTTTCCCCCTTACTGCATTGACTCAGATACAGCAGCAGGAGCCATTGTCAATCACAGCCACAGTTTGCTATGGAGGAACTTGGTGAGGGGAGGAGCCAAGAGTGCCATCAGGGGACCCCAGACGAGGAGGTTCAGGGCTGCTCTGTGCAAAACCTTTGCATAGGGCAGGCAAGATTAACATGTTTGTTATTTTAATAACAAAAAAACAAACCCTGAGACTTTACAATGACTAAATGTGCTGCGTGAACGCATACAGTTTTGCATACTTTCCCGAGGTGTGCAGATGTAAATGGCTACTAAAACACTACTCCCTTAAAGCGGAGGTTCACCCAAAAATCAACTTTCTGCTATTAGCTCCATGATACTGCTGACATCTGCAGTATGCTGGATTTTTTTTTTTGTACTTATCGTTTTAGCAGGGTTTTTTCTCTGGCAACGAGCGGGGATTCATTCCGGGTATAGGCGTTTCTAAGACGAGCGTTGTTGATTGACGGGCTTGGATAGCACGTCACGCCTTCCGAAAATAGCCAAAGTGACACTCTGCAATTTACGGCGCCTGCGCAGTCCGCTCTACACAACAGGCGCCGTAAACAGCCGAGTGTCTATTTTCGGAAGCCGTGACGCGCTATCCAAGCCCATCAATCAACTACGCTTGTTTTAGGAACGCCTATTCCCCGCTGGAATCCCCGCTCGGTGCCGGAGAAGAAACCCTGCTAAAACGATAAGTACAAAAAAAATAAAAAAATCCAGCATACTGCAAATGTCAGCAGTATGCTGGAGCTAATGGCAGAAAGTTGATTTTTGGGTGAACCTCCGCTTTAAATACTTTGTCACTGTACATTGTATGTTAGAAACGGCTTCTTGATTATGCTTTTTGAGAATATGGAATTTTTTGTTACCGTAGCTGCTTCTTATGCACTCTATGATCTGGTTACTGTAATGCATTGATGGGCTTGAACAATTGAATGCTGGCAAGAGTAGCAGGTGATCGCCTATGACAATGCATGTTTTTAGCAGTTTGGCAGAAAAATCATATGTATGTTTGTTTTTTAGAAGGCAGTCTGTATTGAATGATTGCTTTCTGCTCTGAATTGGATTCAGTTTACTCTAGATATACTTGTTTGTACAGGAAACACTAATGTAATGTGACATTTACAATCAGAATATTCCTCCAAATGTCTTCATGGCATATAGTCAGGATGTGAACACCAAGTTGCACTAAAGTTCTCTGAAGTCTGTCCAAATTACACATGCTGTGCACTTTTCCCCATGTTTCCACGCTGCAGTGGTAAGGTCTGGTGATTGGCCACATAGCCAAAGCGTACTGCATTGTGGCTTTGTAAGGTGAGTATCGCACACCCAAAAGTAGCAGAAATTTCTTCAAGCTCTGACATTAGGCGAGAGTAGGATGTTACAACAAAACAACAACAAGCGTTCCGTGAGGTCAAAATGAGGACGCAAACGTTTTTTTTTTTAGCTAAATAGCTTTCTTTATTTTACTGCAGTCCTGGTTTCATGTCCTCACTGGTTCGTTCGATTTTTGCTCTGCTGTTGCTGTAATTCTCCTCTGTTCTGGACACTTACTTCCTGGTTGTCTGTTTCCCTGTGACCACAGTACTGGGAGTTTCTAGTTTCGTTTTCCAACCCATCACTGCTCTGTGGCTCTGTATAGCACAGATACAGGATAACATGCAAAAACGAAACTATAAAACTACAGGTACATTATGATTGTCAACGTTAACCTATAACGAAACGCGTCTGGGATGTAGGCGTACAGTGACGTCACCGCGTTCGCGTGAGGAGGAAGGGCTCCTGCTATATGACGGCCGGCATTTGTTCTTATAGTTTTTTACTGCTACTCTTCATGATTATCTATGTAAGTGGCTTTTCATATCTTTTTAATAAATCGCATTGGTAATGCACTATGTGAGGTCTCCTTTTCCTATCTATGGTTCATCGCTGCCTACATGTTATGCATACCAACTTAACGTGATATTCGGTGAGGCTCCTGAGAATCAGCTGTTCCCTGAGAAGCCGTGTGATTGATTTCTGCAATATACTGCTGTGGATTCTACAGGCTTTCTTATAGCTTATATTTGGTAAGCTCCTGTCCATGTGGTGGTGGTTCACGACTGTCTGAAATATGCAATCCTGTCTGCTAAAAACAGGCAGATGGGATTTGGATCAGATGGCAGTTGGGTGTAAATGGACAGATGGTCTGTATACATACGACTGCCCATAGAGGACAGTGGGCTGTGTCTGCTCTGCATAAGCGTAGTGCACATGGATCAGCCATCCGCCTGCTCAGTGTGGAATCGGTGGACCGATTCCTAAATAAATAAATGTCAGTATCCGAAACAAACACACAAAACTACAAACCTGAACTAATGATTTCAGTGACAGTTGGAAGGTAGGAATCTTGCTAGCTCCAGTATAGACCAATTATAGTCTTATGTATGGCATAACTTATTAATGTAGACTGAAGCATTGGAACCAAATGTGTGTGTGTGTGTGTGTGTGTGTGTATATATATAATATATTGTGAAATAATTATTCGCTCACATACAGTATCCATAGTCTGGGATGGACAGGAATCGAGTGCACAGCAGCTAAATTAACAGCAATGGCAGACATGGTTACTAGAATAAAAGTGCATACCGTATATGGAAGGAGCGCCAGATCAAAAGATAAGAGTCCATTTTCATTTATTGGTCTTGTACTGAAAGACAGCCAATGCATTTTGAGAGTAAAAAGAACGCTCTTCATCAGGGCTACAACAAAACATAATATACTGCACAGATCTGGAAAAAATGCACACAGAGACTAAAGGAAGAATAGACACGAGAAATGCATGTAGGAAATATTTGCTTATTCTGAAGTTCAGCTTTAAAAGTCACATGGTGACAAAATAAACTTTTATGGAAAGGAACCTACTGGGCTCCAGTTTACGCACATGCGGGAAAGGGGGGTAAGCGATTTTTCGTGGGCAATAACTGGTGTTTTGCTGTTGGCGCTTCAATCATCACAGCACCATGGTTGGTATGGTGTCAGAATGATTGAAGCACATTATTTCTTATAGTACATTGTAATATAAATGAAATAGTTTAACTCACCATAATGCAGAATTAGTGGGAGCCATGAGTGTGTCACTTGCCATGTTGCCTGCCACCAGATGCAGCTTGTCACTTTACATGTCGCCTGCCACCAGATGAGAAATGTCACTTTTCACGTCACCTGCCTGTGCCACCAGATGAGGAATACCACTTGCCCCGTCACCTGCCAGTGCCACCAGATGAGAATGCCATTTGCCCCGTCACCTGCCAGTGCCACCAGATGAGGAATGCCATTTGCCCCGTCACCTGCCAGTGCCACCAGATGAGGAATGCCATTTGCCACGTCACCTGCCTGTGCCACCAGATGAGGAATGCCACTTGCCACATCACCTTTCAAGGCCACCAGATGAGGAATGCCACGTCACCTGCCTGTGCCACCAGATGAGGAATGCCACGTCACCTGCCTGTGCCACCAGATGAGGAATGCCACGTCACCTGCCTGTGCCACCAGATGAGGAATGCCACGTCACCTGCCTGTGCCACCAGATGAGGAATGCCACTTGCCACATCACCTGACAGTGCCACCAGGTGTGGATTGTCACTGCATTTGTGGCACTGGTTCAGTGGTCTTTGAGTGAGGGCGGGAGAGCGGAGATGCAAGGTGGGTGGTGAGAGATGTAACCTCTCTGCTCCTCACCGCACCTCCGACATTCAACATGCTGTGAGGGTGGAAGAGCGCTGATGCTAGGCGGGCGGAGAGAGATGTTATCTCTCTGCTCCCTGCCGCACCTACGACATTCCGCACGCTGTAGAGGAAGAGCAGTGACGTTAGTTGGGGTGGAGAGAGATGTCAACTCTGCTCACAGCGCGCTTCTCTCATCGCCCGCAGCCCGCCTATTAGATCCACCAGGCTCTCACCTGCCACCTTAAAATGTCATGCGGCCCGGCTGTAGAGGTGCTACGGCCCGGGGGATTGACGACCACTGTTTTAAAGGATGGCATATTTGACATTAATGCCACGTACACACGGCCAGAATTTCCGACAACAGAAATGTTCGATATAAGCTTGTTGTTGGAAAATCCGACCGTGTATGCTTCATCGGACATTTGTCGGAAATTCAGACAGTAAATGTTTGGGAGCTGGTTCTCAAATTTTCCAACAACAAAAGTTCTTGTGGGAAATTCCGATCGTCTGTAGCCAATTCCAACACAAAAAAATCCTATGCATGCTTGGAATTAGACGCATGTTCGGAATCATTGTACTTCATTTTTCTCATCGTAGTGTTGTACGTGACCGCGTTCTTGGCGTTCGGAATTTCCGACAACATTTGTGTGACCGTGTGTATTAGGGGTGCAACGGATCAAAAAACTCACGGTTCGGATCGTTCCTCGGATCAGGAGTCATGAATCGGATCATTTTCGGATCAGCAAAAGAAAAAAATAGCCAACATTGCCCCCCACACTATTGGTAACACTGTAATAAATAGCCATTTTTCCCACTAATAATAATAGCCAACATTGCTCCCACACTAGTAGTAACACTAATAGCCATTTTTCCCACTAATAATAATAATAGCCAACATTGCCCCCACACAAACAGTAAATAGCCATTTTCCCACTATGATGAGAATCAACTCGCTGTACTTGTAGTTTCTCACTGTACTTGTAGTTTCTCACTGTACTTGTAGTTTCTCACTGTACTTGTAGTTTCTCACTGTACTTGTAGTTTCTCACTGTACTTGTAGTTTCTCACTGTACTTGTAGTTTCTCACTGTACTTGTAGTTTCTCACTGTACTTGTAGTCTCTCACTGTACTCGCATCGCTCCATGCAGACAGTACTGCGTGCTCTTGGAATAGAAGATACACATGCAGACTGCAGAGGGAGGGGTGATGACATCAGCGCGCACCGCTGCCGGGTGTACAAAGATTGCCGACCGCGGCTTCGGCCTAGCTCCGGAGTGGTCTTTCCTAAGGCCGCGGCGGCGGTGCGCTTCGCGGATTGCATTCTGTTCCGATCCGAACAGGTCGGCCGTTTGGATCGGGGATCGGGCATGATCCGTTGCACCCCTAGTGTGTATGCAAGACAAGTTTAAGCAAACAATCCTTTGGGGAAAAAAAAAATTGTCGGGATGTCCAATCATGTGTACTGTGTACGCGGCATTAGGCTTCATGCACACTGGCTTAAAAATTTTTTGCTTCTACAGGATTTTTTTTTTGTTCTGCCTGTAGAAGCAGCTCAATGTTGTTCTGTGTGTTCATGCACATTAGGACGTTAAGAGGCATATTTTGAGAACAACGTTTAGAGGCAGAAAAAAAACCTTCTCATTCGCGTTTCTGATTGGAGCTCACTGGCAGAATTTTTTTTTAAACTCTCCTAAACTCTTCTAAACGTTCTATACAAGCGTTTTTTTCCTCCAAAAATAAGATTTTTTTACGCCCAGTGTGCATGGAGCCTAATGCCTCGTACACACGATCGGAATTTCTGATGGAAAAAGTCAGACAGACTTTTTCCATCGGAAATTCCAACCGTGTGTATGCCCCATCGGAAATTCCGATTAAATTCCATCAGAGATTACATAGAGAACATGTTCTCTTTTTCCTCTGATGGAATTCCGTAGATGTGAATTTGGTCAGACGAACCGTCCGATCCGTGTGTACAGGGCAGAAGAGTAGATTCTGCTCAGCTGGCAGGACACGCAACCCCCAAAACAGTTTAACCACTTCCTTCACGGGCCTATTCTGGCATTCCTACATGTAAAAATCTATTTTTTTTGCTAGAAAATTACTCGGAACCCCCAAACAAGCTTTAAAATTGAACTCATGGAATGGAGCCAAACTTCGGTACTAATTTTATTTACAGGTTACCAGTTTAGAGTTGAAGGTCTAATGCTAGAATTGTTGCCTGCGCTCTAACACGCGGTGATACCTCACATGTGTGGTTTGAACGGCGTTTACATATGTGGGCGGGACTTGCGTGTGTGTTCGCTTCTGACAGGGGCGTTTTTTAAATTTACATTTAAATTTTTTGTGATTACTTTTATTCCTATTACAAGGAATGTAAACATCCCTTGTAATGGGAATCTATTGTGGCAGGACCTCTTTATGAAGAGATGCGGGGGAAATAAGTTTTATGCCACTCTCGTTCAAGAGCAAGGCTGTGTCTCCTGAGACTTCTGGTGTCCTCCATTTGCAAGGGTTGTAGCAGACAAGGCCTGGTTCTGCATGTAGAAAGAGGAGAAACCAGGTGACAGTATGTTGTCGCTGGGCAGGACAGGGGTGCAATTTTATCATAAAGACAATCAGTAGCAGGATGAAGAAGGTAAGGGTTGAGCTGGTGAAGGTACCTGTGGGTAATGGTTTGCCAGTTGGGCTAACGTCCGCCTATGATCCGCGTCCGTCTGGATCCGTTTTGCGGACGGAAGAAAACCCTATTTTTCTTCCGTCCGGTGGATCGGATGCAAACGGACAGATGGTCCGATTCCCCATAGGGGAGAGCGGAGGAGACAGGGTGGTCCCTGCACAGTGTGCGGGGACTGCCCTGTCCGCCGACAGCTGAGCGGGACCCCCTGCTGAGCCGACGGACACACACGGAGCGGACCGAAAAACGGTCCGCACCGTGTGAAAGGGCCCTTATTGTATCTTTATTTGGTTTATGTAAAAGTTGTAGCGTCTACAACTCCTTTCCTCAGGACAGTTTTTTGCAAGATAACTGAAATACATCACAGGTGATATCATTTGCTGCTAAGGGATTGCAATGTTGTAGTCTGCATCTCCCCATGGTAATACTTAAAATCTGGCCTGTTAGTGGGTCCTGAGGACAGGAGTTTAGAACCACTGGTCTATGGGAACTGACTAATGGCCCATACACACGATCCGAATATCGGCCGACGGATCGTACGACTTTTTTCGCTTAATAATCGCGAGTAAAATAAAATAG
This sequence comes from Rana kukunoris, assembly GCA_029574335.1. Taxonomy (NCBI): domain Eukaryota; kingdom Metazoa; phylum Chordata; class Amphibia; order Anura; family Ranidae; genus Rana; species Rana kukunoris. The sequence continues at coordinate 392,110,088 of CM056049.1, forward strand.
GTTTTTAAACTCACGAAAATGATCGTACGATAGAAAAAAACTATCGGAAGTGATGTCACGTGTTGAAATGTATATGTATTGTATTATCGGACGACGGCTGTACTGACTAAACGAAAATCGGACGATCGGACGAGAAAAATTTTCGCGCTTGTCCGATCGAATTTAATCGGATGAACGGTCGTGATCGGCTGTCGACAGTAGTGTACACACGATCCGAAAATCGTACGATCCATCATCGGACGATCGTTTTCGTCCAATATTCGGATCGTGTGTATGGGCCGTAAGGCCCCTTTTCACACTTGTGCGTGTTTTTCAGCGACTTGGGACTGCAAAGTCGCATGACAAGTCGTACCCCATGATTTCCAATGGGCACTGTTCATATCTGTGTGACTTCACAGTAGACCCTGCAGTACTTTGTTCCATCTTTCCATAGACCTCAAGTTGAGACCAGCATTGCCTCAAGTCACATCAAAGTCGTGTGACGTTTTTAGGTTGCACAAGTGCAAAAAGGGCCTAACTGCCAGTGACAACTTTTAATTACTTGAAACTTTTTTAGTTGCATTATACAGTTTAACATTTATAATGCAAGTTGCCAACCCCCCAACCTATCCTCCCTATAGGCTCACTATGCAAGCCGCTTAGGGCTCCGCAAAGCTATGGAGGGCCCCCCAAATTACTAGAGGCCCTGCCTGGTGAGAAGTAATTTTCGGCCCCTCACCCCGCTTCTCAACTCACCGGCTGAATGGGAGAAAAGGTAAGAAGTCCGCACCCCCGCTTCTCACTTTAATGTAAGATGTAATTTCGGACACACAGAACACCCCTCTCCCCCCGCTTCTGAACGTTAATCTTTAATGTGAAATGTCACTGTTGGCTTAGGGCCCCAGGGAGGTCAGGATCTGCACTGCTCCCACCTATCAAAATATAAGACAGACTTTTAAAATCTGGTGCAGAACATGTTTCCTGAGTAAGGGTTGTGGTCTTAGTGCTAATAATATGCACTGACACTGGGCAGGAAGGGGTTAACATCTTTGGCGATTAAAGAGTTAAATGTGTGCCTAACAACAAGTGTGTGTGTGTGTAATATACGTATACTGCTTTTACTGGGGATAAATGTATTTTATTGGAATTTTATGTGATAGACCAACACAAAGTGACACATTATTGTGAAGTGGAAAGAAAATGAGTAACGGTTTTGATTTTTTTTTTTTTAATATGAAAGTGTGGGGTGCATTTGTATTCAGCCCCCGAGTCAATACTTATGTAGAACCTCCTTTCGCTACAATTAGTTGCAAATATTTCTTTTAGGGCTGTTACTGATTAAAAATGTTGTGTTCAATTAATCTTCTTTTTTTTTTTTTTTATCGACTAATTTCGATTAATTATCGGATACCGATCCAACTACTTTTAGCTGTTCTTGCAGGCTGATTCCCAGTGCAGCTACCAACCACTGGAAAAATGGATAACAGGATACAAAAAACACACAAAGGCAGCGCTCGATGGGAATAGCATTAAAACTTTTATAGTCTTCCAAGTAACAAAATAAATATTGCACTGGAGATGTAATGTGGGCGTAAAAAAAGGTGCGAGTAATAGCAAACGGTAGCAAAAACATGTAGCTAAGTATGAAAATGTGTACAACGATACCACTGCTGAATCCAGATGAGGAGGGGTTAACTTTAGTCCGTCGGCATGTAGATGTCCTGTGAAGGGAACTATCACAACTCCCAGTGGATGGCTGTAGAATCCCAGGTTGATAGAGGGAAGTGATAGAGGGAAGTGTAACAGCCCTTGTGTGTGGCAGATAGTAAGTTCCCGCCGGCATGCAGATATGAAGGCACAGCAAAGGAGCCCTTCAGATGGACACGGCAAGCCCTGCCGGTGTCCGTGATGTCACCGGATCTCTGACGGAGCTCCCTGAAGGCCCGGAAGCCGGCCGAGAGGTGAGTACCAATCAAAAGAATTTTGATCGATCAAAAAAATTAAACATCGATGAATTAATAGTTCATTTCCCCAGCCCTAATTTTTTGGGTATGTCTTCACCAGGCTAGATATTGATACTGTCAGGTTGGATGGAGAGCGCCTGTGAACAGCAATTTTCAAGTTTTGCCACAGATTCTTAATTGGATTTAGGTCTGAACTTTGGGCAATTCTAAGACCTCATACGCACTATTCGATTTTCTGCAGATTGTAGTCTTCAGATTTACCAAAACCATATAATATGAGGTCAAACCTTAACGCTCCATGTACACGGGACGTTTTTGCAACCTCTCCTGAACAATTTAACTTGCTGCGTTTTATATGCCGCGTTTAGCGGCATTTTGCTGCATTTGGAAGCGTTTGGCGTCTAAACTAATTTTTTTGCCTTAAAAAAAAAAAGGCTTATAAACGCAACTGCCTAAAAATGACAGTAAACAAACCTGTGTACATGTACATAAGATAACATTGAATGAGTTCAGGGGCAAGTGGCCAACTGCCTCTGAGCGTACGTTTAGCCACAGCAGTGTACATGGGGCTTAAGAGTTTCAATTTGTATGCAATCAGTCAGACCCTTGCACAGTTGCACTACATGGTTTGGTATATCTGACAAAAAAAATCTAATACGGTGTATGGGGTCTTGCACATGACTATGCTTTGATCTAAACCATTTCTTTGTATCTCTGGCTGTATGTTTAGGGCCGTTGTTCTGCTGAAAGGTGATCCTCCTCCCCAGGCTCAAGTCTTTTGCCGACTCAAACAGGTTTTCTTGCCCTCTATTTTGCATCCATCTTCCCATCAACTCTGACCAGCTTCCCTGTCCCTGCTGAAGAAAAGCATGGTGTGTTCAGGGTGATGTGCAGTGTTTTCCACCACACACAGCATTTTGCTTTTAGACCAAAGTACAATTTTGGTCTCCTCTGACCAGAGCACCTTCTTCCACATGTATGCTGTGTCCCCCACATGGCTTCTCACATACTGCAAACGTGACTTCTTATGACTTTGTTTCAACAATGGCTTTCTTCTTGCCACTCTTCCATAAAGGCCAGATTTGTGGAGTGCACGACTAAGGCTTCATTCCCACATGGCGGACTTCGTCGCAGTCCGTCCCGACGGAGTCCGCCTGCGTCCGCCAGCTCAGTGGGAGATCTGTCTGCAGATCTCCGCTGAGCCGAAGGATGACAAGCTCTTCTCTGCTCACTGAGCGGGGAGGTGCTTGTCGGCACCGCTGTCTGCTATGGAGAGATCTGATGAAAACGGACAGCATGTCTGTTTTCATCAGATCTTATCCGATCCGCATGGACGGGTGGGGATGTATTCCCCCCCATACTTTTGTTTTTAGCGGATCGGGTCGGATGTCAGCGGACATGTCTCCGCTGACATCCGACACGCCATAGAGATGCATGGAGCGCCTGTTCAGGTCCGCCGTCAAAATTGACAGGCGGACCTGAACGGACTGAAGTGTGAATGAGGCCTAATAGTTGTCCCACCTGAGCCGTGGATCTCTGCAGCTCCTCAAGAGTTATCACCTCTTGGCTGCTTCTCTGATAAATTCTCTCTATGTGCAGCTTGTCAGTTTAGGTGGACGGCCATGTCTTGGTAGGTTTGCAGATGTGCCATACTCTTTCCATTTTTTGGATGATGTATTGAACCGTGCTTTTGTGAGATGTTCAAAGCTTGTGATATTTTTTTATAACCAAACCCTGCTTTAACCACTTAAGGACCGGACCAATATGCTGCTAAAAGCCCAGAGGCGTTTTTACAATTCGGCACTGCGTAGCTATTTTTTTTATTGCGATTTTTTTTTTTTTACTAAAGACATGTGGCTAAATAAATTTTGGCCTAAATGTTTGACTAAAATTTAGTTTATTTGATTTTTTTTTTAACAAAAAGTAAAAAATAGTGTTTTTTTTTCAAAAATGTCGCTCCTATTTTTGTATATAGCGCAAAAAATAAAAATCGCAGAGGTGATCAAATACCACCAAAAGAAAGCTCTATTTGTGGGAAGAAAAGGACGCAAATTTTGTTTGGGAGCCACGTCGCACGACCGCGCAATTGTCTGTTAAAGCGACGCAGTGCCGAATCGCAAAAACACCTTGGGTCATTTACCAGCGTATTGGTCCGGGTCTTAAGTGGTTAAAGGAACCTATTTAGAAAAAAAAAAAAAACCTTTACAACCCCTAAGCCTTTTTTTTTGCATCCTATGCATTAAGGCGAAAAAACTTCTGGCAGTGACCGAGCTCCCAGTCCCCCTGTTTTACTTGCCTATGTATGCCCTGTAATTTTCTTGGTGGAGACACGCTCTCCCTCTCTGCATGGGGTCCCGACTCTTGATTAGTAAGATTGATAGCAGCTCAGCCATTGGCTCTCGCTGCTGTCAATCAAATACAATTATGTGGGGGGCGGGGCCAAGTCTGGCGTTCGTGTCTATGGACGCAAATCCTGGACTCAGGAGCACACCCGCAAGGTATCCCCACGAGAGAGTGCTTCTCCTAGGGGGTTATCTGATGCAAGGAGGAGCCGGCGAGGGACCCCAGTAGGCAATGATCGGGCCACACTGTGCAAAACGAGCTGCAACGTGGAGGTAAGTATGACATGTTGTTTAAAAAAAAAAGGAAGGTTTACAATCGCTTTAAGCTTTAGGGAGAAAAGGGCAGGGTTTTGTAGGTAGGGCTGCAACTAACTATCATTTTCATAATTGTTAAGTTTCGATACATCGATTAATTGCATAATGGCCTTAAAAAAAAAAATTACATTTTTACATTTTTTTTTTTTTTTTTCTTTTGGGGCAGATTACAAAACACAAATTGCTGCAAAAACACATTGCATGCTTTTCTGCAGCTTCTCCATTGAAGTATATTGAACAAAAAAAAGAAAAAAGCACCGCTTTGCGTTGAAAAGTCCTTGTCCTTTCCAAATGCGCAGCAGCTGAAAAAAAAATCCTGGATGTGAACGTGTCCCATAGAAAAACATGTAAATGAACTGTAGTGTGTTTCTACAAAAAACAGAGGTGTGACCCCGGCCTGAGATGTTTAGTAACATAATGGGGTTAAAAAAGCAAAAATAAGTACAAAATGAGCAAATAATCGCTACTGTAAGGGGTTAATTTTATTTTTTTCCTGTGGGACAGTGAAAGTAATATTTACAGTAGCGATTTGCATTTTTTTTTTTTTTTTTTTGTATTTTTTTTTTTACTATAAAGGGCTAATTTTTTTTTTAACCCATTATGTTACTGGCCGATTAATGGATTATGAAAATTGTAATCGCTTAGTTGACAACTAATCGATTAGTTATTTCGGTCCTAATTGTAGGTCCATCGTAGGGTGGCAATGTTGCTTCCCCATACTGTTGGTAAGCCGTTTTGAATCCATAGTTTTGTGTATACCACATCTGTACTTTCAGATCTGCTCAGGAGTTGGACAGAGCAGTGGAGGCCTCTCGCTGCAAATCATTACTTAATAAAATGATTGCATGATAAACCATGCAGATAATGCACATAACCTAGTAATGGCGGAGGGTGGGAAAGCCTTTTACAATAAAGTAGTTTAGAAGGACCTGCAACTTCCAATTTCCTCTGCATGCGGTCTTGTGTATTGAATTTTTTTTTTTTTGTAGATCCTTTATTTTAAGAGCAGGACAGTCCATATTGCCAGTAACGTACACCTGACACATCGACACAATTGTGCTTTCTGAAAACCATGTGTATAAATGGTAAAAGCAGGCAGCAGTATGCAAGTAACCATTATTAAATCTAAAAATGGATCTTAATCTGTTTACTGTGTGATGGACATTCCATTCATTTTTCATAATAAGCCAGAAAGAAATTAACCTTTTAAAGCACTGTGAGAGGAAACTGAAGAATAAACGTCTTGATTCCCTACCATGGCACTCCCTGCACAGAGTTTGCATGTTCTCCCTGTGCCTGTGTGAGTTTCCTCTGGGTACTTTAGTTTCCTCCCACACTCCAAAGACATGCTGGTAGGTTGATGGGATCCTGCTTAATTTGGCCCTTATGAGTATGTATGAATGTGAGTTGGGGATCTTGAATTGTAAGCTCCTTGAGGGCAGAGACTGATGTGAATTTTTTATATATGTATATAATAATATATATATTTTGTAGTGTGTATGTAAATTGACTACTCCTATATAAGTACCTCTAATAATTTAAATAATAGAAAAAAACAAGCATGAATAAGGGGAGGTGGGAGCCATCCGTTATGAAAGCAGGTCTGGATGCAGAAACTGAAGACCCAGCCAAATGTTAGTTCTTGGTATACTTATGCATTAATCTTTCCATGGTCGATGTACCTGGGACAAGACATTTCTAGTCCCTGAAATACGTAAACTCGCCAATGCCAGCTCAATGACCTTGGTAAATCAGAGCTGTGTAGATGGTGGTAAGTCCCATCTCCACAGTATTAGGAATACAGACATTCAGTAAATGAATGAGCACCAATGAACTTTTAATGTTCAGGGTAAATGTATGGTAACTTATCCCAACTGCTTTAAATGTCTTATCTTGCATATGTTTAAACAAGATAAAGTAACTAACTAAATCTGGCCTTTCCATTCGCTTTTATATTAGGTGGGTTTGCATTCGTCTACGAAGCGCAGGATGTTGTCACTGGAAAAGAGTATGCATTAAAGGTAACATATGTTTTAAATCTTGCATAAGAAAAATTTAGTAGTTTATGTAAATTGCAAACTTTTTTTTTTTTTAAATGGGCTCAATACACTTTGTAGAGGGATTACTGTCGAAAATTCCTGTCAAGTTTTAACCACTGGTGACTTTCACCCCCTTCCTGCCCAGACCAGCTTTCAGTGCTGTCACACTTTGAATGACAATTGCGTGGTCATGCTACACTGTATCCATATAAGATTTTTATATATTTTTTTTCCCCCCACAAATAGAGCTTTCTTTTGGTGGCATTTGGTCACCACTGGGTTTTTTATTTTTGCTAAAGAAATGAACCACTTGCTTACTGGGCTCATAAACCCCCTTCGTGCCCAGGCGAAATTTCAGCTTCCGGCACTGCGTCGCTTTAACTGACAATTGCGCGGTCGTGCGACGTGGCTCCCAAACAAAATTGGCGACCTTTTTTTCCCCACAAATAGAGCTTTCTTTGGTGGTATTTGATCGCCCGTGCGGTTTTTATTTTTTGCGTTTTATAAACAAAAACAGAGCGTCAATTTAAAAATATATATATATATTTTTTACTTGTTGCTATAATAAAATATCCCAATTTAAAAAGAAAAAAAAACAAAAAAAAAATTCTCAGTTAAGGCCGATACGTATTCTTCTACGTATTTTTGTAAAAAAAAAAAAAATCACAATAAGTGACTGCTTTGCGCAAAAGTTCTAGCGCCTACAAAATGGGGGACAGAATTATGATTTTTTTTTTATATATTTTTTTTTTTTTACTAGTAATGGCGGCGATCTGCGATTTTTATTGGGACTGCGATATTGCGGCGGACACATCGGACACTTTTGACACATGTTTAGCGCCATTCACATTTATACAGCGACCAGTGCTATAAATATGCACTAATTGCTGTATAAATGTGACTGGCATTGAAGGGGTTAACACTAGGGGGTGAGGAAGGGGTTAAATGTATTGCCTGGGTGTGTTCTAACTGTGTGGGGGGAGGGGGGTGACTGGGGGAGGTGACTGATGCTGTGTCCCTATGTACAAGAGACACAGATCGGTCTCCTCTTTCCCTGACAGGACGTGGAGCTCTGTGTTTACAAACACATCTCCACGTCCCTGCTCTGTCACCGCCGATCACGTGTACCTGACGGACAACGCGGCCGCCGGGTACACGCATCGAATCCTCGGTAAAGCGACGGGACTGTTTTTCCCCGCCGCGCGCCACCCAAACGCAGCTGACACAGTGCACTGCGGTTACCTGCAGTTATGTGCTGATAGCTGTGGTACATCGCAGCTGGACGCATTCAATTCTATTTTTTCTATTCACACAAAACCGCAGGTAACCGCAGTGTGTGAAGGGTGTCATAGGAAAGCATTGTGTGCTTCTAGCTGCGGTAAAATCTGCAGCTGAAAGTGCCATTCTATCCGTTCGTGTGAAAGGTGCCTAAAGGCAAATCCACTGTGCACTTGCTGTAGATCTGAGGGAGACATGCAAGGAAAATTAAAAAACAGAGCTTCCCCAGAGGCAGAGCTTCCCCTCATTTCAGCTCCCCCCCCCCCCCTCCATCATTTCAGCTCTTCCTTTTTTTTTTTTTTCTCGTTTCCCCCTCGGATCTACAAGGACTGCACTTCAAGTGCACTTGTAGTGCAGAGTGGATTTGCCTTTAATAAATCAACCCCCATGTGTCTGTAATAGAGTTGCAATATGCCCTGGTTAATAATTGGTTCACTAATTTCTTGAAGTTTTTCTTTGTTAAAATGATATACTAAATATTACTTGCTCCTTGTTTTACAGAATATTTTGGGAGAAAAATGCATTTAATACACTGTGGTGTAAATATTTTTGTACTAAAATTTTTTGGCCTTGTTCACACATGCGATAAGGGAGGGCCTTTTGAGGCTTTCTGCAGCAAGAATCTGCATTTCTGAAGCAGGAATCACGTGTGTGTGTGTGCGTGTGTGTGCGTGCGCATGTGTAGCAACGATAATGAACATGATGGGCCTCTAAACGAACTCGAAGGAAGGCTAAAGCATTTTATTAGTGTCTAGAAGTCAAATTGGCAGAGATTACAAAACAGGCATTCTGCAAAGGTATTGGCTTTCTCTTTATAAGGGCATTCACAATTGCTATACTATAGATGCTCTTTGAACCTACAGTTTTTTTTTGTTTTATTCCTAGGTCTTAATTAGCATTTCTGCTTCAGAAAGGAAAGCAGAGGCAGCCTAGCCTACAAAGCTACTGCAATACGTTAATTTTTTTAAACTGCCTGTAAATCAGTAATATTTGGCTTCCCACTCTCTGTCTAAAACCAGCAATCCACAAAGTGAATTGAATGATCTCATTTCCAGCGTAGAGTGAAGAGTTTTTTTCTTGGCAGGTTTAGAATGCACAATTGAACAAATTGTGGATAACACGCAACCTTTAGTTTTATTGGTTGTTACATTTTAGGTTAATCACCACATGTTCGTCTGTTTTCTTACATTTTAAATTGCTGTTGTTTATGTAAAATACAATATAAAGAATTGCAAATCTTTTTTTATCATTTGCAGCGATTGCTCTCCAATGAAGAAGAAAAGAATAAGGCGATTATTCAAGAAATCTGTTTCATGGTATCCTTTTTATTATGTGAATTGAGTGTGGCATTGTACACTTCTTTTTTTTTTTTTTTTTACATACCCTTCCAAATGACAAGTTGATCTACCCTTTGAAAAACAAGTAGTTTGGAAATGGAAGCATTAAAGTGGTTGTAAACTTCAGACATGAAATATGAAGAAAGCATCTCCCTTTATATCAGGTCTTGACAAATTTGCTTTGAATCCAGGAGCCAGCTAAAAATGTATATTTTCCATAAGCAATGCTTTAAAAGCCCCTTATAGGTCAGTGTAGCATCACAAAGGCGGTCTGGTGCTAGAATTATTGCTCTCATTCTGGAGTGCGCGGTGATATGCAACGTGTATCGCAATCAACTCTTTCAGGCTTAGGAGCCCCGATGCGTGCGTTTACATTTGTACGTGCGTATATGTAGGGGCGGGGGATTTTATGTGCTTGACAACTTACATACATTTTTTACAACTTGAGTAAAAAAAAAAATAACATTTATTTCATCACATAGCGGACAAAAAGTCCCCTAGGCATGATTTTTTTGGTGACCGGTTTTATTTAATCCCTGTGCTCCACTGAATGTAATGCAATGCACATTGCACTGCATTACATTCTTTCCTGGCCTAAATGGCCGAGGAAACTGTCAACGGGGCCCTGGACGATCATACACATCACTTTCGAGTCTGCAACAAGAAAAAGAGGAGAGCAGACATGTGCCATCACTCCTCTCTACCCAGCTGCAACAGCAATGCAGGCTTTTAGATAGGCAAGCAGAGTTGTGCACAAGGTGTGTGGAGGCGTTCGGGCAGCAGCCCATGTGGCAGGATGCACTTTATCGCCTTGAGGACCTGGCGCCTGGGATTTGTCGACTGCTGCTTTACAGTGTACTTGTCTCAATTAAAAGCGCTCGGTGTAGTTTGTCTGCTGCTTTGTTCCCCTGCTATCAGCGTAAATCACTCCTGACAAGTTTTCCGAAACACCAAGAAAAACATTGTAGCGGGCGGAACCTCCAGCTGATTGACAGCCTCAGTTCTGTTCCTATGTGCTTTGTGGGGCGGTGTCTCTTCCCTCCAATTTGGCTCTCGGAGCTCTCCTCACTTCAGCGCTCTGCCCCCTTTTTTCGGAACTCCCAGACAACTTTATACATTTTAGCACTTTGAACTGATGTAGAGTAATGTACAGTTAAGCGGGTATACTGGGGTATATGTAAGGATTTTCAACCACTTTAATGTAAATGGCAGTGTGTGCATGAGACAAATTGGAATGCTTTTCTACAGAGGTGGAAGAGATGCTGTAAAATGTACACGTGCAATAAATGTTTAAGTGTCATTTTAACAGTGTTTTGACCTCGGTGTGTATGCAGATTCTAAGCCCAGTGAATAATGTGAAAATTTGAAGGAAAATGAAACGGGACTTGATAGTGGTGGTGTCACCTTCCTGTGTGTGTATCTATCTATGTATGTATCTATCTCTTAACTGAATACCTGCTGTGTTGGACTGTAAATCCCACTGCACTTAAGGGTAAATGCTTCTTATAGCATTGTTCCCGCCTCCCCCTCCAAAAATTATACATACTGTAGCTGCTGATTTTTAACATTAGGACACTTGCCTGTCCTGGAATCCAGCAATGTTGACACACCAGCTGATGTTCCCATTGGCTGTCGGGTGCTGCCGCCTTTTTCGGTAAGGCAATTCCTACAGCGCATGTGCGAAGCGTGCTGCACCCTTACTGGCCCGGCAGCAGAGGAGGAGGGGGCTGAACATCTGAGGTACCTTGCTGCGTTGAGGTCTGACAGAAGTGGGAACAGGGTACCTGTCAAAAACGGTTACCACTGAAAGACAAATGTGTGCTGGATGGGGGGGGGGGGGTGTGGGAGACAGATGAACAGTAGTTCTAGCGTTAAAGCCAAGTTCCACCCAAATGCAGGAGATATTAAATCTGGTGTATAACCTCACTCCTTGCTCCAACAAACTTACTCCATTTTATGTGACAAGTCCCCCAAACAACTTTCTTTAAAAAGTTGTCCCCACTTCCGAGTGGGTCCCTTTCCACCGCTGGACCATTTGGCGCAGTGCGCTTTGTGTATGCACAGTAGGGACCTGGCATGGAAGCGGAAAGGCTTCACTGCCGGGTTCCCTTAGTGGCAATGGCGGTGGCTGCAACCGAGAGCCAAGCCAAAGATCCGACATCCCGGGCTCCCAGGACAGGTAAGTGTCCATGTATTAAAAGTCAACAGCTGCAGTATTTGTAGCTGCTAACTTTAAATTTTTCATGAGGGTGATGGACCTCCTCTTTAAGGTGCGCGATGCATTCTTAATGAGGACAATGACAGTCTACCAACAACCAAGAGCAGAGAAGAGTGCCGAAGCAAGACGTGAGCCAAGTTTAACACCTTATTCCTTTACCCCTAAAGTTAATGAACATTTAACCCTTATAGTGCAAGGGAACCCACTGCAAGGGTATTTTTTTTTTCCTCCTGATTTTTAATTCCCAAGCTGCACTGTGTGTTAAGATGCACACATTGTGAGTGCATCTCAGGATCGAGCCTGCTCGTGTAACCTGCCTAGCAAGCAGCTTTTTAGGGGGGCATCAAAGGCAGATGGAGCCAGGAGCACCAGCGGGGGCCCAAGAAAAGGATGATCGGGGCTGCTGTGTGTAAAACTGTTGCACATAGCAGGTAACAGGGCTGGACTGGGACAAAAATTTGGCCCTGGACTTCATCCAGACTGGCCCACTTTGACAGGTCTCTCCCATGGCGGCCGGATAACTCCCACAACCCCCCGGCCACCCAAGCCCCCTCTCCCCCTTCACTAGCCACCAACCGTTCTACTTTATTAGAGTAGAACAGCTGGTACTGGCAGTACCAGTGGGGAAGCTAGACATTATTTCACCCGGGGCAAAGAATCAGTTTGGTGCCCCCCCCCCCCCCCTTACGGGACAAGAATAGGCAGAAATGAGAAACTCCCAGGCCAAAGCTGTTGAGGCAGCTGTCTGTCCCCTCCCCCATGCTCCTCTGTCATCATCCCTGCTCCTCTGTTCCTCCCCCTGCTTCTTTGTTCCCTCCCAGGTGAGCGCTGTGGGCAGAGGAGCGGAGGGGGGTGGCGGTTGGCTGTCACTGAAGCTGGCCCACTGAGCCATCGGCCCACCGGGAAACTCCCTGTAGTCCCAATGGCCAGTCCATCCCTGGCAGGTAAGCATAACATGTTGGTTATTTAAGAAAAAAAAAGATAATTTTTAGAATATACATCTCTGTTTACAAATGTTTTGCACTGGAGAAAAAAACTTGCAAAAATGTTTGCTGCTGCTGCAAAAGTTCCTTAATCTATTGCTAACAGAAAAAATTATCTGGACATCCAAACATAGTCCAGTTTAGTTCAGCAGCTTCAATAGGGAAAGAAGAATCGGATACCGGCCAAGGTGAATTCTTGCTTCTAACAGAACTATGTAAAGGTGAGTAAACGTGTTTCAATTACTGCATGGTCTGGGATGACATTGAATTCAATAAAAATACTTTGCCAGGTCTTAGAGCAGGGGTGCCCAACCAGTGGCTCGGGGGCCACATGTGGCCCACGGAGCCCTCTTATGTGTCCCGCGACCTCCTGCTTTGGGATGGAATAGAATAAAATGCTGTTATTAAAGGTACATTTATTACTAAAATCACAGTGTATATATGGGCATATCTGTTTTGCAGTGATTACTGGGCTGCTTTCAAACTGATCGGCAGGTGCAGAGCAGTGTACTTGTGGGTTACCTGCACTGAGCCGTTGGCCCCTTTTGACACGGTCAGTCCAACCCAATTGGACCCTCCGTTCACCTCTAAGTAGTAGATGTAAATGGACTTGTGTCCGTTTACAAACCCCTACCTCCAATCTGATCCGCAAAAAAAAAAAAAATGTTGGCTCTATAGAGTAGAGTGGGCTGCCATCCACCCACTCCACTCATTGTGTCCCGCAACCGGTTACCAAGTCGCTTAGGTGGCTCGCTCTTCAAAAGGTTGGGCACCCCTGTCGTGGAGCCTACAAGGACTTTTAGCTGGATGAAAGACGACCATTGGTATTAAAGAGCATTTTTTTTGTTTATTCTCTGTCAGGCTTGTTTAATGGCATCATTTATTTACCAACTTTTCTCACTGTGACCTAATTCTTTTTTTTTCTTAACTGGCCTACTCCTTTCGATTTTTGAAGGTAACTATAGATGAATGTCTTGGTGAGAACTGCCAATTGGACATCTACACATCCTTAGATCCATTACCTTCTCAAGTGTTTCCTTAGGAGAAGTCACACACACATAGTTAAAGTGGATCTGAACTAAATAAAAAATGAAGATTTGCTATGTTACAGGGAACATCTAGAATTGTTAATTGTACCCGAGCAGTAACCTGAAAAATGTAGCTATTTTGTGTAAACTGGTACTATTCCCATAATAGAGATTTGCAAATGCGCTATTGGTCCTATTTGTCCTTGCTGGAGGCTATTACATGAGTAAGCCAAGCCCTGCTTCAAGAAAAATGGCTGCCTCTACACAGACAGTGCAGGCCAAGGCAGAAAGATCATCTGCAGGGAGAAAACATGCAACACTGGTGACTGGGCTTTTGCCCTTTGCCTGCTCTCTTTTTTTGAGCAAAATTAAATTTAAAGAACTTTGTGCAATGACAAGCACTTCTGATCATGTTTGGAATTATTTACAGTGGCAAGAAAAAGTATGGGAACCCCTTGAAATTAAAAGTAGTAAGGTGTTTTTTTTTTTTCCCTCCTTTTAGAAATCCTACTTCTTAAGTGGATGCTTCATCTGTCCCCCACCAGCTCGAAGACTGAGGACTAAGCGATCGCTGATCGCTCAGTTGTCAGTGCTCCGTGAGCAGGGAACTGATGAATGTCGGTCACCGCTGTCTGCTCTGCCCACCACCTAGGCATATACTGTACAGTTTATAGCAAACCGAAAAGGAGTACCCCACAGTACTATGATACTTTATGGGCAAACTTTAACCACTTGCTTACTGGGCACATAAACCCCCTTCGTGTCCAGGCGGAATTTCAGCTATAAACAAAAAAGGAGCGACAATTAAAAAAAATATATATATTTTTTTTACTTGTTGCTATAATAAATATCCCATTAAAAAAAAAAAAAAAAAAAAAACAATTTTTTTTCCTCAGTTAAGGCCAATACGTATTTTTCGACGTATTTTTGTAAAAATAAAAAAATCGCAATAAGCGACTGGTTTGCGCAAAAGTTATGGCACCTACAAAATGGAGAACAGAAGTATGATTTTTTTTTTTTTTTACTAGTAATGGTGGCGATCTGCGATTTTTTTTTTTTTTTTTTTCTATTTTTTTTTTTTTATTGGGACTGCGATATTGCGGCGGACACATCGGACACTTTTGACACAAATTTGGGACCATTCACATTTATACAGCGATCAGTGCTATAAAAATGCACTAATTACTGTATAAATGTGACTGGCAGTGAAGGGGTTAACACTAGGGGGTGAGGAAGGGGTTAAGTGTGTATCCTGGGTGTGTTCTAACTGTGTGGGGGCAGGGGGTGACTGGGGGAGGTGACCGATGCTGTGTCCCTATGTACAAGGGACACAGATCAGTCTCCTCTCCTCTGACAGCATGTGGAGCTCGTGTTTACACACAGAGCTCCATGTCCCTGCTGTCATCTGCTTGTTTTCCCGCCGATCTTGTGTACCCGACGGACATCGCGGCCGCCAGGTACACGCATTGGCTCTTCAGCAATGCGGCGGGACAGTGTTTACCCGATGCGCGCCACCCAGTGGCGAGCGCGGGTAATGCACTTTAAATGACGTCCAAAGACGTCAACTTGGCACTTGAGAGCCGCGCTGTTGACATCTTTTGTCAATAGCGCGGGTCTCAAGTGGTTAATACACAATGTTTAATAAAAATATGACATTTATTAATATTTGGACATTAAAAAAATAGTGGTGTAACATACCACCAAACAGTATTTTTGCATTTCTCATATAGCCAAGATGCATTTTGGGAAAATGGCATGTATCCCTTCTTCAGGGCCATGGAGAAGTTGGTATCAAAGTACTCTGAAAGAGAGCAAATACATACTGAATTTATTGCCAAATAAAACACACTTTTTTACCCTAAAAATAGAGGGTAAACTGTGCCTGCGTGTTACATGTAGGGGGCTGTGGAAAGTTTTTTTTCCTGAAACTCTCCTCTTAAAGTTAGGGTGCGTGTTATACGCCTGTGCGTGGAAAAACGTGAAAAGTGGGTGAAATCCAAGGGTGGTACGGGAATAAATCCCTGGGCTGGTGAACGTGGGGGAGGGGGGGAGGGGTGGTGTTTTTAGAACAGAGTGATAGCGTACATAAGTTTAGTGTCAATACGTAAACCGTCAAAATGTAGCACAAAAGATAATATTGAATACTAAACAATGGCAAGTGACAAAAAAGGAGTACAAATTCACAAGCAATAAAATGTACACAATGTGCTGGTCCAAGTAATGTGAAATCAGGGAGAACTACCGCTAGGGGCGCCCCTGAATGTGTAACACAGTGAACAATACAAATAATAATATATAAATCAGTGAAGAAATGCAAAAAAGTCTCTGAAAGTGTTTCCCAAATGTCCCAGAAGACAGGTTCCAAAGATGTCCCAGAAGACAGTTTCTAAAAGATGGAGGAAATGGTGCTGGGAAAGGACGTGGTACAGTGAACACCTCAGGTGGTCCCTAGCCCCTCACCTCACGGCTATGGCACGGATAGCCAAATAAAACCACCTCTGGCAGGGGGAGGAGGAATACACTTCAATGGACAGAAACGACATCAGCACTCAGCAGTAAGGCATGGAGAAGATACAAAGCAAGTAGGATATGGTGTTATGGAAGTGTCTAAACAGGCAACATCATTCACTCATACATCCACTCACATGGAGGTGATGGATGGTGGGCCTATCTCCCACGAACACCGAGTTCGTCCTAAGTCCTGGATGCACACCTGGCTCCTCTTCTTCTGTGTCTGAGCTGGGTGGACACTTGGAGCAGATAGAGGGGACCCTCACACAGCATATAGGATGGGAGAAAGAAAGACCATAGTACAGCCCCGCAAAAATGGAACAGGTTTATTAAAACATATAGGTGCACTCACATTTGGATGATAAAAAACTGGGCACAGAAACCAAACGGACGGCAGGGGGGTCTTGCTGCGTCAGGCGTGTGGACTCTGATGCTCCTTGATCCCTACGCGTCTCGTCATGTCACATGACTTCCTTAGGGACACGACGAGACGCGTAGGGATCAAGGAGCATCAGAGTCCACACGCCTGACGCAGCAAGACCCCCCTGCCGTCCGTTTGGTTTCTGTGCCCAGTTTTTTATCATCCAAATGTGAGTGCACCTATATGTTTTAATAAACCTGTTCCATTTTTGCGGGGCTGTACTATGGTCTTTTTTTATCCCATCCTATATGCTGTGTGAGGGTCCCCTCTATCTGCTCCAAGTGTCCACCCAGCTCAGACACAGAAGAAGAGGAGCCAGGTGTGCATCCAGGACTTAGGACGAACTCGGTGTTCGTGGGAGATAGGCCCACCATCCATCACCTCCATGTGAGTGGATGTATGAGTGAATGATGTTGCCTGTTTAGACACTTCCATAACACCATATCCTACTTGCTTTGTATCTTCTCCATGCCTTACTGCTGAGTGCTGATGTTGTTTCTGTCCATTGAAGTGTATTCCTCCTCCCCCTGCCAGAGGTGGTTTTATTTGGCTATCCGTGCCATAGCCATGAGGTGAGGGGCTAGGGACCACCTGAGGTGTTCACTGTACCACGTCCTTTCCCGGCACCATTTCCTCCATCTTTTAGAAACTGTCTTCTGGGACATCTTTGGAACCTGTCTTCTGGGACATTTGGGAAACACTTTCAGAGACTTTTTTGCATTTCTTCACTGATTTATATATTATTATTTGTATTGTTCACTGTGTTACACATTCAGGGGCGCCCCTAGCGGTAGTTCTCCCTGATTTCACATTACTTGGACCAGCACATTGTGTACATTTTACTGCTTGTGAATTTGTACTCCTTTTTTGTCACTTGCCATTGTTTAGTATTCAATATTATCTTTTGTGCTACATTTTGACGGTTTACGTATTGACACTAAACTTATGTACGCTATCACTCTGATCTAAAAACACCCCCCCCCCCCCCCTCCCCCACGTTCACCAGCCCAGTGATTTATTCCCGTACCACCCTTGGATTTCACCCACTTTTCACAGCGCAGACACCACCCCCTTTGTTTTTCCATTTGCTACTTCTCTCTGCCCAGGACAGAGTGTCAGGTGTTTGCAGCAGTGACCCCATCCCACTCCACCACCCCCTCGGTAGCGCAGGAGCCTCTATCTACAATACGCCTGTGCGTGTTATACGGGTAGTTTCAAAACCTGGATAGACCATAGATTGCGTCAAACATATTTAACATGACAGCCATGACAAAAGACAACATGCATACAAATGCTGTATCATGAAAACATATATAGTGCCTTGCGAAAGTTTTCGGCCCCCTTGAACTTCGCGACCTTTTGCCACATTTCAAGCTTCAAACAAAAAGATATAAAACTCATTTTTTATGAAGAATCAACAAGTGACACACAGTCATGAAGTGGAACGCAATTTATTTGACATTTCAAACTTTGTTAACAAATAAACTGAAAAATTGGGCGTGCAAAATTATTCAGCCCCCTTAAGTTAATACTTTGTAGCGCACCTTTTGCTGCGATTACAGCTGTAAGTCGCTTGGGGTACGTCTCTATCAGTTTTGCACATCGAGAGACTGAAATTTTTGCCTATTCCTCCTTGCAAAACAGCTCGAGCTCATTGAGGTTGGATGGAGAGCGTTTTGCGAACAGCAGTTTTCAGTTCTTTCCACAGATTCTCGATTAGATTCAGGTCTGGACTTTGACTTGGCCATTCTAACACCTGGATATGTTTATTTGTGAACCATTCCATTGTAGATTTTGCTTTATGTTTTGGATCATTGTCTTGTTGGAAGACAAATCTCCGTCCCACTCTCAGGTCTTTTGCAGACTCCATCAGGTTTTCTTCCAGAATGGTCCTGTATTTGGTTTCATCCATCTTCCCATCAATTTTAACCATCTTCCCTGTCCCTGCTGAAAAAAAGCAGGCCCAAACCATGATGCTGCCACCACCATGTTTCACAGTGGTGATGAGCTGTGTTGCTTTTACGCCAAACATAACGTTTTGCATTGTTGCCAAAAAGTTCGATTTTGGTTTCATCTGACCAGAGCACCTTCTTCCACATGTTTGGTGTGTCTCCCAGGTGGCTTGTGGCAAGCTTTAAACAACACTTTTTATGGATATGTTTAAGAAATGGCTTTCTTCTTGCCACTCTTCCATAAAGGCCAGATTTGTGCAGTATACGACTGATTGTTGTCCTATGGACAGAGTCTCTCACCTCAGCTGTAGATCTCTGCAGTTCATCCAGAGTGATCATGGGCCTCTTGGCTGCATCTCTGATCAGTCTTCTCCTTGTATGAGCTGAAAGTTTAGAGGGACAACCAGGTCTTCGTAGATTTGGAGTGGTCTGATACTCCTTCCATTTCAATATTATTATTATATTATAGCTTGCACAGTGCTCCTTGGGAAATCTTTTTGTATCCAAATCCGGCTTTAAACTTCTTCACAACAGTATCTCGGACCTGCCTGGTGTGTTCCTTGTTCTTCATGATGCTCTCTGCGCTTTAAACGGACCTCTGAGACTATCACAGTGCAGGTGCATTTATACGGAGACTTGATTACACACAGGTGGATTCTATTTATCATCATTAGTCATTTAGGTCAACATTGGATCATTCAGAAATCCTCACTGAACTTCTGGAGAGAGTTTGCTGCACTGAAAGTAAAGGGGCTGAATATTTTTGCACGCCCAATTTTTCAGTTTTTTATTAACAAAGTTTGAAATATCCAATACATTTCATTACATTTCATGATTTTTGTCCCACTTGTTGACTCTTCACAAAAAAAATACAGTTTTATATCTATGTTTGAAGCCTGAAATGTCGCAAAGTTCAAGGGGGCTGAATACTTTCGCAAGGCACTGTATCTCTTGCAAAGTTTTATAAGAAGAGAATATAAAAAGATGAGGAGAGAGATCTCAGACATGTAATGGTCAATTGGATAAGCAACACTTCTACATAAATATTAATACATTTCATATTTTATAAAACATTGTGTCTAAAAGTTTGCCCATGAAGTCCCAATCCTTATCCTTTTCGGTTTTCTATGAACTCCAATTACTGGGATGTTGGAAACAAAATTGAGAATTTTTGATTCTCTACGGTGGTTCCTCCTCGATATCCCTATACTGTACAGTTGTGTGAAAAAGCATTTGCACCTGTCCTGATTTATTTTCGCGAACGGCCAATCAGAGTGGCCGTTTGCGATGCGATCTGTGCGGCCAATGAGAGATGATCTCATATGTAAACATATGAGATCATCTCTCATTGCGGTTTTACACAGAGACCGCGTCCTGTCTCTGGAGAGGAGACCGATCTGTGTCCCTTGTACATAGGGACACAGATCGGTCACTCCCCCTCCCCCCACAGTTGGAACACTATGCAGGGAATACATTTAACCCCTTCCTTACCCCCTAGTGTTAACCCCTTCAATGCCAGTCACATTTATACAGTAATAAGTGCATATTTATAGCACTGATCACAGTATGTGAAATGACTGAGATGGCTGCCAAAAATCGTGGCAAGTGTCCGATGTTCCCGCCATAACGTTGCAGTCCCAATAAAAATCGCAGATCGCCGCCATTTCTAGTAAAAAAAATAATAATAATAATTCAGTGTCCCCTATTTTGTAGGCGCTATAATTTTTTCGATTTTTTTTTGCGATTTTTGATGATTTTGTAAACATACATCAAAAATATCTGTGTCCCTTGTACATAGACACAGAACTACAGTTGGAACACTATGCAGGGAATACATTTAACCCCTTCCTTACCCCCTAGTGTTAACCCCTTCAATGCCAGTCACATTTATACAGTAATAAGTGCATATTTATAGCACTGATCACAGTATAAATGTGAATGGCGCCAAAAATGTGGCAAGTGTCCGATGTTCCCGCCATAACGTTGCAGTCCCAATAAAAATCGCAGATCGCCGCCATTTCTAGTAAAAAAAATAATAATAATAATTCTGTCCCCTATTTTGTAGGCGCTATAATTTTTTCGATTTTTTTTATTTTTATTTTTTTACCAAAAATATGTAGAAGAATACGTATCGCCCTAAACTGAGAAAAAAAGTGTGTTTTTTTTTTTTTATTATTGGGATATTTATTATAGCAATAAGTAAAAAAAATTGTCGCTCTTTTTTGTTTATAGCGCAAAAAATAAAAACCGCACAGGTGATCAAATTCCACCAAAAGAAAGCTCTATTTGTGGGGGAAAAAATTACGTCAATTTTGTTTGGGAGCCACATCGCAGGACCGCGCAATTGTCAGTTAAAGCAACGCAGTGCCGGAAGCTGAAATTTCACCTGGGCAGGAGGGGGGTATATGTGCCCACTAAGCAAGTGGTTAATGGAAGTCTGAGTAAAATTGGTATATAAAAGTACATAAATATAAAGATGGAGCAAGATGCCTAGGGACAACATTGCCTCTCAGTACAGTACAGAGCGTAGTCCTGGATTCCCACCCTCATATTTTAGCACTGGGTGTCTGAGCAGCCAGTTACCAAGTACCAGTGCTGTCATGTAAGAAAAGGCGAGTGATTCACCTGTTCTCATGGCCAGAAGTAATGAAGCCCTGTATCTACTTTTTGTTTCCTTATATATTTTTTTTACTTTCCATTATACTTTAGGTCAACTTGTAGAATTCTTGAATAGAGCTGAATGTAAGGGACCACTGTCCAGTGATACCATATTGAAGATTTTTTACCAGACGTGTCGAGCAGTTCAGCATATGCACAAGCAGAAACCACCACTAATCCATAGGGATCTCAAGGTATGGACCTACTGTCTGATTGTGTTGTTGTAAGGAGACATTTATAAACACTAAAGCTGGCCATAGATGCTAAGCTGGCTAAACGAAAAAAAAAAAAAATGAAGGCTTCCTCCATTCACGTATACAAAGTGGATGGGGGAATTCCCTCTGCTGGGACATTATATTCTGACATCAAGACTCGACACTGCCAGAATACACCGGTTGGCTACAGCTACGGATCAACAAACGTTTTCCTGCTTATTTATTTAATAGAAATCTATCTAACAATCGACTTCTGTTGAAGGGGGGGTGACGGACCTCACATTGAATGAAATTCAGACGGTCCCTGCTAAACTGGCTAAATTTCCTTATCCATATATGGTCGCCATAGGAAATTTCATGGATTTTTACATTGTGTGTTTTTATTTTTTTATTTTTTTTATTCGTTATTGGTAAATAATATATATTTTTTTAATCAACTTTTGGGGGCTGCTGTGAAACAGAGAGAGAGGAGGCAGGCATGAAGTCCTGAAGGTAAGATGCAGCTTGGCAGTGGCTTTCTTTCTCCCTGGAAGTGTCGGAGCTTAGCCTGCCAGAACAACCTGCCATTTGTTTGTGACAGTCTGGGATGCTGCTGCATAGGGAATCTGTCATTACTCTAAATACTTGTCATGTGGATAATGCAGTTGTTTTGTTCACAAACTGTAAACTAGGCAGTAGTGCTGAATAGTTGCTTTACTGTCCTGAAACTATTATGTAATCGTGCTAGCAAAAGCAATGTCTCGGCATTCTTCAAGTAGTTAGCCTAATTCCTTTTTAATGCTCTACCAGTCAATAAATAGTTGTTTCTTTCTCGTACATCACGGGACACAGAGCGGCATATTCATTACTATATGGGTTATATGGAGTACCTTCAGGTGTGGACACTGGCAATCTCAAACAGGAAGTCCCCTCCCTATATAACCCCCTCCCCTAGAGGGAGTCCCTCAGTTTTTTCGCCAGTGTCTTAGGTGTTGGTCACGGAATAGCTTTGCTCCACATCCTTGGGATTAAGGGCGGGCTAACCGGATCTGTCCAAGGAGCCTCAGTGCCAAAGTGGACAGTACCCGGGCCCCAGACCGTGGGGTTTTGCCTATAATGCTCCTCTTTGGAGGGCTGGACCCTGGGCCCAGGACTTGGAGTTCGTATAGACCATAAGTTCCTGTTTGCCAGGGTGCTATATAGGTCCAGGACAGTGGGTACCTTCATAGGACCCCAGGGCCTGAAGGTCTATACGCTACCCACGGAGATGGGAGAAGATTGGATCGTTTTGCTAGACAAACATCCTGCAGCATGGAGCAGGTAAGAGGGGAGCCTGCGGGACTTGGTTCGACAGCAGGCTCTCCGGGGTAACCTAAAAGGGGGGTAGCCTAAGTATGCTCTGCATTGGCAACCTTGCTCACTATGTCTGAGAAGACAGGATGATCCCATTCCCCCCATCACTAGGTTCCCCTGTCTAAAAGAGTGTGTTTGCTAGCTACCTGCTGCTTTCTTCCTAGGGCTAGTAAGGATCCCTATGGGGCCTTTTGGAGAGTCCTACCTGGCCGGGGGTTTGATTCTGCCGCCTGGTACTGCAGTCCTGGGTCTCCAGCAGCGCGGCTCCTCCATGTTCTTCCTGCTCCAGCATACGCGCGCGCACGTCTTATAGACGTTTTTCGCGCCGTTCGGAGGGGAGGGCGGGGGGGGCGTGCCTGCAGCGTCATCAGGGGCGCGCCTTGTGCTGTTATAGATCAGCAGGCCATGGTCAGTGCTCAGTCTGAGGCTGATCTCAAAGGGAGAGGACGCAGAGCGGCAGAACAGTGACTCCCGGTGGCGGAAGAGGGGTAGTACATGCTGGACTTTGTTCCAATGCCTTTCTGTTAAGCCAAAAAATCCCCCTTTTTTGCAACAGGTTGGAGGCTGGCAAACTAAGTTTAGGGGTCGCTGTATGTTTTGAAAAAAAAAAAAAAAAAAGATTTATATATTTAAAAAAAAAAAAAAGAAAAACATACGGGGCCCCATCAGTTTTTTGGGCATTAGTGATCTATTGTCCCCTAAGCTCTAGTTTTGTACTCCTGGCCACTACAGTCTGTTGTTGTTGGCGGAGTCCCTCGATTTTGTATTATGGCTTCCAAAGGTTCGGGGTCAAAGGGTACAAAAAAGACCAAAAAACAAAGGGGTTCCCCCTCTGATTCTGATGATATGCCGATACTTTCCCCGCAGCTCATTCCCATGAAGGTCGCCTTGGATGAGCCATTAGGGGGGTCTGGTGCGGAGGCTGGCCCAGATCAGCCCAGCCCTGTGTTTATCACAGAGGAGATGCTAGCTGTATCCCTAGGGGGGCTAGAAGAGAGAATAGCAGCATTGATCGCTAGAGCTATTCCTAGCAAGAAACGGGTTAGATCCCCATCACCAAGAGGTGTATCCTCAGATGCGGAAATTCTCTCTCCGGAGGAATTGGAATCGCAGGAGGATCAACTAGACCTGAACCAAGAGGGTTCAGGGGTTGAGGGATCTACCTCTGAGGAACCGTTTTCAGACTCCCAGACAGAGAGACTGTGGGTACAGTCTTTGACGGACATGGTCCGCTCAGCATTTAATTTACCATTGCCAGAGCCTCAGGTTCCTGCGGTATCCTCTCTGGGCTCTTTGAAAGCTCCTTTAAGCAACGCAGTTTTTCCGGTCCATCCTCTCTTGGAGGAATTGATCTTTCGGGATTGGGTACGGCCGGACAGGATTTTTCTGCCACCGAAGAGATTTGCGGTCATTTACCCTATGGAGGAAAAATTCTTCAAGAGATGGAAGCTCCCAGTGGTGGATGCAGCCATCTCATGTGTGAATAAATCACTAACTTGCCCGGTGGAAAACATACAAATGTTTAAAGATCCGGTTGATAAACGGTTAGAGACACTTTTAAAAGCATCCTTTGCTACGGCAGGAGCAGTGGTACAGCCAGCTGTGGCTGCAATTGGAGTTTGTCAGGCGTTAAAAGACCAGACAAAAGAAATGCTAAAAGACATGCCTACCCAACAGGCGGAAGAGTTTTCTGACATTCCCAGAGCTCTGTGTTTTGCGGTAGATGCTATAAAAGATTCCATCCAGCAGGCCTCTCGTTTATCACTATTTTTGGTACACATGAGAAGGCTCTTATGGTTGAAGAACTGGGCGGCGGAGCCCCCATGCAAAAAGCTTCTGGCAGGGTTTCCCTTCCATGGAGGACGACTCTTCGGAGAGGATCTGGATAAATATATTCAGACTATTTCAAGTGGCAAAAGTACCCTTTTACCGGTCAAAAAGACATTCCGGGGTCCTACATTTAAGAGGCAGCTCTTCCCTGTCTCAGGGCCCTCAAATTCCAGGCAGTATCGACGGCCGCCTGCACGATCCAACGTTAACAGTAGATCGCAGGGACAGGCCCCTGGGGGTAAGAGACCATGGTATCGCAAGCCGACAAAGCCAGCCCCTAAGTCTGCCTTATGAAGGGGCGCCCCCACTCTCGCGGGTGGGGGGAAGGCTTCGTTTCTTCTCAGAAGTTTGGGAAGCCAAGATCCCCGACAAATGGGTCCGGG
This sequence comes from Rana kukunoris, assembly GCA_029574335.1. Lineage (NCBI taxonomy): Eukaryota > Metazoa > Chordata > Amphibia > Anura > Ranidae > Rana > Rana kukunoris. The sequence goes on from CM056049.1 coordinate 392,134,873, forward strand.
CGTCTGTAACCACAGGATACAGACTGGAGTTTCTAAACTTTCCTCTGCCTCATTTTCAAGAGTCAAGGCTACCAAAGGATCCAGCAAAGAAGGCTTCGATGCTGGCAGCTTTGGATCACCTGCTTTGCCAGGACGTAATAATAGAGGTGCCAGCCCAAGAGCAAGGGCTAGGTTTCTATTCCAATCTCTTTGTCATACCAAAGCCCAACGGCGATGTCAGGCCAATCTTGGACCTAAAGAGTTTAAACAGTTACCTAAGGGTTCGTTCCTTCCGGATGGAATCCATCCGGTCAGCAGTCGCCACGCTCCAGAGGGACGATTTTCTGGCTTCCATAGACATAAAGGATGCTTACCTTCATGTACCAATCTTTCAGTCGCATCAAAGATTTTTACGCTTCGCGGTGGGGCAGCGACACTTCCAATTCAGGGCGCTCCCCTTCGGGCTAGCCACGGCCCCCCGGGTATTCACGAAGATCCTAGCCCCAGTTTTGGCCAATCTAAGAATCCAAGGGGTCACAGTCCTAGCATACTTGGACGACCTTTTAATCATAGATCACTCACGGCCGTGTCTGCAACAGGCAGTAAACCTCACGGTTCAGTACCTCGAAGGGTTCGGCTGGGTCCTAAACCGAGAAAAGTCAGCGTTCCAGCCTACAAAGCAGTTGGAATACCTCGGCATGAGGTTAGACACAGAACAGCAAAGGGTGTTCCTGCCCCTTGTAAAGATCGAGGCTATCAAGGGGTTGGTTCAGTCGGTTCTAAGCAAGAGAAAACCAACTATTCGCCTGTGTATGCGATTACTAGGCAAGCTAGTGGCCAAGTTCGAGGCAGTACCATACGCTCAGATCCACACTCGCGTCCTACAGGCAGCCATTCTAGCAGCCTGGGGCAAGGGAGCACATGCCTTGGAGTCCCCTTTGACGCTATCATCAAGGGTCCGACAAAGCCTGGCCTGGTGGTTGAACCCTCAGAATCTTCTAATGGGAAGGTCTTTCAGCCCCGTTGTCTGGAAGGTAGTTACCACAGACGCCAGCCTGGCAGGCTGGGGGGCGGTCTTGGAGGGGTTCTCTCGCCAGGGAACTTGGGTGGAAACAGAGAGGCAGCTCCCCATCAATATCCTGGAGATCAGAGCTGCTCGCCTAGCCCTCCTGGCATGGACCTCCAGATTACAGGGGTCCCCGGTGAGAATCCAGTCGGACAATGCCACAGCGGTGGCATACATAAACCACCAAGGGGGAACCAGGAGTCAGGCCGCTCAAAGGGAGGTGAGCTTGATTTTTCAGTGGGCAGAGGTTCATGTACCCTGCATTTCGGCGATATTCATTCCCGGAGTGGACAACCTGCAGGCAGACTTCTTAAGTCGCCAGATTCTGTCGCCAGGGGAGTGGTCCCTGCATCCCCAGGTCTTTCAGACAATCTGCCAGAAGTGGGGAATGCCAGACGTAGATATAATGGCATCCAGGTTCAACAAGAAACTAAACAGGTTCGTGTCTCGAGCGAGGGACCCTATGGCCTGCGGAACCGATGCGTTGGTTTGCCCTTGGCATCAATTCAAACTTCTATATGCATTCCCTCCGCTACAGTTACTTCCTCGCCTGTTGCGCAGGATCAGAGTGGAGCACAAGCCAGTCATTCTAATAGCGCCAGCTTGGCCCCGGAGGACATGGTACTCACTAGTCCTGAAGATGGCAGTGGGAGACCCTTGGACTCTTCCTCTACGACCAGACCTACTCTCACAAGGCCCGATCCTCCACCCTACATTACAGCGTCTAAATTTGACGGCCTGGAGGCTGAATCCCTGATTCTCAGGGGTAGAGGTCTGTCTAGGCAGGTAATTCCTACCCTGATTAGGGCTAGAAAGCCGGCCTCCAGGGTGATTTATTACAGGGTGTGGAGGAACTACGTAGGCTGGTGTGAATCCAAAAGATGGAATTCCCGCAAATATACCATTGATAGAGTGTTAAGTTTTCTCCAGCTAGGAGTGGATAAAGGCCTGGCACTAAGCACAATCAAGGGACAGATCTCAGCTCTGTCAGTGTGGTTTCAGAGGCCGCTGGCCACCCACTCGCTGGTAAAGACCTTCATACAGGGGGTCTTGCGTATTAATCCTCCGGTCAAGTCACCAATTTGTCCATGGGACTTAAATCTTGTCCTGTCCACTCTACAGAAACAACCCTTTGAGCCGTTGGCTGAGATTCCTTTACTTTTACTAACAAGAAAGTTGATATTCTTGGTCGCCATAGTTTCGGCCAGGAGAGTGTCAGAGTTAGCAGCCTTATCGTGTAAGAAACCATATCTCGTTCTACATAAGGACAGGGCAATTCTCCGGCCCCATCCTTCCTTTCTACCAAAGGTTATATCCAATTTTCACTTGAACCAGGATTTGCTACTTCCATCCTTCTTTCCGAAACCCACATCTAGAAAGGAGGGGTTGCTGCATACCTTGGATATTGTCCGGGCCATGAAGGCCTATCTTAAAGCTACAGAAAAGATCCGGAAAACAGATGTGTTGTTCGTTCTACCAGATGGCCCCAAAAAGGGGCAGGCAGCTGCAAAATCCACCATCTCGAGATGGATTAGACAATTAATCATTCAGGCCTACGGTTTGAAGAGGTTGCCTCCTCCTTTGTCGGTAAAGGCCCATTCTACCAGGGCCATGGGCGCCTCCTGGGCAGCACACCATCAGATCTCTATGGCTCAGATATGCAAGGCGGCGACGTGGTCATCAGTCCACACGTTTACAAAGTTTTATCAACTAGACGTGAGAAGGAATGCAGATTCAGCCTTTGGACAGGCAGTACTACAGGCTGCAGTTTAAGATCCTCGGGATCAAGGGGCACCCTTGGTTGTAAAAAAGAAAAAAAAAAAAAAAAAGTTTTTTCTTGACTAAGTTGGATTTATTATTATTGTTTGAGTATACATCTAAATTGAATCTCGTTTGAGAAGGTGTCTCCCTCCCCTCATTAAAGCATTGCTTTCGGACATCCCATATAGTAATGAATATGCCGCTCTGTGTCCCGTGATGTACGAGAAAGAAAAAGGGATTTTTAAATACAGCTTACCTGTAAAATCCTTTTCTTGGAGTACATCACGGGACACAGAGCTCCCACCCCTCTTTTGGGAAACATTTTGGGAGGCATACTGCTTGCTACAAAACTGAGGGACTCCCTCTAGGGGAGGGGGTTATATAGGGAGGGGACTTCCTGTTTGAGATTGCCAGTGTCCACACCTGAAGGTACTCCATATAACCCATATAGTAATGAATATGCCGCTCTGTGTCCCGTGATGTACTCCAAGAAAAGGATTTTACAGGTAAGCTGTATTTAAAAATCCCTTTATTGGCAACCAAGTTTGTCACAAATGTAGATCGGTATACTTTTACATGGTTTGCACTTCTTTTTCCCCCTATTTTGTCCCTGGATCCCATGAACAAGCTGAATAGGTTCTCATACGACAGTCAATCATTTTGTTTAGGGGACCACAGCCTCATTATATGCTTATGTTTCATATATGCTGGGCCGTCTACCCTCAAGAGTTTAGTTCAGACAGCACTGATGGTGCTACCTGTACAGTTGGTGTATATAAGACTTGTGTGTTAGCTTACACTGTCTTTCCCTGCCTAGTGCCCTTCCACATCTCCATTGATCTGCACTGCCTCCTTCTTAACTATGCATATTTCTGCACATCTTTCTGGCCTGCTGGAGTTTTGAGTGTCCTTTTTTTAGTTGCTCATTTCCTAGCAGAGCAGGATGCTATCCTCTCTGAGCAAGGCAGTAGAGCCGTGGTCTTGCTTCTCACCTTCCTTGTCTCTCTTTACCCATCTTTAATCTGACATACTTGTAATGTGGCAGTACAAAGCGAGATGGTGGGAAAATGACACAAAGGTTGAGAGGGATTTTCTAAGGCAGGCCATGAAATGGCAAAACCGATAAACGAGTAGTGGGGAATTTTGATTGGTTAAAGAAGAACTCCATGACAGGCAGCACTTTCCCATATGTGCTGGCTTATAAGGAGGTAAGTCAAATAAAGTGTATGCCACCTTATGAACTTATCTCTTTTATTTGCATCTTTACTAAGTGTTGAAGGTGTAGCTATCGCTATTCTTTAGCACTCTGACTTTGGGCCATCGGCTCACTGAGACAGGAGCAGTAGAATCATCTGTAACCACTCTTTCTGCCCCTTCTCTCCTCTTGCCTGATCACAGAAAGGAGGGGGGGAGTAGTCAGAAGTGCAGATGGGGAACCCTAAAAAAGGAGGGTTGGGACCACTGTGCGAAAAGGTGGATCCATTTTCATCCGATCTGCCATTGTCTATGGGAGGACTCTGACTTGATTTACTTGCTTTTTATATTTGTATGTTTAAATGCCAGAAGCACCTATGCAAATGTGAGTATACTTTCTTTGCTGTATTTTGGCTGCTCCCCGTCACTTCTTTGCAGAGACCCACACTAGCTATGGTAACCCAAGCTGAATGCCCTTGGAAGTTGCAGTCTGGCAGGGAATGCCAAAGTTGCTGTCTTGAAGATTTAAAGTATGAGAAGTCTTAAAGGTGCTGTTTTTTAAGGAGAAAACAGTTTTTGCTTCATTACGTGAGGTTGGATGGGGAGCTTTAAATATGTTATTCCTGTTGCCCAGACTCCAGCTTTTAAGCAGGACTAAATCGCAAAAACTACATTTTAATATTTTGCTCTTTACTAGTCCATGTGAGCTTCCATTTATTGGTTTTCTTTTTACCAGACAATCCTGCAAATAACATACTTCCCTCCATAGATGTCTATGCTCGCTCATCTACTGTTGTATCTATAGAGGAATCATGAGACCAGTATGGAGGCTGCCATTGCAGGACACCTTTGAAAAATGACACATGCCTGGTTGTGTCTGAGCTCAGCACTTTGTATAAACAGGCCCATAACAAGTATGCTGTAAATGACTATCAGAGAAGGGCCAGAACTGTGTAGTATTGTTAAGGGCTCATTCACATGGGTGCTCAGTTCCGCACAGCGTGAAGAGCTGTCTGTCTATCTTTTTTTATTGGTGGAGGTAGTCTTTGTAAGTAAATTAATGTGGTTCAGCTGTATGGATTCAACCACACAGCGGAGGTTAATAGGCACACAGGGATGGGTGCACAGGCTTTGTGTACATGTCACTCTGCTATCTGGGTGAGTCCAGATAGCTGAAACGTATCTGTTCACCTATATAGCCTGCCAGCACGCAGCTTAGTGCTAGTACAAGAATATAATGAAACAACTTTTCACGCTTCACGTAACTTATCATGAACTGCAGTTCCCTATATTTTCCTTTTGAAGATATAGAAGTCTATCAAACTGTTAAACAAGGGGCCCAGAAGCACTTGGTATAGAAATTCATGTGCGCCAAAAGTATTGGTTATGTTTTGAATATATCTTGTCTTGTCTACTCTGCACATGGTATATATTAGAGTTTATGTTAAGACCTAATAAATATGGGTTCGTCAAATGTTTTTGTGTGTGTTTGTTTTTTTTAGTGTCCAGAGATGAGCAATTTTATTCAGCTTTTAACATTTATTTTGAAGTGACCTGACATACTTTGTGCATCATCAGTTTACAGATGTTTTTGTTTTCATGCAGGTAGAAAATCTACTAGTGAGTAACCAAGGAACAATTAAGTTGTGTGACTTTGGTAGTGCAACTACTATTGCGCATTTCCCTGATTACAGCTGGACTGCACAGAGGAGAGCAACTGTTGAAGATGAAGTAAGTGACTAGAGGGCAACAGGGGTGCAGCTTTCTGGTTGACCTACAAATGGAAATGCAAATGGAACAGCCAAAGGCTTCCAGTAACCTTGGTTCCTGACGTTTTCACATTCAGACCTGGTCTATGGGCGTGATGACGTCAGGAATAGTCTACTGCACAAGACCGCTGGACCCTGTGGTGGGGGGCAGGGCAGGAGCCAAAGAAACCACTCTTGCGCTGCGAGGATCAGAGGATTAGGTGATTATATCTCGGCTTTCTGAACCCCTAGACCAAACCGCAGTTAAACCCGTGCAGTGCTGGCACAGCCCGACTGCATGGTAAAACATTTTTTTACCTGGATTTCTGCTTTCAACGTCTGTTGGGGTTTTGATTGAAATGCCTGTCACTTTTTAAGAGATTTTCCTTTTTTAACTTTCTACCTTTTTTAAGATGCCACTGGAACAAAGGAATTTGAAGATCTCTCAAAGGAAAGGGGAAATCCTCCACTCTCCCTGGAATAGATTTTTTACTTTGCAATATTTTATTCCTGTTCCAGTGACAGCTCAAAATGTTAAATTTTTATTTATTTTTTAACTTTGTTTACTGCAGGTGGTGGTCGGCAAATAAAAAAGGGTCTGCAGTCAGATCTAATTGTTATCTGTCCAATAGTTAGCATGTAAAGGTTACCAGAAAAGTATGCTATAAACACTGGACTTTGGCTGTGTGGTAAGCAAAAGAGGTGCCTAGTGATGTACCATTATATTAGAAGAGAACATGAATACAGTTATATTAAAGCTTAAAAAACTCACTTTAATGGTTATGTCACAAGATGCCAAGAAGCTTTTTTAAAAAATACCCCCACCTACTGCTATGTGATCTGTTATCCCCTTTTAAGAGAAGTTGATGCAATGCTTGCTATAGGAATATCGTGTCTCTTCATAAAACCAATTTCTAGATACTTTCAATTTTTTTGGAGAAATATTTTAGTACTAGTAATCCATAGTTCCATTCCCCTGTCTCTCTATATTTTTGAATTTCTTCAGCTCCTAGTTTCTAGCTCCTAGCATGCTGCTTTTGTATGGGGCTATATCTACTATATCAAGTATTTTGTAAAATTGCTTTCATTGTCGAATGTAATTGTTAATTAAATGAGTCAGGTTTAACTTGCATTGTCCGTTCTGAGCACACTATGAAATTTAACCACTTAAGGACCCTGCACTGTATATATACGTCCTCTTTTTAAAGATGGATATCTCGGTAACGGCAGCAGCTGCTGCCACAACCGAGATATCCATCTCTTCAGTGCAGGGTCCTGTGTACAATAACGGCGGTCTCCGCGGCGGATTCGCCGCGAGATCGCCGTTATCGGTGACTGGAGAGGTGCCCCCCCCCTCCCGCCGCTTTCCCGTGCTCTCCGCCGCTTACCGTTGCCGTCGGTAGCGGCGGAGGCGATCGGGTCTGTGCGGCTCCTCTGCTGGGATACGAGTGAGGGAAAAATCGCCCCCACCCGTTCCCCATAGCAGCGCTGGGCGGAAGTGATGTCAAAACGTTATTTCCGCCCACTGTCTTAAAGAGATATTTTCTTTTTAAGGCTATTTAAAAAATGACATTTTCCTTCTTTTTTTTTTTTTTTTTTAAGCCTAAATATGAGATCTGAGGTCTTTTTGACCCCAGATCTCATATTTAAGAGGACCTGTCATGCTTTTTTCTATTACAAGGGATGTTTACATTTCTTGTAATAGGAATAAAAGTGATCAATTATTATATATATATTTTTTTCAGTGTAAAAAATGTTAAAATAAATACAAATAAATAGGAAAACAAAAAAAAAATTTTTTTTAAAGCGCCCCGTCCCGACGAGCTCGCGCGCAGAAGCGAACGCATACGCGAGTAGCGCCCGCATATGAAAACGGTGTTCAAACCACACAAGTGAGGTATCGCCGCGATCGTTGGAGCGAGAGCAATAATTCTAGCCCTAGACCTCCTCTGTATCTAAAAAAATGCAACCTATAGAATTTTTTAAATGTCGCCTATGGAGATTTTTAAGGGTAAAAGTTTGACGCCATGCTACGAGCGGGCGCAATTTCTAAACGTGACATGTTGGGTGTCATTTTACTCGGCGTAACATTATCTTTCACAATATATAAAAAAATTGGACCAAATTTATTGTTGTCTTTATTTTTTAATTCAAAAAAGTGTATTTTTTCCAAAAAAAGTGCGCTTGTAAGACCGCTGCGCAAATACGGTGTGACAAAAAGTATTGCAATGACCACTATTTTATTCTCTAGGGTGTTAGAAAAAAAAATATATAATGTTTGGGGGTTTTAAGTAATTTTCTAGCAGAAACACCAAAACTGAAAAACACCCAAGGTCCTTAAGTGGTTAATGAATGGAAGAAACGCTATAGTCAGCCGTTTTTTTTTTTGTTTGCTTTGTCCTTATGCCTAATTGACTTGTATAGCAAAAATATAAAGGAGTTGTAAAGGCAGGTGTTTTTTTTTATCTTCATGCAATCTATGCATGAAGATGAACAAAATTCTTTGTAGCAGCCTCCCCAGCACTCCCCAATTACCTACCTGAGCCCCATCTCTCTCCAGCGATGTCCACGAATGTCTAAGCCATCCAGGACACTCCTCCTGATTGACTGAGACACAGCAGTGTCTATCGGGAGAGAAGTTACAGGGCTGGGTCGGAGCTCTGTGTCTGATTCGATACACGGAGCTGAGACTTGGCTCAGGTGCCCCTATAGGAAGCTGTTGACTGTGGGGGCACTCGATAGGAGGGATGGGCCAGGATCAGCGAAGAGGACCCAAGAAGCGGAGGATTTGGGCTACTCTGTGCAAAACCAACTGCACAAAGGAGGAAATTTAACATGGTAGTTGTGTTTTTTTTTTTTTGTTTTTTTAAAAAGACTTTAGAATCACTTTAAGACAAGGTTAATATCCTAAATGATGTGGCGCACCGTCTTTAGTGAAAACACAAAATTTATTTTGCATCACTGTTCTGGTGACTTCCTCATGAAGTGTCATTAACACTTAGGCAAAGGTTTATCAATACAATTAAAGAATCATGTAGTTTTATATAAACATATATTACCAATTATACCAGCATCTGAACCCCCGTATTTGGGCGTAGGGGGGGGGGGGGGCGGAAAGGAGCCGGTAATCTATCCTAACCCAGTGATAACTGAAGCCCCTCCATGTTAGATTATGTGTCCATGCATACATAAACTGTCAGAGGCAGTAGAAAAGAAACCTGTGCGTTCAGGTTTTTTTTACCTGACAAGATCAATAGTTCCTTTTTTGAGAGCTTATTGATTTGAATAGAAGTCGCACCAGAAGTCATTATGATCCGACTTGCGGTGCGACTTGTGCACTGAGGATCTTGAAGAAACTCCAAAATGAAAAAAAAAAACAGACCCTGATCCGAGCATGCAGCCCGACATGTGAGCGAGCGACCCCCCCCCTTTCCTGGACCATTCCAGGCCACATTCCCTCCTCATGGGGTTTGGGTGCTTTCTGGCAGGGGAGGGGCTTTGAACCCTTCCACCCCAAAGCAGCTTGCCCCCATATTGATGGGGACAAGGGCCTCTTCCCAACAACCCTGGGCGTTGTCAGGGTCTGCATGGGGCTTATCGGGGAATCTGGAAGGCCCTTTCAACAAGGTGGGGCCCCCAGATCCTGGCCCCCCCACCCTATGTGAATGAGTATGGGTTCATCGTGCACAGGTTTTTGACAAAGTAATTCATTAAAGCATCTCCGGCTTCTCTTCTTCCGATTTCTTCTCCCTCCGGCGATGGCTTCCCCTTCTGATTCTTCTCCTCTCACTGCTTACTTTTTCCGCTGCCGGGTCTCTTTTCTCTCTGCTGTCTTCTCCACCTCCCCTCCCCTTCCCCCAATTTCCTGACCTGCCAAGCTGCATGCTCGGAAAAGGGTTTGCAGCTCATATATATAAAAAAAAAATTAGCGCCCTGTGTGCATGAGCCTAAAGGGAGTGTAACTTAGGTTGCTGATTCCTGAGTTCTGCATTAATTAAAGCTTGGGTAGAATGTAAGATGGCAACCTGTAGTGAGTAACCAAGGTTACGTTTAAAACATGGTCAGCACTTTTTTTTTTTTCTTCAAAGAATTTTGATTGTTGGAGAATACCACATACCATAAAAATTGGAGAAGTTACCTTTAGTCTTATGAGCTTTACCACACTGCAGATGCCGGTTTATCTTGAGTATATTTTAAAGCAATTTTAAACCCATTTCATCCAGTTTCTTTAAAATAATAAGTGCAGCCTAATTTTTTTTTTTTATATGTTTTTATTGCTTTTTACCTGCTTGCGTTCGGTGTAATCCTTTATTTTTCTCTTAGGCACCTTTCACACTGGGGTGTTAATTCCAGCGGTTTTCAAACCTTTTTCGAGCGAAGCCTCATCTGCAATCCCAATGTGCTAGTAAAGCACCACTAAGACCCTAACGTTTTAGGGCATTTTGCAGTGCCTCAGTGTGAAAAGGTGAGGCGTTTTTACAGCGCTGTCAATTCATTTCAATGGAGAGGGGTGTTTTTGGATCGTTTTTTTCAGCACCCAAAAGCTGCTCCAAAGATGCTGCTTGCAGGACTCGGTGTGAAAGGGTTCATTGAGATGCATGGAGAGCATTTTATGAGCGTTATAACAGCGCTATTTTTAACGCTAAAACGCTGTAAAAACGCTTCAGTGTGAAAGGGGTCTTAACCACTTGCCGACCAACTGCTGTCAAACGGCAGCAGGTTGGCTCCCCTGTGCAAATCCCTGTAGCTGTACGGCGGGTGATTTAAGGTGTATAGAGCCTGTGCGCCGCCACGTGATGTAGGAGCTGCTGCATGTGCCGGTTGCCACGGTGTGTGCTGAGCACCCATGATTGCTCCTGACAAGGGCAGAACGGAGGTCTGTCAATGTAAACAAACAGATCTTTGTTCTATCAGTGGAGTAGTGATCGGCTGCTCCTAGTAATTAGGCACCAGGGATTGATCGGACTCCTCTAGTCAATTCCCCCCACCCCCACAGTTAAACACACAGTGAGGGAACACATTTAACCCCTTGATTGCCCCCTAGTGTTAAACCTTTCTCTGCCAGTGACATTTACACAGTAATTGGTGGCTATTTTTAGATCGCTGTATAGACACGTAAGACAGCAGTAGTAATGGCAGCGGCAAGATACAAGCAGGAGCGTTCACAAAAACGTATAACAAGAAGTATTATTTTTTATTTTTTTGGCATACTCTATACGGCACTTTAATTGAAAATTCCTAAATTAAGTTCTATATTTGTAGTTACATTGTTTGAGTTTACTACCGCATTAATATGTTAATCTTTACTTGTGAATAATACAAAACATTATTTTTCTTTCAGGTGACACGAAATACCACTCCAATGTATAGAACTCCAGAAATTATAGACTTGTATTCAAACTTTCCAATTGGAGAAAAGCAAGACATATGGGTAAAGATTATAGTTTTGCCTTCTTTTTACACTAGTCTTGGTAATGCAAACTAATATGACAAATGTATCACTTTTTTTAAATAAAGATGACTTGTTGAAGGAAGGGTCTAGCTAAATGAAACCTAAAGGAAAGACATTTTACCAACAGCAAGCAATACAGTATGAATCCTAAATTTAAAAAGTATCCCTGCAGCCCTCCAAAAATCTTCCGATTAATTTTTAATCTGTTTTTTATAATTTTTTTCGCAAATATGACAATATACGAAGAGGGTACAAACCAGGCAAAGTGCTTGCAATCTGTTTTCACATACCTTATTCGTCGGTGTATAAGATTCCGACTCTTCATATTTCTTTCTTCTGGAGCCATATTCTTATTCATTCTTGTTGAAGCTGGAGCCAATCACAGCGAGCAATGTATTCTATTAATGAATACAAAGCCTGCTTGGATTGGCAAAGGCTGTAACATCATTAGCCCACACCTCTCTGACTCTTAAAGCCAATCTGAGCAGACTACTGTATGTAGCCTACTCGGATTGGCAGAGGTTGTTACTCCAATCCGAGCAGGCTCTGTATTCATTTGAATACATCACTCATCGGGATTGGCTAAGCGGTATATACTGTAAAAGCTACATACAGTATTACTGCACATCCAGCAGGCATCTGAGCAGCTGACCCGGCGTATAAGACGACCCCTGCTTTTTGGCCAGTTTTTTTAAGTGTAAAAGGTAGTCTTATTCGTCAGCAAATAAAGTATACTGGTATTGCATAACAGTAGTACAAACAGTATCCATAAATATACAAGTATTTATGTAAAATGGGCAAGAAAATCCTAGACTAGGAGCATAAGCACATGTTTAAAGAAAATTAAAAAATAACCTTCCTGCAGAAACATGGCAAAGGCCATGAGAAAGCATCAGAGTAGCACAGAGGGAGAACATATCCCATCCCCTACTTGGCAACATTCTGGTGGAAAGCATATACAGAAGGTGTATAATTTATATACTGGAGAACCTCGGGCATTGACAGAACCAATGAAATGGCAACCAATTTTCTTAGAGGATACCAGAGGGACGCACAGGGTTAAACCGTAGAGGAGGTAAAAGTATGAAAATTGTAGTCTGATTCATTTTCATAGTTTTTAAAGCATACCAGTGATTTGTTCTAGCCCAGGGGTGGCCTGCGGAGCCCTCTGATGTGGCCCGCGACCTCCTGCTCTGGAATAGCGGGTTGGCAAGCCCAGATCACAGGTTGCCAATCTGCCATACCACAGCATCCGTGTTGTGAATGAAGCTGGTGGTAGAGGAAGAAAGCGGCTGCAGAGCCCCATAAGCTGATGTTTCCTCTACAGCGCCGGCTTTGCCAGAGAAGGAGACTATGGCAAAGTTCAGCTAACCCACAGGATAGACACAGGTGCACTACGCTGCAATCGCGGTGTGGGTAAACCGCAGCACATCAGTTGAAAGCAGTCTTAGGCCCTTTTCACACGATTAACCCGACTAAATGGGACCCTCAATTCACCTCTACAGAGCGACAGATGTCTATTTATGCTCGCCTACCTCCAATCCAAAAAACAGAAGGGAATTCGTCCCCTTCCATCTGGGCAGATCAGTTGTGGCCCACGACTGGTTACCAATTTGCTTAAGTGGCCCTTGCTATTCAAAAGGATGGGCACCCCTGCTCTAGCCCTTCTCCTCCCCTGTCAGCCATCGAGCACTTTTCACACTTCTTGTCCTCTCATGAATGCCAAACACCTGCTGTCATTCCCTGCTTTCCTCCTAACAAAATCTGTATGCTGGGTGGCAAGTCATCTCCACAGTACAATAATCTCCCTCAATGGTAATGTTTGCCAAGCTGAATGAATAGTCCACTGTGTAAACCTATTTGATACTGCAAACCTTCAGAAGTCCTCTTTTGAGAAAGATCATCTCAAACTAAAGAACAATGTGCAAATTCCTGGTAAAACTTTTCTCCAACTTCCTGCTTTGGAAACTCATGTAAAATTCTGTTATGATGGCAACACCAGCTAGTACCTTTTTACTGTGTAAGTTATGAACCAAATTGTTCAGAACAAAGCAAGATGCCAGACCACATTGCCGAAAACAGGTTTGTCTGCAGCGAAGGTGACCCATGATGTTAGTAATGGTGTTTTTCAGAGGCTGCAGGGCATGTATAAATGTGCAATTCCGAGGGCTGTTATGCTTTAAAGGGGTTGTAAAAGTACACCCCCCCCCCCCCCCAAATAGCTTCCTTTACCTTAGTGCAGTCCTCCTTCATTTACCTCATCCTTCCATTTTTCTTTTAAATGTCCTCATTTCTTCTGAGAAATCCTCACTTCCTGTTCTTCTGTCTGTAACTACACCACCGTAATGCAAGGCGTTCTCCCTGGTGTGGAGTGTCGTGCTCGCCCCCTCCCTTGGACTACAGAAGAGTCAGGAAGCCCACTCACTCACAGCTTCTTTCTCTATCTTTAACGTAGAGAGCATCCTGACTCTCCTGTAGTGCAAGGGAGGGGGCGAGCACGACACTCCACACCAGGGAGAAAGCATTGCATTACTGTGTGTAGTTACAGACAGAAGAACAAGAAGTGAGTATTTCTCAGAAAAAATAAGGACATTTAAAAGCAAAATGGAAGGATGAGGTAAGTGAAGGAGGACTGCACTAAAGTAAAGTAAACTATTTAGGAGGAAAAAAAAAATTGGCGTCAAGGCAGGCGTCAAGTATTGCCAATACACTGTATGTATGCATATGTTTTGAGGAGCGCTACACTATACAATGGAGAGATGATTCTACTCTTAGCTTTTCCCTTATTATAAAATCATCACACTTGGTTTAGCTATAATGGTTAGCAGGTTTCCTTTTCTAGCATAATTGAAAAATGGTACAATCTCTGAAGTTACATATGTTTTAATGGTTCTTTCTTAGTATTACCCTACACAAGGCCTGTTTATTACATTGCTGGTGTCATTTTTGCAAGCAAAATCTGAGCTAAGATCTGATTCTGTTTTTTGTTTTCCTTTTAGGCACTTGGTTGTATTTTATACCTGTTGTGCTTTAAGCAACATCCTTTTGAAGATGGATCAAAGCTGCGTATCGTTAATGGGAAATATTCAATACCATTGACTGACACTAAATACACAGCCTTTCATGGACTTATTAGTGAGTGAACGAATAAACATCTATAGTACGCCCGTGTGAACAAGGCCTTAAAGGTATATGTAGGAAGGTGAGGGGAGAGGTAAAAATGCTGAGTAAGCACAGAGGATAATTGGACCCTCCCAGAGGAGAAGAATTTTATGATGTGCAAGCAGGGAGGGTACTAGGGAATTGACTCTCCTGGAATAGGCAGCTTTTCTAGCAAGTTCAAAAACGCTTTTCAAGTCAATGAAAATGATTTATGGAAAGGAAAATACTGCAAGTTAGCATTTAACATGCTTGATTTTTTTTTTTCTGTGCTTGCACCTGCAGTTTTTCAGCTTGGTGACCGAGTCTTTTTAAAGATGATGTACGATGTTCATTTATTTCCCCATTTGACTAGAATAATTATTTGCTTGGGTATGTCACTTTGCTCACAATCATGTCACCTTGTCCTGCCTTATTTAGTAAGCCTCAGAAGGGAAAAATCACTTCTTTCAATAAAAGTATAGGAAAGGTAAAGTAGTTTACTCGCTACAAAATAGTATTTCCTAGTTCAGCCCTCAAATGTTCCACTCGCCTGGAAAATGAGAGCTGGCGAGGAGCTGGGCTGCCTGGGAGTTGATCGGGAGCCGTTCTTCCCGTGGAAGAGTGCATGGAGTTAGAGGAGAGCCTCAGGATCACCGGGCGTTAAAACACGCTGCAACAGCTTACATTGAATCTGTCTCTGCCCTGCTCCCTCTTACACAGCCCGCGCCTGTAATAGACAGAATGCGGGTCCAATGCTGGCATGCATTCTGTCTATCACAGGCATGGGGTTAGGAGGAAGCGGGGCTGTGTAAGAGTGAGCAGAGACAGTTTCAATGTAAGCTGTTGCAGCGTGTGTTACTGCTCGGTGATCCCCCGACTCTACTCTATCTCCAGCCACAATCCAGCCACCCCTCTCACTTCCTCCGCCCTGGTAAGGCTGCAATGTGGGGCACGAGTGAACCCGCGTTGGTGGGCACTTGTGAGGCTGTGCTGAAGGGAACTGATAAAGTCAATATTTATTTTTGTAACTTAATTCTGCATAAAATATTTAAGTGTCATTTCATGAGATAATTTATGATGGTGTGATTAGGGGCAGGGTAAGGGTTGGGTTGGGCAACTGGTGGCGAGTAACCCTTGAGACCTGGCTAGTAGCTCAGGACTTGACATTTTGAGCCTTGCCCTAGTTGCCTATAGCAACCTGTATGGTCACAAGTGTAATTTTAAGGGCAGGCAAGAAAAAAAAAGCCACTCATTTGGCATAGACCACTTTTTTACCTTCAGTTTTACAAAACCACCACATGATAAAATAGTTTCCTAATATAGAATCGTCAAAATGCAGTTTGAACGTTGCATCTGCTTTATGGACAGAAAAAAATGTTAATGTGTAATCTTTCCAAAAGTACATTTCCAATTTTTTTTTTTTTAATAAAATGTTTAAAGTAAGTCCTCCAAACCCCCCCCCCCTCCATTTGCCTTGAGTTGCTGGCTAATGTCCGTATTTGGTAAGCCCATTGGAACTTTAAACTTTGTTACTATGGCTCAACTTCTTTATAGCCATTAGAAGTGAACCACTTTCCTGTTCAATTCTTGGCAAGCTATCTTTTCCTCCAGTGATCATTGCTTAATTTGTATTTCTTTTTTTACAGAATCTATGTTAAAGATGAATCCAGAGGAGCGATTGTCTATAACCGAAGTAGTTGGTCAACTTCAAGAAATTGCTACAGCGGCAAACGTAAATCCAAAATCGCCTATTACTGAGGTATTGGAACATTCTATAAAGTCCTTTTTATATGCAGTAAACATGCTTTTATGTTCTCCAGCAATTTAAACCAAGTTTTGTTGTTTTCTGACAAGTTGATGTCTAAAGAGACATGCTGTATTTATCTGCAGTAAGTATTCATAACATTTAAAGTGGATGTAAACCCGCTCTCATACTTTCTAAACTACTGTCATAGTACTGATCTATAAGGATATAGATGCCTCCTGCATGTATCCTTACCTGTCAAATGTCTCCCCTCTGTCTGTTATAAGAACTGAAAAACTGCAGATTCTGTGGGTGGATCTGTTGTCTGGAGCTTGGTGGGTGGAGTCGTGATGTCAGTAGACTCCCCACCCACCTCTACACTCCCCTTGTCAACATAGATTTTCTTCTGTGTATCCCTTACACTAAATTCTGCTATGATCACTAACATTAACCCCCCTGGCGGTATCCCCGAGCGCAACTCGGGTTGGATTTTTTATGTAAAACTCGATATCCCCGAGTCGCGCTCGGGGTGTATATGCAGAGCCTGCAGCGCGCTGGCTTACCTTGTTTCCAGGCAGGGTATACTGTACTTACCTTGTCCCTGGATCCAGCGATGCATCCCCGCTGTGTGAGCGAGTTGCGTCCTCCATTCGACTCACACAGTGCCCGCGCGCCGCCTATCTCCGTTCCCTGCGACGTAACGGCGCACGGGGGCGGAGACTGGCGGCAAATTCCAAAAAGTAAACAAACACATTACATACAGAATACTGTAATCTTATAGATTACAGTACTGTATGTAAAAAGTACACACCCCCCTTGTCCCTAGTGGTCTGCCCAGTGCCCTGCATGTTCTTTTACATAATAAAAACATTTTTTTTGTGCCTGCAAACTGTAGATTGTCCATAGCAACCAAAAGTGTCCCTTTATGTCAAAAGTGATTTTAGAGCAGCTAGAAAACAGCGATAATAAATGATAATCACTTGCAGAATTGAGCGATAGCGATTTGTGGGGAAATTCGTCATAAAAAAATAAAAGTAATGACAGCGACAATTCTGCAACTTAGCAAATTTCAGTAATTTTGATTTGATTACATTAGTGAATCATTTTTATTATAATTACATTATTATTTGTTATAATTTATTATATTATAATTTATTTTTTTGTGTTTCAAACTTTATTATACCAGAGATTTTTACTAGACTATTGTTTGGACAAATTTAAGTGAGTTATTCCTAAGAATTGCAGGCCTACAGTATAAAACGCAGAATTTCCATGCAAAATAATTGTACCGCTTTTGGTACGTAATTCCAGACAGAATCATACCGCCAGGGAGGTTAAGTCAAAATCCAGAAAAGTAACCACATGACTTCAGAAAAGGAGTGGGCGTGGGAATTAAAAATTAATGCCCGTCTCAGGCTAGTTCATGAGATATGTAAATAACCTGTCACTCACAGCAAGGGGGAAGAACAGACAAAAGTTTTCCCCTGTTTTGTCAGTTTTTCTCACTGAAATAAGAAAAGAGGATTGCTCAGAGCTGGATTAACTCTTTGTGGCAAGACTGGGCACAGATGATAGGAAATCTTATACTCTACACCAGGGATCCTCAAACTACGGCCCTCCAGCTGTTGCGGAACTACACATCCCATGAGGCATTGTAAAACTCTGACATTCACAGACATGACTGAGCATGATGGGAATTGTAGTTCCTGAACAACTGGAGGGCCATAGTTTGAAGACCCATGCTCTACACTGTGACAGCAAAAAGAAATTGGGTTTACATCCACTTTAATGGAAAGTAAACATCCAAGCATCTAATGAGGTTATTCATAAAGGGCTATAGTGGGTATGATGTATAAATCAGTTGTTGCCTTTCTTAACCACTTAACCCCCGGACCATATTGCTGGTCAAAGACCAGAGCACTTTTTGTGATTCGGCACTGCGTCGCTTTAACTGACAATTGCGCGGTCGTGCGATGTGGCTCCCAAACAAAATTGGCATCCTTTTTTTCCCACAAATAGAGCTTTCTTTTGGTGGTATTTGATCATCTCTGCGGTTTTTATTTTTTGCGCTATAAACAAAAATAAAGCGACTATTTTGAAAAAAAATGCAATATTTTTTACATTTTGCTATAATAAATATCCCCAAAAAAGATATAAAAAAACTTTTTTTTCCCTCAGTTTAGGCCGATACGTATTCTTCTACATATTTTTCGTTAAAAAAAAATCGCAATTAGCGTGTATTAATTGGTTTGCGCAAAATTTATAGCGTTTACAAAAAAGGGGGTAGTTTTATGGCATTTTTATTAATATATATATATTTTTTTTTTTACTAGTAATGGCGGCGATCAGCCTTTTTTTTTCGGTACTGCGATATTATGTCGGACACTTTTGACACATTTTTGGGACCATTGGCATTTTTTAGCGATCAATGCTATAAAAATGCATTGGATTACTATAAAAATGCGATTGGCAGTAAAGGGGTTAACACTAGGGGGCAGGGAAGGGGTTAAGTGTGTTCCTGGGTGTGTTCTAACTGTATGGGGGGGTGGCCTCACTAGGGGGAATCACTGATCTTCTGTCCATACATTGTATGAACAGAAGATCAGCGTTTCCCCCGCTGACAAGACCGAGAGCTATGTGTTTACACACATACCTCCCGTTCCCCGCTCTGTAACGAACGAGCGTGCGTGCCCGCCGGGCACACGCGCGGGACTAGGGGGGCGCGCGGGGCGCACGCGGCCGCTAAAGGTAGGACGTAGAGCTACGTGCTCTCGCCCAGCAGTGCCACCGTCCCGCCGTATAACTGCGGTGGGCGGTTGGCAAGTAGTTAAGCAGCCCAATCATTGGCTGGTGTTTGATAGCTGCAGGATGGGAGTCCCGCCCACCTTCAACATCACTTCTAACAGCTAGTCTCTGCATTCAGTTACATATAGTGTAACTGAATGGGAAAAAACTGCTCAGTGTGAACCTGCCAGTGCCATCTGCCAGTGCCACCAGCCAGTGACACCTGCCATTCAATGCGATGTGCTGAGGGAAATGCGATGCGTTGTGCTGGGGGCAATGCGGTGTGCTGGGGTGATGAGCGATGTTATGGTGGCAATGTGCTCTGCTGGGGGAAGGAGGAAGTCGGCACAGGGATGGTGGGAACCCCTCATAATGGGCACAGCGGGTGTACAGACCCGGGAACACAGCACAGGGATGGTGGGAACCCCTCGAAATGGCGCCGCTGCTTTGTCTCGGCCAGATACATTGCTGGACAGAGATGGAGCTCATGGAAGTATGAAGGGGCTGTTGCACATAGAAGGCTTTTTATCTTAATGCATAGAATACATTAAGATAAAAAAAACTTCATTACAAACTGACATTACAAACCCAATGAATGGAAAGAGTGAGCTGGCTTTAGCAGAGTAAACAGTTTTAGTATAGAAGAGGAGCCTGTGCAAGACTGAAGGGGAGGCTCGTGTTCAACTTAAAAAAATAAATAAAAATTCTTGTGTTCAAAATATTTTTTCTCATAAATTGTGAGATTTTCCACGATCAATTCTTATTGGATATTGAAAGTCCTGGATGTCTATCCAATTAGCGGTCAAGTGCAGAAATTCCTAGTTCATTTAGTAAATTAAATCTCTCGATGGTCTCCACTTTCCCTGATGGAGACGGAACTTCTGGACACTGTAAAATTCACACGGTTCTCTCCTTTCGTATACTATTCTTACTGGACTGCTAGCTTCAACTGTGTGTGTGTGTAACCAGCCTACAGAGGGTTGACCTTCAGTTTTTTATCTGCCTATTGTCCATTTCTTCTATAGGTGGAAGTATAACTGACGATTGCTTATTATCTGTAAAATTGTGTCACTCAATGGGCTCCAAGAAAAAGATGTTATAGTGAAAATCCTGTTTTACTTAAATGTCTTTGTTCAGTGGTCCCATTTTTTTTTTTTTCTTCACAGCTGCTGGAGCAAAATGGTGGATATGGCAATACTGTGAATCAGAAAGTGCTGTTACCCTCTAAACCTGTTGGGCAGCCAGGTATGTTATTATTATGAAGTGTATGTGTGTGTGTGTATATATGTATGTGTGTGTGTGTGTATGTGTATGTGTGTGTGTATATATATATATATATATATATATATATATATATATATATATATATATATATATATATTATTTTAATTTTTTTCTTTCTTAAAAGCGAGAATCCATATCCAAGCTGAACGACTTAAAATTTTATTTTATTGGGATTTTATGTGATCGACCAACACGAATTGGCACATAATTGTAAAGTGGGATAAAAATAATAATGGTTTTCTAAGTATTTTTCAAATATCAGAAGTGTGGCATGCATTTGTATTCAACCCCCCCCGAATACAATACTTTGTAGAACTGCCTTTCGCTGAAATTACAGCTGCACGTCTTTTTGGGTTTGTCTACCAGCTTTGCACATCTAGAGATATTTTTGCACATTCTTTGTGAAATAGCGCAAGCTCTGCCAGATTGGATGGAGCGCATCTGTGAACAGTAATTTTCAAGTCTTGTAACAGATTCTCATTTGGGTTTAGGTCTGAACTTTGATCGGATCATTCTAACGTGTGAATATGCTTTGATCTAAACCGGGGATCACCAGATTACGGCCCTCCAGCTGTTGCAGAACTATACGTCCCAATAGGCATTGAAAACCTGTGACATAAATAGACATGACTAGGCATGATGGGAATTTCAGTTTCTGAACAACTGAAATCGTTGTCCTTCTGGAAGGTGAACCTCTAAGTTTACCCTGTATTTGGTTATATCCATCTTCACATCAACTCTGACCAGCTTCCCTGTCCCTGCTGAAGAAAAGCATTCCCACAACATGATGCTGGCACCATCATGTTTCATGGTGGGGGATGGTGTGTTCAGGGTGATGTGCAGTTTTTAGTTTTCCGCCAGTGTTTTGCTTTTAAACCAAAAAGTACAATGTTGGTCTCGTCTGACCAGAGCACCTTATTCCACATGTTTTCTGTGTCCCCCCACATGGCTTCTTGCAAACGCTTGCGCTTATGGCTTTCTTCTGGCCACTTTACCATAAAGGCCAGATTTGCAGGGTGCACGACTAATGGTTGTCCTGTGGACAGATTCTCCCACCTGCAGCTTTCTGGTGTGTTCCTTGGCCTTCATGATGTGGTTTGTTCACAAAGGTTCAATAACAAACCTCTGAGGGCTTCACACAACAGTTGTATTTATACTGAGATTAAATTGCACACAGGTGGACTCTATTTACCAATTAAGTCACTTCTGAAGGCAATTGGTTCCACTAGATTTTAGTTATGGGGTATCGGAGTAAAGGGGTCTGAATAGAGATGCACATACTTCATATTCCCATCGCACACATTCCTGGATAAGCTCTTGGGTTTGGGTGCTTGTAGCATTAACCAGCTGGATACTGGTACACGTTACAGTAGAAATATTTGCCAGCACATTATGGAATGACGTA
Organism: Rana kukunoris; assembly: GCA_029574335.1. Classification (NCBI taxonomy): domain Eukaryota; kingdom Metazoa; phylum Chordata; class Amphibia; order Anura; family Ranidae; genus Rana; species Rana kukunoris. The sequence goes on from CM056049.1 coordinate 392,156,431, forward strand.
AATGGCATCCAAATGGACAACACAAAGAAAGTGCAACGTTTCGGGGCCACGTAGGGCCCCTTCGTCAGGCATGTGATGACGAAGGGGCCCTATGTGGCTCCGAAACATTGCACTTTCTTTGTGTTGTAATCATGCAATAAAACATCCATTTGGACGCCATTTACATCAGTCCATAATGTGCTGGCAAATATTTCTACTGAATAGAGATGCACGTTGCACTTTTTTATATGGACAAATATCTGAAAACCATTTATCATTTTTCTTCAACTTGATGACTATGTGCCACTTGTAATGGTCTATCACATAAAATCCCAACAAAATAAATTTGTTTTTGGTTGTAACATGGCAAAATGGGGTAAATTTGGAGGGGTATGAACACTTTTCAAGGCACTGTGCGCGTGTGTGTATATATGTATGTGTGTGTGTGTGTGTGTGTGTGTGTATATATGTATGTAATATATATATATATATATATATATATATATATATATATATATATATATATATATATATATAATATACACACACAGTGCCTTGCGAAAGTATTCAGCCCCCTTGAACTTTGTGACCTTTTGCCACATTTCAGGCTTCAAACATAAAGATATAAAACTGTAATTTTTTGTGAAGAATCAACAACAAGTGGGACACAATCATGAAGTGGAACGAAACTTATTTGGATATTTCAAACTTTTTTAACAATTAAAAAACTGAAAAATTAGGCGTGCAAAATTATTCAGCCCCTTTACTTTCAGTGCAGCAAACTCTCTCCAGAAGTTCAGTGAGGATCTCTGAATGATCCAATGTTGACCTAAATGACTAATGATGATAAATAGAATCCACCTGTGTGTAATCAAGTCTCTGTATAAATGCACCTGCACTGTGATAGTCTCAGAGGTCTGTTTAAAGCGCAGAGAGCATCATGAAGAACAAGGAACACACCAGGCAGGTCCGAGATACTGGCTATTCTTTAAAGTGGTTGTAAAGTCTTATGCCTCGCACACACCATCAGGTTTTCCGGTGGACTTTCCGGGAGCTCCCCCCCCCCCCCCCCCTACACATGGCCAGTGTTCCTGGCAGGAAAACTGCCATGAGAGCTTTGGCCGGGAAGCCCGGCCGTGTGTTTGCTCAACCGCAGTGTTTCATATAGGAGAACTGCCGGGAAAAAGACTGCCGGGAATCGCGGCAGGAAAAAAAGAGAACATGTTCTAATTTTTCCTTCCGGGATTCCCAGGTGTCTTCCTGTCCGGAAAACTCCCATGGAGCATACACACTTCCAGTTTTCCACGCCAAAAGCTGTCACAGCTGTTTCCCAGACGGGAAAACTGGTCATGTGTACGAGGCATCTGTTTTTTTTTTTACCTTAATGCATTCTATGCATCAAGGTAAAAAAACTTTTGTGCTACATGTGTCCCCCCCCTCACTTATACTTGCCTGATCCCGATCCAGCGATATGCATAAGGGCAGCGGCTCTGTCCTGCTTTACTGCACAGATTGATAGCAGGAGCCATTGACTCCCACTGCTGTCACTTAAATTCTGTGATGGTGGGTGTGTGTCAATGGACACAGACAAAGCAGAGCGAGAGCTAGCCCACACGAATGCCCCCATAGAAAGCTACTTCCTATGGGGACACCTGCCAAAGAGGAGGAGCCTGGAGAATGACATGTTTACTATTTTGAAGCAAAAAAGAGCAAACCTTTAATGTTTAATTCAGATTATAAAGTGCAGGTAGGTTTTATGACAGAAGAGATATACAAAACCTGTCTAAATCAACAAGTAATTAATGTTACAGGGGCTTGGCAGAAGAAAAACTGCTCTGTTAATGCTAGTGATAAATATTATAATTGTGTTTATCTTGCCTGTTACCACTTAAATATTTGTATTTTTGTAATTTAATACAGGTGTTCCTCTTGGAGATGATGACCAAAATCCAGGAGGTTTTTTTGACATCTTGAAAGGTGGCACAGAGCGATTTTTTAGTAATATTAAAGATACGTCTTCGAAGGTTATTCAGTCAGTCACCAAGTAAGAAAGTCAAACAATTCCAGTTTATTTTCATTACTTTTTAAATATGTTTATTTCCTGCAGAGCAGCATAATTATTTGTACATATTTCCTCATCTGTTTTTGGTGTACAAAAGGAGTAATAATGAAGAGTTATAACTGGGAGGAAGCTAAATGGTAGGCTTCCTCCCATTATATGGTATAAAATGGTACTAAAAATACTGCTTTCTATACAATGGTACAATAATCTGATCGTTTGTACACCGATTTCGTCTGAAATTATCCGAAGAGACAAACATGAACATTTTTTATGCAAGATACCAGCTCGTACGATGTTTGTATTCATCTGAAAATACATTACATCAATTCCGACTTTTTACTTTGCAATACATTTTTATTGGTATACAGAATAATTCCGCGCTGCCTTAAGGGTAAGCTGCTGACACACCAAGTAGACAAATTGCAACAATGTGGAAACAAATAAAGTGTAGCGCTAATCAAAATATATAAATGAATAAATACGTAACAACTAAAATGAATAAATACGTAAAACCTTGATGAATAAAGTGCTCAAATATTGATAGTGAACAACGTAAATATAAATGTCCCCATAAGCACACTGTGAAAGGTCTATATGCAGGAACTTCAAAACTGGTGCAAAAATGCAAAGACTATCTGTCCTTAGAGTGATCAAACTTCAGTGTTGACAAAGTTGAAAATATGGTGATGACTTCAAACCATGCAGATCTGTGACCACCCCACAGGTAAAAGGCTTACCAGAATGTATGGAGCCTGGAGAACCTACGTTCAATGGGTCAAAAAGACTTGCGTGGTGGAACCACAATGTAATTTGGCCGATCCTATGGACTTCAAGATGCTGTGCCAGAGATGACAAAACACCAGCAGGATAGAGAGAATTTTAGGAAAAGGTGATTTCCTAGTGGGTTGTCTCATAGAAAATGATGGTCCAGGGAATCCCAAATAGATGTAGAAGATTTGTGTCATATAATAGAAAAAATGAACGGCCACATAGCGTAACTCTATATACAGTGCCTGCCGCCGAGAATGTGTTTTTAGCACGACAGCATCGCGCTGATTCTCGGCGACAGGCTGCCGACATCTCGCACTCGCTGGAATAGTAAAAGCACATTCCAGCGAGTGCGTCATAGAAGCGACGGGGATCCGACGCGGATTCCCGCCAATTCTACACGTGGGCGGAGTTTGTTATGAATCCTGAGAAGGAAGTCCCCGCCGGATTTTAAATAAAAATCCGGCATGGGTTCCCCCCTCTGGAGCATAACGGGCCCTTAGGTCTGGTATGGGTTGTAAGGAGACCCCCCTACACCGAAAAAACGGCGTGGGGGTCCCCCCACAATCCATACCAGACCCGTATCCAAAGCACGCCGGCCAGTCAGGAAGGGAGTGGGGGCGAGCGAGCGCACACTGTGGCCCCCCACCCCAGAGCACCCTGTCCCCATGTTGATGAGGACAGGGCCCCTTCCCGACAACCCTGGCCGTTGGTTGTCGGGGTATGCGGGCGGGAGGCTTATCGGAATCTGGAAGCCCCCTTTAATAAGGGGGCCCCCAGATACCGGCCCCCCACCCTAAGTGAATGAGTATGGGGTACATTGTACCCCTACCTATTCACCTGGAGGCAAAGTGTAAACACAAATAAACCACACAGGATATTGAAATATTTTATTAGTTGGCCGCCGGGGGGGGTGTGTATGATCGCTTTTATAAAAGCGCCCCCCTCCGGCGGGCTTCTGCGGGGGGGGTGGGTGCCGCTGTTCTTCGCCGTCGTCTGGTTCTCTTCCGCCGCCGGGGGGGGGGGGGGGGGGGGGCGCTTTGATAAAAGCGCCCACCACTTGGCGAGCTTCCTTCGACATCTTCGTCGGCGGGGGGGTCTTCTCCCACTCTCCGGGGGTCTTCTCCGGCTCTCCGGGGGTCTTCTCCGGCTCTCCGGGGGTCTTCTCCGGCTCTCCGGGGGTCTTCTCCGGCTCTCCGGGGGTCTTCTCCGGCTCTCCGGGGGTCTTCTTCTTCAGGACTCGCCTTCGCTATCTTCGTGTGTTAGCTCAATTACTAGCGGCGGCGAGTCCCCTCTTCTATGACGTCTTCTTCTCTTCTCCAGATGTTGACGCGACGCTTCCTTCCGCTGTTATGGCTGGCGCGCGGCTCGCAGCGAGTTATATAGGCCTGTCTGGTGACGTCGCAGTCCCATCATGCTCCGGTAGGTACCACGTGGGTAGGTAGCACGTGGTACCTACCGGAGCATGATGGGACTGCGAAGGCGAGTCCTGAAGAAGAAGACCCCCGGAGAGCCGGAGAAGACCCCCGGAGAAGACCCCCGGAGAGTGGGAGAAGACCCCCCCGCCGCCGAAGATGTCGAAGGAACCCCAGCTGGGCTTTTTTAAAAGCGATCATACACACCCCCCCCCCCCCCCTGGCGGCCAACTAATAAAATATTTCAATACCCTGTGTGGTTTATTTGTGTTTACACTTTGCCTCTAGGTGAATGGGTAGGGGTACAATGTACCCCATACTCATTCACTTAGGGTGGGGGGCCGGTATCTGGGGGCCCCCTTATTAAAGGGGGCTTCCAGATTCCAATAAGCCTCCCGCCCGCATACCCCGACAACCAACGGCCAGGGTTGTCGGGAAGGGGCCCTGTCCTCATCAACATGGGGACAGGGTGCTCTGGGGTGGGGGGCCGCAGTGCGCACCCTGCCCCAGAGCACCTGGCCCCCCCATGTTGAGGGCATGCTGCCCGGAATGGCTCAGGAGGGGGGGGGGGCGCTCGCTCGCCCCCACTCCCTTCCTGATCGGCCGGCGTGCTTTGGATACGGGTCTGGTATGGATTGTGGGGGGACCCCCACGCCGTTTTTTCGGCGTAGGGGGGTCTCCTTACAACCCATACCAGACCTAAGGGCCCGTTATGCTCCTGAGGGGGGAACCCATGCCGGATTTTTATTTAAAATCCGGCGGGGACTTCCTTCTCAGGATTCATAACAAACTCCGCCCGTGTAGGATTGGCGGTAATCCGCGTCGGATCCCCGTCGCTTCTATGACGGCTTTGTCTCCATCGCGGCAAGCCAGCTCTGCGCTGGCTCCCGCGATGGGGCTCGCAAGTGCTCAATTTCGCCGAGAAAGGGAGCGAGATTGACACAATATCGCGGTCAACCACTGTAGCACATCAAAAGTATAATTAAGTCAGAACACTTACATTTGTGATGATTATTCAAGCACTTTGTATAAAATGTGGCAACAATGGAGTTCTCCCGACCCCAATTATGAGAAACCAGCCCAGGCGCATTACCAGTGTTCACCAGGAGCATTCACACTGGGAATGCTGCTGGGCTGGTTTCTCATAACTGGGGTCATTATTTTTTATACCACAGATGATGTCCTAGTGGACGAAACGCGTCTGGAGAACTCCATTGTTGCCACATTTTATACAAAGCGCTTGCATATCATCACAAATGTAAGTGTTCCGACTTCATTAAACTTTTTATATGTAATATAGAGTTATGCTATGTGGCTGTTTTGTTCTATTATATGACACAACCCTTCTATATCATAGGTTCTCTAGGGTTCATACATTCTGGTAAGCCTTTTACCTGTGGGGTGGCTGCCTTCACTTCATCACTTCTTCAATAGATTTTATTTCAAAGGGTTTACAAGATTCTTCAGATACAAACAGTATCAAACGGATATGAAAAGATGCACCCTCTAAGGGTTAGATCATTGTAAAAAAAAATACTAAAACAACTTTAAAAGGTTGATGCCACCAAATTAGACTACAGTTTGCTCGGGGCATAAGCAAGATAAATAGAATTACTCTTATAGCAAAAACAGAGCAACGACTTGCTTCGAAAAACATTACTGCAACAGATGGTCAAGTGTTAACGCAGTAGCATGAAAAGATATGGGAGCACTTATAGTCAAAATGTAACTAGCGCATCAAGGCACGGTACCTTGCTCCCATATTGTTATTGAAATCTGATGGCCTCCCCATTTGCGTCCATATAGTTAATAGCGCAAATCATGAGAAGAGAGAAGAAAAGAGTAAATAGTAGGAAAGTGAAGAAACAAGAGTCGGTAGCCTCAGCCCAGGCACCCGACCACAGAATTCCCAAGAAGCTATGGGGCTTTAAAGTTCACATTTTTTCAGATCTAGCTTATTTGTCTCTGAGGATGCTGGTCGGTTTTTTCATTGACCATCATTTAGGAAAATTTGTGTTTTTTACTAATGCAACATTAACCACCTCAATACTGGGAAAGTTCACCCCTTCCTGCCCTAGGCCAATTTTCAGCTTCCAGTGTTGTCATGCAACATTGTACCCAAATTAAATTGTTATAATTTTTTTTTTCACAAAAATAGTTTTATTTTGGTGGTATTTAATCTCCGCTGGGTGTTTTTTTATTTTGCGCTACAAATTTTTGCAAATCATTTTTATTCATAAATTTGACCAAAATTTATACTGCTACATTTCTTTGGTAAAAATAACCCAAATTATCAGTGTATATTTGGTCTGTGTGAAAGTTAGTCTACAAGCCATGGTACCAATAATTGAAAATTGGTCACACCTGATGTACTGATGTCATTTCTTTTTGGAAAGTGGACATGCCAAGGTATTTAGTAAGAGTAGAAAAAAAAGAAAAATATTGCGCAAACAGTACTAATGAAAATATGCAGGGAGGGAAATGTGTGTAAAAAGCTGCTACACATGAATGTGACACATATTCAAAATACAATGATGGAAGGAATGTAGCGCTAAAACTCGTATGTGAAAATAAAGATACACATATACAGAAAAAATATAAATAACCAGCGAGAATAAAGAATCAAATGTGAAAGTCCTTAGTGTCAATTATCTCTTTAGTGAGAAAAGTGTAAAGACAGTCTAACGTGATATAAAAATAAATCTGATCAAATAGCGGTCTTAAACAGCATAGAAATGATGTTCCTCAAGTAAAAAGCCGGTGTGGGAATATCCAGAAATGAATCTTCTCTTACCCGAACTGGTGGACCCGTATGCCAGCGTCAACGGATCGTATGAGCATAGATAACAGAATCGGTGTAAACCCAGATGATAACCAGGACCTAAACTTTCCAATGGAAACTTCCAATCAACCTCGTAGCCTTCGAACCACACTGTAACCACAACAGTGAGAGGGACCAAGAATCTCCAATGAAAACCTCCAAGTAGACCTCTTGGTACCCCAACCAGACTGAAAAGGCGAGACACTTGAATTGATTTGTCACGCTGGCTGTAACCCCAGCTTAGTAAGGCATGGCAAATTTTTTTTTTTTTTTTTTTTTCCCCAATTCTTCAGAAAATTAAGATACATTTTTTTTTACAAAAATGTCATTAAGTTATTTCTCATACGGCATAGATATACTTGCAACTACACCCCAAAATGCATTCTGCTACTACTCCTGAGTATGGCATTACCACATGTATGAGACTTTTTCACAGCCCAGTCACATAGAGCAGCGCAGCATTGAAGCAGTACCTTCAGCCACGATCTACAGTGGATATAAAAAGTCTACATACCCCTGTTAAAATATCAGGTTTCTGTGATGTAAAGAGACAAAGATGAATCATCTTGGAACCATTTTCCACATTTAACGTGACCTATAAACTGTAAAACTCAATTGAAAAACCAACTGAAATCTTTTGGGGGGGGGGGGGGGGTGGGGGGAGTAAAATTAAAAAAACTAAAATAATGTGGTTGCATAAGTGTGCACACCTTCTAACCCTGGATTTGGCTGTGTTTAGAATTACGCAATTACTTTCAAACCCATGTTTACCATGTGTACAAAACCTTCAGGCTTCTGCTAGCAAGCCGACCATGAAGAGTAACTTCATCTTGACAACAACCAAAAGCATACATCCATATCAACAATGGAATGGCTTCACCAGAAGAACATTAAAGTTTTCGGAATGGCCCAGCCAAAGCCCAGACCTGAATCCGATTGAAAATCTGTGGGGTTATCTGAAGAGGGCTTTGCATAATAGATGCCCTCCTAATCTGACAGATTTGCAGTGTTTTTGCAAAGAAGAGTGGGCAAATATTGCCAAGTCAAGATGTGCCATGCTGTTAGACTCGTACCGTAAAAGACTAATAAAATCAAAGGATGCTTCAACAGCATATTAGTTTAAGGGTGTGCACATTTATTACACCATATTATCTCCATGTCCTCCAGCCACCGAGAGGACCAGCTGGCTTCCTCCTGGGTCATTGCGGTTACCGCAGCTGGACATTTCGCTCAGAGATGTTGGAGACCAACCTGGGAGATCCCAGGAGCCTGTCATCCCTTACTTTGATGCAAGTGTTGGATAATTGACTACTGTAACATTAAACCTTGTACTCTAAGGCGCTTTTCTGATTTTTCGTGTGCTGTCTACCAGAGCTGGCTTTGCTCATGTGAAAAGGTGTGCCCTCAGTACTGTTCTTATCCCCGGGATGTAAGAACATCCACCTTCATGGAAATATTGCCTCAATCTTCTTGGACTTTTTTTTTTAGCCTTTACCCCTGGACTTGTCCTACATTCACCTATTGCCCCTATTTTAGTTGTGCCCCCCTACCTGCATCTGTATTTGTTTACTCTCACAATTAAGTTTGGTCAATCAGCGGTAAACCAACCTGGGCTAAATTAACAAGGAATCTCCAGGCTCCTGTTCTATCCTTGGATCAGTCTCCTCCATACATGTAAATGGGAAAACCAAGCTACATTGTGCTTAAATATTTTATTAAACTCGAAAAAGGTACTCACAATCTTTAGGTTCTTCCAGCACATCAAACTTAATAAACTATTGTTAAAGCCGCATAGCCGTTTCTTTCCGCTGCTCCTTGTGAGGCTGCCACTGCCTACACCCCTATGCATGTCGATACATTGATCACATGTCTTCCTCAGAGGGATTTTGAAATCGCTGCTAAAAAATGAGGGTTGGTAGATGTCTGGGCATCTCATCCAGCAAGTCCGCAAACGGCTCAGTTTTTAGGCTTTTTAGAGTAGACAAGCTTAAATATTCTGATCTAGAAGCACTGAATCTTCAGGCAGGAGCACCACACGTGGAACATACAGTAATTGATTATGAATGTTTATTTTGTCGTACGCAGATTTTTATCACTCTCGGAACCTCTTAATTTTCTATATGGAGACCAGCATGCAAAAAACTGACAATCATTTGTCTGAAAATCTCATTGTGTGTACCAGGCTTAATTAAAGGGGTTGTAAAGGTACCATTTTTTTTTTTTTCCGAAAATGGCTTTTTTTTTTTTTACCTTAGTGCAGTTCTTTACTTACCTCATACTTTCTTCTGTCTGTAACTCCACACAGTAATGCGAGGCTTTCCCCCTGGTGTGGAGTGTCATGCTCGTCCCCCTCCCTTGGACTACAGTAGAGTCAGGACGCTCTCTACGTTGCAGATCAAGAAAGGAGCTGTGTGTTAGTGGGCGTCATGACACTCCTGTAGTCCAAGGGAGGGGGCGAGCACGACACTCCACACCAGGAAGAAAGCCTTGCATTACTGTGTGGAGTTACAGACAGAACAGGAAGTGAGGATTTCTCAGAAGAAATAAGGACATTTTAAAAGCAAAATGGAAGGATGAGGTAAGTGAAGGAGAACTGCACTAGGTTAAGGAAGCTATTTAGGGGGAAAAAATGTACCATTACAACCCCTTTAAGTGTTTTCATTGTAATTTGAAAGCCTTTAGCATATGAAGGGTATGTCTTAAAGCGTATATGTCCACTTTTGTAGTCAGAATTGAGAAAACGCCACTATGTTTTTGTTCCCATTCACACAGCACACGTAAATAAATATTACCCTTTTAAATGTTTTTCTAAGGCAAAGCTATAATGGTTGATTATAGGAAATTCTGGATAGTCTTACAGTGACTTTGTCTTCACACAGACCTCATTAACATACAATGCAGGAGGGCAGTTTCAAAATTCTTAAACCTTTTGTTAGTACAGCAAGTAAAAAGCACTCTAAAAGGTAATCATCAATGTTTTGATTTTTAAGTTGGTTTTTGGTTATGCTATGTTAATGGTAACATGAAACAAATATAAAGTAGGTGTTTTCCCATTTTGGCTGCAAAATTACACTTGAAAATAGTTGATTAGTAGTGTTATAGGAGATTATAACCAAAACACATGGACACTTACACTTTTTTATTTATTTTTTCTGGACATGGATTTGTCTGGTGTAGTACCTTACAGTGACTCTGTTGGCTCTATTTTAAAAGGGAAAAAAATACTTGCCTGTCCCAATGCCCACATTGTTACACTTTGTATTCCTGAGATACCGCTACATCTAACACTTTGTCTGTTGACTGGTCTTTCCTGCTGGCTCTTACCTCACTATAGGGAAACCAGGCATCCAACAGACTTAAAGATGTACTAGATACTCAATAAGCCCCATTTCTGCAGATTTTTGTCTTGAGATTTACCAAAACCATGTAGTTTAAGGGCCTGCCTGATTGTATACAAATTGAAAAGCTTAAGGTTTGACCTCCATATTATCTTATTATGTGGTTTTGGTAAATCTGAAGACAAAAATCTGCAGAAAATCTAATCTTATGTATGTTTGTTGAAAACAAAGGAGACTGGCGGCAAAGCAAGCTGTACACATGTATTAAAATAATTCTCTGCAGGAAACGTGGAAAAAAAAAAAAGAATTTGGCAGAGTAATGTTAACCAACAATCCTGATTGTAAGTTATTGTTTTAATAGTAAAAGGTAAGTTAACCCTTTCCTGTTCCCTCACAGTCATCCAAGCAAGTAATCTGTGGCATGAAGGCTTTAATTAAAGTCTTGTGTTTTGATGGTGCTGTAAACCGAAAATGGCTGTAAACTGATGTGGGGTAGAGAAAGATTTGGACAAATTCTGGACAGTTTTTACCATTTTGCTGCCATAACTGTCTTACAAGTCTTGCAGTGAAAGAATGGAAACAAACTCTCGACTTCTATATGTGATTAGGTGCTGGCCAGCTTGGTGGTACTTCTTGGTCTCCAGGCTCACCTTGCACCCCCATTAGCTGGAGGCCACTATTGCAACGTTTAGAATTGCCAAGGGTAGAAGGAGCTGAGGGAACATTGTTTTACTAAATGAATGCCCCATATGTGGTAAAACTGCAGATTCAGAATTTGGTCTGGTGACTAAGGTTGTTTACCCCAGGATTTCAAAGGAATAAAAGTAAACGTAACGAACAGTCATTTTATGTTTTCCTAACATCTGTCAATATGAAATTTTACTTTAACCACTTAAAGACCTCCCACCACATTATATACTGCAGCAGGGCGGCTATGTTGTGCGAAGCAAAGCACCTGTACATTGTTTTTTGCACTAGATACTGTGGAAGCAGGCACGCGCACAGCTGCTGCACAGAGGTTGAGCCATTCCGCAAGTCTGGCGGACCTGATGTCCGTCGGCCACCCGGGATCGCTCCACAGAGAGGCCGAATGGGGATCTGCATATGTAAACAAGGCAGATCTCCTTTCTGACAGGGAAGTACACAGATCTTCTGTTCCTAGTAATCGGGAACAGTGATCTCTGTGTTCTTCCTGTCAGTTCATCCCCCAAACACTAGCAGGGAACACATTTAACCCTTTGATTACCCCTGATAACCCCTTCCCTACCAGTGTCATTTATACCGTGAGCAGTGCATTTTGTTTAGCACTGATCACTGTATTGGTGTCACTGGTCCCCACAAAGTGTCACGCTGATCACCGCCATTACCAGTTAAAAAGAAAAAAAAAGTTCCTAAATCCATCCCATAGTTTGTAAACGCGATAACTTTTGCGCAAACCATTATACGCTAATTGAAGGTGGTTTTTTTTGGTCACTTTTTTATTTTTTATATGTATTCTAGCAGAAAGGAGAATTTGTGTGTGTGTGTGTGTGTGTATGTGTGTATGTATGTGTGTGTGTGTATATATATATATATATATATATATATATATATATATATATATATATATATATATATATATATATATATAATATATATATATATATTTATTTTGTTTTCAAAAATTGTTGCTATTTTTTGGTTTAGGCACCTTTTACAGTGGGGCACGTCAGCGGTAAAGTGACGCTATTTTTAGAGGCGCTTCAATATCACAGGGCTATCTGGCCACTAGGTGCTTTAATCAGGGTGGAAAAAGGGTTAAAACCACCGCAAAGCGCCTTGCCTGCGGTATATAGCGGTGCCCCATTCATTTCAATGGGCAGGAGCAGTATACACACCGCACCTTCACAGCTCCAAAGATGCTGCTATCGGCATCAATTGTCAAAGTAACACAGTGCCGTATTGCAAAAAAATGGCTTGGTTAAGGGGTAAAGCCTTTCCGGAGCAGAAGTGGTTAAACAAAAATTATAAAATAAGCAATTTCTTTTTTTCTTTGAATGTAACAGAAGATATTTTGTTCTGTCTTTCAGCTATGCAAAAGGAGATTTGGATTTGTCTTACATCACTTCCAGAATTGCAGGTATGTTTAGTATGGACTTATAATCTTTTAGTTTTTGTTCTAAAAAAAAAAAATGTAAAGGCTTGAAAATGATGTAAACATTTAGCTGAGCCTGCTAAGTGGTGTAGTGCATGTCCATGTCAGGAGTATTGAGAAGATCATGAAGATCTTTCATTTCCATGGTGGAATGTAAATTTGAGTAAAAAAAAATCAAGTTCTTTATTTGCTTACTTAGTGAGCACTTATAACAATTTCCACTGAGATCCATAGTCCAACAAGTGGGTGCAATCCACCATTAGCCCCGTTTGAAATCTTAGACTTCCTATACAATATTTGATTAAAAGTGCACTCCCAGAATTTTGGTACAAGCTGCGTAAAAAAAAAAAAAAAACGAATACAGTTGACATTTGAGATGCAGCCACCCTTTTGGAAAGACAGTGTTTCACTGAAACGTATATTAAAGAAAGTTTGTGTGTTTTTTCCACATTCATTGAGGAACACAGGAAGTGACAGGTTACACTGCTGTCTTCATGAGGATTGGACACTGGCAAACAGAAAAATAGTAGCTCAGGATAAACCTTCCTACTACCAGCATGCTTCAGTTAGGGCCACTGTCCTAGAAGTATGAACCTGTTTGTTCAGCTCTGCAAACCTAGTTTCAGCTAGATTTTTATTTATTTTTTCCTTCAATTGCATTTTTTTTTTTTTTGTTGATTTTCTGCAAATGAGGAAATCCAAACCATAAGTAAGACAGGGTAGCCGAAGTGGACCACGTAGAGCCCCACCACAGTAAGTCATAGCATATTGGGCAGTAGAGATATAAAGCAGTTGCAGTCTTAGTCTAACACTCATACTTGCACACATGCACACAATCAGTCTTGCCTCACTGCCACCCACACCCCCAACCAGATCCAAAACACACCAAACCAACCGCCCCGTCACCAATCCACAGACGTACCAGTTCAACTTGTAAAATAGCCCGCTATGGCTGGGTGGGGTGTCTTGCCAAAAGAAATTTGCAAAATGAAGCCAGAGTTGCCAAATCTTGGTAAACTTTTTCGGACAGGCCCTTCACTTATACATGCGTTTAAAGATGGGTATAACCTTATTCACCATACGATACAACATTTGAATATCCGAAACAGAGGCACTCTACCATTGTAACAGAATTAATTTCCTAGCGTAGAACAAAACTGGTTATATTCGAGTTCGAGCATGGATCTTGGGTATGAAGTCATTAAGCACTCCCAGCAGCCCGACCTCCGGTGTGTGAGGAATGGGTAAATGTAAGGTGTCCTTAAAGAAAACAAGTCCTTCCAAAATGTTGATGGAGCAGGACAAGACCAAAACATCAACTGTGGGTATGGAGTTGGGTGTATGGGATGTACTGTGTTTTATTTTGTTTGTTTATTTTTATTTTTTTATGGTTGAACTGGATGGACTTGTGTCTTTTTTCAACCTGACTAACTATGTAACTATGTAACCGGCTTCAGTGAAACCACACCTAGAGCAAGAGGCAGCAGAATCGAATCCCATGTGGGCCAGCCTGGCAGGAGTATAGTGCAACCGGTGTATGAATTTAAATTGTACATACTGATCATTAGACCCAATAAGATCAAGGAACCAGACCTCCGAGGGTTCCTCCCACCCCTCCTCAGACAGCCCGAAATGTCCACTTTTCATTTCCACTGAGCAATCTGGAAGGGCTTGACCCCCAGAGACTGCAGGCGGGAATAATTAGTCGTAACCAGCTTTTCAATATCCGGATACAAGATTGGCACCTCTAAAGGTGATTCAGTGAGCTCCTGGGTCAGACCATCAAATTGTGCCCGAACGGCATGGCGTAATAATAGATACTTGTATAAAAATGTATCCATTACACCACACTGTACCTTTTTTAAATCCTCAAAGGAGATAAACTTATCGTTAACAAAGATGTGGGAGGCGTGTGTAACCCCCAGTCGAGTCCACCAGAGTCTGGGTGACCCAGAAGATCATAGAAGTTGGGGTTTTGCCACAGGGGACCATTGGGAGACATCCTATCCAAATTCGTGAGCACCCAGTTACCCTCATGCCAAGCTAACCAGCTTATTTACAAAAATTAGGTTTACTGGTAGTCCCGGGCTGGCCTACAGTTTTTTATTTGCCAGTGTCCACTCTTCCCTTTAAGCTGCATTTTTCCATTAATTCTTGTTGTGCTATAATGGCCATCTTGGCAGAGGCAGGGTTCTGCTTCATCATGTAAAAGTCTTCAGCTAGGAGAAAAGTGAACAGTACAGTAATGCCAAATTTTACTCAAAATGTTGTGAGATTAGCAGTCAGAAGCAGCAGTGATTTTGATTTTTCCCTGCAGATATACAGGTATGAGAGTGTGGACACAGGAAAGTTTTTAAAAGACATGTATGGACTTTCAAACATTTATACTCACCTAGGTTGATTTAGCATTGATCCGATGCTACATCTGTTCGCTGTCGTTTCTGCCTTGAGAATCGAGTGATCGAACACCGTTTATTGCTCAGTTCTCCCTTTCCCTTCTGCGCTCACTGGAGCACTAGGCTGTTAAGGGGGCAGGAGTGGGTGCCAGTCCAGGCATCTGAGTGGATCCTGTCTAAATGGAGCCTGGATTGGCTGAGTGACATTGGCCAACAGCGGCCTTTAGCCCGTTGTTGGCTGAAAATGGGTCCCAGGAGTGAAAATGGGTCCCAGGAGTGCAGTATAAAGTGCACTCCTGGGACCTGCAAGAGAACTTTGACCAAAATAGTTTTGGCCATACTTCTCTTTTTTTTTTTTTTTTTAAGTGAATGTAAACCCTCTCTTATACCCAGTGAAGTTACCAGCCTCTGATACACAGAGATTAAACAAATCTCCCAACATACGTTTTTTACATGTACATCTGCTGTCTTCAGCTTTCTAGACTTTTTAAAAAGTGCACATAATGTTAAAAAAACTTCTTCCATTTTCAGCAGTGGGAGGGGAGTTATGACATGCACTGTGTGTGAGGCAGAGGAAGAAAATTGCAGAGATGTGCTGTGAATAGACAAGCTCTATACTTATCTGTCTCTAACTTGGCTTCCCGACACAAATTTTCAGCTGCTTTTATCTCCTGTGTCGGAGAACGTATCATGCAAATAACAGAGGAATGGAGCAGCAGAAAGACACAGGACTTAGGGCTTTGGAGAGAAATGAGTAAACACTACAGATAGATGTGCCCAGAGCAGATTTCATGAATGGGGTTTACATCCACTTTAAGTATTATAAAATGCTATGTACTGCTGTTTAGGGTATACTTTTTCAGAGTAATGCTTAGAAACAATTAAGATTTGTAAATGTTCCCTATAACATTGCAAATGTTGTTTTTATTTATTTTTGGTTCAGATCCTCTAAATGATATAGCTGTGATCTTAGATCATCTACTGTACATTTTAGAAATGCTTAAAATCACATATTTTTGTGATGGATTTATCTTATAATGCATTATAGATTCAAAAATGTCTGTTAAATATTTTTTTATGCACTTGATAGTGATTTCTTTATTTTGTTTATATCCTAGTCATGTCCTTTCCTGCAGAAGGTGTAGAATCTGCCATCAAAAATAACATTGAAGACGTGCGCTTGTATCTGGATGCCAAGCATCCTGGGAGTTATGCCGTTTATAACCTAAGTTTAAGGAAGTACAGACCTGCCAGGTTCCATAACAGAGTAAGAATATCTATTGGTGAATAACCTTGAAAGATACAAAATGTGTGTATTGATAAGAGAGCTATAGCTAACTGACTGCTGGAGATGATCTGTACAGATTGATTTTTGTACTCTTTACTTTAACCAATTCAGCCCCGGACCATTTTGTTGCTAAATTACTGGGCCACTTTTTGCAATTTGTGCGCTGGTTGGCAAGTGGGTAAATAGTGTGGTTGAGTAAAACTGTGGCCCAAACAATTTTTTATGAAGTGGTGCGTCTGTCAGTGCCGTATATAAAACTGTAGTAGCATCAGCTACATACTGTATGCAGCAATGTGTGCCAGTAGCATTTTGGGAGAAATTGAGCTGTGCTTCTGTCATTTTACAGGAATCCTTGGTTTCTTATGAATGAAATCAAGATGTCGTCCTATCATGTCTACTGATTAATGGCCCACAGCAAAGCCAAGCCGGTCTATTCTTTTATGTACAATATTATTTTCCTTTGTAATATCGGTCTCTTATGCAGAATACTTATTGATTTCCATTAGTTATTGTCTTTTTACTACATTTTGTTGACCACAAATCTGGCATTTACCGACACAAGTTTTGGATCCTATATTTGTATGGGATGCATCCTGTATTCTAAAAATGTGTTGCAAGTGAATGAAATTATGATGTTTGTCTGCCTCTCCACCTATCGGAGAAAGCCTTGTATGCATTTATAAAAATACAAGCCTTCCTCTGAAGGGCTGAGAAGTTCTCGACTCGGCAGCCAATAAAGTCTCCCGAGACACTTCCTGAACACAACACAGTGCTGCGTACTGTATGTAACTGATGCTGCTATAGTATGATACAGTGCTGACTGCAGTCACGTCACCTAGGAAATATTTTATTTATATTTTATTTTATTTAATTATTTAAAGTACAATTTACCCTGGACTTGGGCTTCAAAGTGATCTAGTAACGGCCTTAAAAATGTGTAAAGCTGCAGTATACACAACTAAAATGTTAAACCCCAAATTGTAAAAAAAAAAGTGTGTGTGTATATGCAGTAAAGCATGCTTGTTATACTCGCTGTGGACCTAAGGGGTTAATCCTGCGCATTGTCCAAAAAGTCTGTTTTGATTTAGTGTTCTTGGATCCTCCTCCTCTTCCACTGTCCCTATTCCATCTCCAATCTGCATATGCTTAGCTTGGTGTGTTTTGCCAAGGCTTATTTGGTGCTTATACAGTGCATTCATACAGTATTCAGGCCCCCTTCATACTTTTTAAGTGGTTGTTAAGCCACTTGGTGGTGTTGCTACAATCCCCTCTGTTATAATAAATGCTGTGCCCCAGTGTATGTGTTTTGCAAAAAAAAAATGCAGATTAAATGCATTATTTCTCTTTTCGTCCATGGACGGAAACGGCTCCTTAAATCTTGACAAGTGGGTCATGTTCCGTCTATTAGGAGAGGACTAGGCAGACATGTTGGTTATCTTTAAACATGTAACTTTAACAGAGTTGAACAGCCCCGCCCAGGGGGCGGTCTCTCCAGTCATAACCCCTCACCCTGCAGCATGCAGCTCAGTTTTTTTCTGTTTCTGTGATTCTTCTATCAACTGCCGGCTGGGCGACATGCTGGATATTATAGATCCTTGTAGTCCACCCCCAGTCTCGCCATCGAGCATGAGCAGACCTTGGCTGGGTCGGGGTCAACATATGACTGGGATGCTGCTGTCTCACTCACAGTGGACCGGGCCGACAGCTACTCCATTCCACTCGGTTGTAGATCTGTCAGGGACGCGCCAGCAAGTCCACACAAGGATGGGTAAGTATGGTTCCTCCTGCCTCTGCGAGATGAAACAGCTGGGCATTCCCGGGTTTAGGGGTTCTCCTGTCCTCCCTTTCCCCTCCTGCCCTAGGGCTCGCTGCGATCGGGGTGTACCTGTGGGGGGATTCCGGGTCCCTGTGGGGTGCTGGGGCCCGCTTTCTGTGAGGGGGGGACTGTCTCTGCATGGCCTTCTCGTCCACATCGCAGGGCTCAGGCGCCATTTTTTGCAGCGCAGACGCCATTTTTAGTGTGCCTGTTTTCTCTATTGAAATTGCCATTGGCGGGCATTTTGGCATGGCCGCCCTGTTGCGCAGGTCGGTATTGCAGGCAGCCATTTTCTTGTGGTCTACGCCCTTTTCCCAGAGGTGTCCGGCGGCCATTTTGGAGTGGGTTTTGGCCTCTAGCACTGGCTTTCTGAACGGCGCGCAGCTCATTCACCTCAGTTTTTTCCTCTCACACACGTTGTGTATAGAAGGAAGGCAGGCAGCGGTGCTGAGCGGTCTCCCTCTGGGTGGTGAGTCCCCTGGGTAACCCCCCCTCCCCCCGGTCATTGCAGCAAGGAGGGTGGACCTCCTTGAAGTGTTTTTCACTTAGTCCATAAGGGATGTCAGTGGGTGATTATGGAGTCAGTATCTGGCCTTTTTTCCCCTAAATTGAAAGAGGCAGCAAACGGTGCACCTGCAGTTCCCATGGATACACTGTCGGCAGTCCTGGAGTCATTTGTTGCCAGGATGAAAGCGGCGTAAGGGGGGTAAAAAGCACCCCCTCCCCCCACCATCTTCTGGGGAATGCTCTGACTCAGATTTGGGCCTGGCTGTGCGGTTCATGGCCCAAGTTCTGGTTTGTAAGAAGATGCGGACCAGGACCCCTCATCCGAGTCAGTGCACTTATTGATGCTGTGAGGGACTCTCTCTCAAGCTGGAGGATGCAGTTGGGACTTCTACTGAGGGGTCTGTCTCCTTTAGGTCACACGAATTTAACCGCTCTGTGAAAGTTTTTCCTTACGTTACTTTTTTTGATAAGTTCATAGATAAGGAATGGGAACGGCCGCAGAAGTCCTTTGTGGTCCCTAAGCGCATGACGGTCTGTTATTTTTTTGAGGCGAGCCTTTTGAAAAAATGGGCGTCTCCGGTCGGGGACCCCCGGTCTCTCGGCTAAATAAGGTAACCATTCTCCTGGTAGAGGGGACCCCTACCTTTTAAGGACCCTACTAATAGGAAGTCCAAAGCTGTGACCCGTTCATGTTTACCATGCTGGGGTCTGCGTTGCGGTCTATTTTGGATGCAACTTTGGTGTCTCAAACGCTTACTGGATGGGCAAAGATTTTGCACCAGACAATGGAGGAGCATCCGCTCCTCCCTGAGTGTGTGAGGCTTTCCGACCAGTTGGTACAGGGTCTTGTAAATGTCTGTGCCACTTTGGATGCAACTCCCTTGATCTCCAGAGCCTCTGTATCGGCGGTGGTATTACGCCGCCTGATTTGGCTGAAATGCTGGTCCGCTGACCAAGTGCCCAAAAAAGCTCTAGCAGATTTGCCCTTCGAGAGCACACTTCTCCCTCAGTCCTAAGGGGAAGGAGCCGCGCCGTAAGCCGGGGCCCTCATATTCCGCGCAGAAGTGGTATTTTCGATGGTCGGGGTCAGTCGGCAGATCCTCCCAGACTGACATAGCGCCAGCTGGGGGACAGAAGCGTCCCTGGGTGCGCAGGTCAAACAAGCCGACTACCAAGCCTGCTACCACATGAAGTTTTGCCCCCGCCCGACTCAAGGGAGAGGGGGATGGCTTTGTGGGTTTGAAGCTCAGTGGACCTCCCTGCTCTCCGACCAGTGCGTCTGCGAGGTGGTAACTTTGGGGTACAAGATCGAGTTTCTTTCTTTATCGTACATCACGGGACACAGAGCGGCAATCCATTACTATGTGGGTTATAGAGTCTACCTTCAGGTGTGGACACTGGTGTAATTAACTACACAGGAAGTTCCCTCCCTATATAACCCCTCCCATACTGGGAGCTCCTCAGTTTTTTCATCAGTGTCTAAGGTGTTGGTCACGAATGAACATGTGCTCTTAGGAGCTCCACTGGAGGGATCCATGCTGAATGTAAAAAACCTCCATAAATCCGGATCCGTCCAAGGTGCTTCATAGCCAAAGTGGACGGTACCCGGGCCTCGGTACGAAGAACGAGGTTTAGCCTATAATGCCTCTCTCCGGAGGGCTGGATCCTGGGTTCCAGAACTTTGTGCCTTCCAAGGACCAAATGTTTTTTCTGCTGCCAGGATGCTATATAGGTCCAGGGGAGTTGGTGTTCCTGCCATGGACCCCGGTCCCTGAAGGTCTAGGACAATACCCACGGTGAAGGGGGAAGATTGAGCCTCTTGCTTGGCAATACCCTGCAGCGTGGAGAAGGTAAGAGGAGGGCCTACGGTACTTGGTTCGACAGTAGGTCCTCCGTGGGGGACTTGGGTCTCGCCTATATTATGCTTCTATGCATGGGCAATGTAAACCACTATGTCTTCTGAGACAGGATGGCTCAGGGCACCCATATACCTCCCCTAGCCGGCATGCAGCCTGGCCCACCATGTCTGTTAGACAGGATGGCTGCAATACCTATATATCTCCCCTTGAAGGGGCCGGTACGTAAAAAAAAAAAAAAAAAAATATGCCCTTAATCCTATACAAAGGATTGTCTTCCGTGAGTAGCTGCAAGTCTTATCTGTGTTTCCACTACTATGGGCAGTAGAAGACATGCCTGATGTTTTTGCTTACCATGCTTTCCAAAAACGGAAGCTTAAGTGTTAGCTGATCTATTGTGTCCCACTTCCTCCGCTTCAGGCTCTACCATGTTGCACGTGCTCACCGGCTTAGTGCAGTCGCAGAGAAGGCTCTTCAAAGGGCCCGGACGTCAGAGCTCTGTAAAGCTAGGGGGACACAAACGTAAGCACCTTGTGTGAGTTGGATACAGATTCATCTAAGACGCCTACTCGCATCTAGCTGTGCAGATTAGCAGGCATTGTGTCAGACTAAATTCAGCTATTTGATGCACCTGGGTTAAGTGCCTCTGCTTATAGGTTAGGACTTGGTCTCCCCATTGAATAAGGTCAGGGGTAGGAATATAAAGAGGGATCGCCACCTGAACCTGGTGGACCCTTATTCTCCTCTGTAGAGACTTAAACAGCTCATAGATTGAGCCATCAGACCTGTCAAGCAATGCAGCCTTCCCCCAACATTGCAATCACTCTGCATGTGTTTTGTGTTTTGCAAGAAAAAAAAAAGGGGGGGGTGTCCCCCTTTTCCTGCTTTAATCCTGAAACAAAGGGATTAGAAGGCTTGGGGATAAAAGCTTCACTGTCAGAGGACAGGAGACAGGAGCTGCAGCCTAACAAGGAGAAGCTATCAAAAGCCCTACAGGTTCTGATTACACCTCTATCTTCTCCTTGGAGTGTAAAGAGAGGTTTTCCTATAGGTGGCTAGTAAGACCTCCATATAATCCTCAGCCTGGTGTCGGCTTCAGGCTAACCAAATGCATCGGAGGGATGCACAGTTGCGGACACACATTGCTAATGTCTCTTAATTGAGGAAACGCACATCTGCAGAGGATAACTTCCTCTTTACCAGTCCGCATGTTGCATAACATACATGAGTTTGGAATGCATGTGGGATAAAAACAAGTAACAGAGCAGAATCTATTGTGGATCGCATAAACATACATGTTTCTGTCTATATGGTGCTGCATGTTTCCACAAAAGAGGTTGCATAAAAGATGCTTGTATGCATAAAAATGCTGAATCGCATAAAGACGTTTGTAGGCATAAAAATGCTGATGATTACCTGATCACCCAAGTCCTTGTTTCCCCCAAGGATGTTTGGTTACACAGAAGAGGTTTGTTTCCACAGAAAGGCCTAAAATCGCATAAAGTTGCTTGGATGCAAAAAAGATGCTGGATCACACATGGTTACCTGATCATCAGCGTCCTGGATTACCCAAGGATGTTTGGTCACACAAATAGGCTTGTTTCCACAAAAGTACCTAAAGTCGCATAAAGATGCTTGTATGCATAAAAATGCTGAATCGCATAAAGGATGCTTGTATGCATAAAAGGGTTGAATCACACAGGATTACATGATCACCCAAGTCCTTGATTCCCCAAGGATATTTGGTCACGCAAAGAGGCTTGTTCCCACAGAAATGCCTAGAATCGCATAAAGAGGCCTGAAGGCATAAAAATGCTGAATCACACAGGATTACATGATCACCCAAGTCCTTGATTCCCCAAGGACATTTGGTCACGCAAAGAGGCTTGTTCCCACAGAAATGCCTAGAATCGCATAAAGAGGCCTGAAGGCATAAAAAGGCTGAATCACACAGGATTACCCGATCACCCAAGTCCTGGATTACTCAAGGCCTAAAGGGAATCGCTTAAAGATGCTTGAATGCAAAAAGAAGCTGGATCACACATGGTTGTTGGATCAACAGAGTCCTGGATTACCCAGGGATACTTGATCACATAGAGAGGCTTGTTTCACAGAAATGCCTAAAGTCGCATTAAGATGCTTGGGTGCATAAGGATGCTGGAACGCACAGGGGTGCTTGGTCACACAAGGGTTCTTGTCCGCACAGTAGTGCTTAAAATGCATAAGATGTTGATCGCATGGAAGATGCTGAATCGCATGCATGGTTACTTTAATGTTGCACATGGTGGCTTAATTAAGCAATACAGGATGCCTTGTGTTTGCATAGAGATACGTGTCTGCATGGGTTCATGTTGCACATTGTTGCATAACACGTTTATAGCACATGCTTGCTTGCTTGCAAAGATGCTCGTTCCAGAACACACATGCTATATGCATGTTTGGCGTGAGACATATTTATATAATTTCATGCTTCCATGAACACACACTGCCATGTACACGCGCTTCCATTGAGGCATATGGCTTTAACACTTGCCACATACACATATGGGGAGCCAGTTGCATATGTGTTTATTTACTTGGGACTGCAGAGGTTGTCTGCGTTTCGCAGGGGAACAGCACTGTCTCCAGTTGGTGGTCTTGCCCTTTTGGGTTAGCCTCCGTGTCCTGGTTGTTGGCCGGGGCGCTAGGGCCCGCCTCTAGCAGGTCTGTAGGCCCAGGGTATAGCAGTAATGGCATACCGAAGCAGACTCCTGCTGATGGATCAGTCAGCAGCATGGCTGGACCTAAGGGTGTCCAGCATGGTCAGGTATCTGGATCTCCTGGGTTAGGATTCCAGTCTAAAGATACATTCTTCATTGACAAGCTGGGTATGTTTTGCACCAGGAGAGTCCTTTTGGCCTAAGACAAGACCATCGCTATGAGAAAGCTGGTCTAGGTGGTTACGGCAAGGAACAGTTCCTTACTTTTTGCCTTCTGCTTAAGGCACTAGGGAAGATGCTGGTTTCATTCAAGACAGTTCCCTATACTTTTATTCAGGACTGTTATAAACAGTATTGTGTTGGCCTAGAAGGAGTGGATCTTGACCTAGCATTATCCAAAGAACCCGGTCC
Source organism: Rana kukunoris (assembly GCA_029574335.1). Lineage (NCBI taxonomy): Eukaryota > Metazoa > Chordata > Amphibia > Anura > Ranidae > Rana > Rana kukunoris. The sequence goes on from CM056049.1 coordinate 392,179,921, forward strand.
CAGAGATATGCTGGAATTCCTCTTGGTGGTTCTTAACTAAAGGGTTTGCCAGGTCAGGAAGAGACCTTGGCCCAGGGGAAGTAGTCGAGGTCCAAGGGAGCCTTATCGGTCAGCTAGAGCTACCGATGGAGCATCTGGCTTAGGGGCCTGAACGTTCAGGTGGCTGGTTGGTTCGGTCAGAGTTCAATCAGACTATACCATATTAAGTGATTTACTTCATTTACCAAGGAGGAGCTTGTGCCTTGCCTATTGACATTCGTCATTTCATGAAATGCAGAATTGGCAGGCGATTCGCTGTAGCCGTCAACAAGTGTCTCCGGGAGAATGACCTCTACACCCCGACTGTTTTCCTGACCAAGGGCCACAGAAATAGTACCCTGTACATAAGATGTATTGGCGTCCAGGCTCAACAAGAAATTGAACAGCTTGAGGTCAAGGACAAGGGATCCACCCGCATGCGGGGCAGATGTGTTAGTAATCTGGTGGGACCAGTGGTCACTGGTTATGTCTCTCCCCCCCCCAGTGCCGCGGCGTTTGTGGCTTCTATGCAACATTAGAGGATGGCGGAAGCTGGCCTGATTACTCCGGCATAGCCCTGACGACCTTTTCTGTGCAGGGACAGTAGGGGTGGTAGTAGAGGACCCACGGTCCCTTACATCTTGTCCAGGCCTACTTCGAAAGGGGGTATTACATCCTGTCGTGCAACAGGTGAATTAATGGTCTGGCTATTTTAGCCCACATTCTTCAGGATCAGGGTTTTTAGAATCGACGGCACTTCCTTGATTCATACAGGAAGGCTGGCCTCCAGGACCAGATATCCCAGGATTGGGAGAGCCCATGTTCCTGGTATGAAACAGGTGGTGGCATCCTTGGAAGTTTGTCAAAGATAAAATTCCTTCCTTCCTGCATTTGGAAAGGAGACGGAGCTAGCCTTAAGTTACATCAAGGATCCGATCTCGGCCTTGCCTCCAAAGGTCGCTTGCTTCACACTTTGTTCCGAGCCATTATACAAGGGGTGACGCGCATAAGTCCACCAGTTTAGTCGCCCTTGTGCTCGGAGGATTGGCTCTAGTTTTGTTGGCTTACAGGGTCAGCTCCGTGGGCCGATGCACCATATTTCCCTTCAGCCTTTAACAAAGGAATTGGTGTTCTTGGTTGTGGTAGCCTCCAAGAGAGTTTCAGTATTGGCAACCTCTTGGTATAAAACCATACTTATTCTTACAAGTAGGGTGATGTTAATCCTCACCCAGCCTTATTTACTAGAAGGATCTAGTGTTCATTTGAATCTAGATATTCTTACCTTCCCCTTTTTCAAAACCTTGTTTTCGGAAGGAAAGGTTATTGCTTTCTCTCAGTAGAGATGAGAGCAGTTAAATATCTATCTGAAGGTTCAGATATAGAAAGCTGAAGTTTTTTGTGCTGCCTGAAGACCCTAGATGTGGGCAGGCAGTGTTCAGTTCAGCTATTAAAATGGTTACACTCTCTCTCCTTTGGAGTAGAAGGGTCAAGGCCTATCTGAAGCGGCTGCTCGGATACGGAAAGCTGATGTTGTTGTTGCGCTACCAGGAGGCCCCAGGAAGGGGCAGGCAGTGCCTAAAATCAACTGTTTTCAAGATTGATTCATCAGGGTATTATTCAGGCTTGTGGTTCGGAGAGTGGGACTCCCCCTGTTTCTTGGGGGGGTGCTCCGTACCAGGATAGTAAGCACTTTATGCGCGATGCTTTACCGAGCCTTTATGACGCAGATTTTCAGGGCTGCAACTTGGCGTCTGTGCTTAGGTTCACTGATTCTTGTCAGATGTACATAGGAGGGCAAAAGGATGCAGCTTTTTGGCGCAGTATGCATTTGGCAGCATTATAGATCCTCACATCTGATGGCGGCTTGCATTGTTTGTGTCTCCCTCCCCTCAGTAAGCATTGCTTTCGGACATCCCACATAGTAATGGATTGCCGCTCTGTGTCCCGTGATGTACGATAAAGAAAATAGGATTTTTTATGACAGCTTACCTGTAAAATCCTTTTCTTGGAGTACATCACGGGACACAGAGCTCCCGCCCCTCTTGTTTGGGGATATTGGGACACTTATTTCTTTGCTACAAAAACTGAGGAGCTCCCAGTATGGGAGGGGTTATATAGGGAGGGAACTTCCTGTGTAGTTAATTACACCAGTGTCCACACCTGAAGGTAGACTCTATAACCCACATAGTAATTGATTGCCGCTCTGTGTCCCGTGATGTACTCCAAGAAAAGGATTTTACAGGTAAGCTGTCATAAAAAATCCTATTTTCTTGTCCACCAGATTCTTTCTCTCATTTTCCCCTCCTTCTGGCTCATCGGGCTGCTTTAATGGGCACAGTACAAGATTTGCTTAGGTGCGGGGTAATTTTATCTGTGCCACTGGAGGAAAGGTTTTAGGGATTCTATTTGAATCTGTTTGGTGTCTGCCGATCTTGGACCTCAAGGCCCTCAATGCCTTTGTGAGGGTGCAAAAGTTCAGGATGGAATCCATTCGTTCGGTGGTTGCTGCGCTCCACCCGGGGGACTTTCTGGCGTCCCTGGACATCAAGGACGCATACTTGCATGTCCCCATCTGCGCCGGGCATCAGCATCGGAGGTTTCTGCGCTTTGCGAACGGTGAAGACCCCTATCACTTTGTGGCTCTTCCCTTTGGCCTAGCGTCGGCGCCAAGAGTGTTCACCAAGGTGCTCAACCAAAATCAGGCTTTGCTAAGACAAGCAAGGCATTGCTGTCATGGGCTACTTAGACGATCTTCTTCTGAGAGCTGCTTCTGGCTCAGAATTAGAGGAGGATGGGTCTATAGCCTGTCGGTCCCTCCGGGAATTTTGGTTGGGTTCTGAACATTCAGAAGTCGGTCTTGGTACCGACTCATCGTCTGGAGTACCTAAGGTTGACCCTGGACTTCTCGGACGCAAAAGGTCTTTCTTCCTTCGGAGAAGTTGCATACATGCGAGTTCCGGGCCTCATAGTGGCCTCCGAGGCAGTACCGTATGCCCAATTCCACACTCAAGTCTTGCAGAAGGAGATCCTCTCAAAATGGACAGATCTCTATTGTCTCTGGAGCGCCTGGTCAGGGCTTCCCTGAGTTGGTGGCTGAGATCCCTGGCTCTTCTTTCAGGGAAGTCGTTCCTTCCTTTCCATGGGACTGTGATCACGATGGACGCCAGCCTCACAAGTTGGGGGGGGGGGGTCTGGGGGGTCCAGTCGGCCCAGGGTCGCTGGTCTCCGGACGAATTTCGCCTGCCGATCAATGTAGTAGAACTTCGAGCGATCAGGCTATGCCTCTCCTCGTGGTTGCAGAGGGTCCTTCTTTTTTAGGATCCTGTGTGACAACGCCGCGGCGGTAGTTTATGTCAACCTTTAGGGGGGAACAAGGAGCTTGGCTGTGGCATCGGAGGTCGCTCACATCCTGCGGTGGGAGGAAAGGAGCGTGCCGGCTCGGTCAGCCGTTTACATTCCGGGTGTAGAAAACGAGCGTGCGGACTACCCAAGTCGCCAGATGCTGGATCAGGGGGAATGGTCGTTGGATCCTTTGCCAGAGGTGGGGCACACCGGACGTGGATCTCCTGGCTTCTCGACTCAATCGCAAGTTGTCGAGGTTCATGGCCAGGTCCAGAGATTCTTGGGCGGACGCGTTGGTGGCCCTGTGGGGTCCTTATCGGCTAATTTATGCCTTTCCCCTACTGAAGTTGCTTCCTCGTCTGCTACACAGAGTGGAGGGTATCCCGGTGATTCTAATCACTCCAGATTGGCCCCGGCGTCTCTGGTATGCTGACCTCTTGTGTCTGGTGGCAGATGCACCCTGGCGGCTGCCAATGAGGCAGGACCTTTTGTCTCAAGGTCCCATACTTCATCCTGCTTTACAGTCGCTGGCTTTAACGGCATTACTATTGAAAGCCAGGTGCTTAGGGACCGAGGTCTGTCGTATTCGGTCATTTCAACCATGCTAAGGGCACGGAAGTCGTCTTCGCAGATCTACCATCACACTTGGAAGGCCTACATCTCCTTGTGTGAGGGGATGGAGTGGCGTCCACGGATGTACTCGGTTTCCAGGGTCCTGCTGTTTTTACAGCATGGAGTGGATCAGAAACTTGACTTAAGCACCATTTAGGGGTCAGATTTCAGCCTTGGCTGATTACTTCCAACCACCCTTGGCGACCCACTCGCTGGTAGGTACTTTTGTGCAGGGGGTTCTACATGTGCTTCTCACGATTAGACCACCGCTTCCTCCGTGGGATTTGAATCTGGTGCTTTCGGCTCTTCAGGGGCCTCCTTTTGAGAACATCAGAGATCTTTTCTTCCAAAGGTAGTTTCAGCTTTTTGAACGATGACATTGTACTTCCGTCCTTGTGTTCTCGATCGTCGCATCCCAAAGAGGCTGCGCTACATACCTTGGATGTGGTACGTGCTTTGTGGGTGTACCTGTCTGCCACGGCTTCGTTCCAGAGGTCCGACATTTGTAGCGGTATCTGGTCTGCAGAAGGGCCTGGCGTTCCTTTTCTCTGTCGTCCATGGACGGACACAGCACTCGCCCCTCCTTTTTTAAGTTTGTACTGCTTTTTGACAAACTGAGCTGCATGCTGCAGGGTGAGGGGTTATGATCGGAGGGACCACCCCTGGGCGGGGCTGTTCAACAAGTAACATGTTTTAAGATAATTAACATGTTCTCCTATGAACAGGTACATAACCCAGATGTCAAGATTTAAGGAGTTGTGTCTGTCCATGGACAAGAGAGAAATGGATTTTTACGGTGAGTACAAAAAAATCCTATTTTTAAAGCCCCCGTCCCCGCGAGCTCACGCAGCAAAGAAAGCGCATACGGAAGTCACGCTCATCTATGTAAATGGTGTTCAAATCGTACGTGAGGTATTGCCACGATCGTCAAAGTGAGAGCAATAATTCTAGCACTAGACCTCCTCATTATCTCTAACCTGGTAACCGTTAATTTTAAAGTGACGCCTATGGAGATTTTTAGGTACCATAGTGTGTCGCCATTTTTGTTTTAAGTACTTGCCGATACCTAGCGCAACTTTTTTGTTACACTTGAGCTGTATACAATGGGGCAAAGCATTGAAAAGATATTTTTACAAATAAAATTTTTTCATTTTCTGCTGCTTTTTTTTTTTTTTTTTATGTGAAACTTATAAATATATGTAAAAATATAAATGAACAGGGCAAACAAAGTATTATCAATAGTTTATAAAATAGAAGTAAATAAAAAACAGCAGGAAAATAATAATTAAATTGAGTAATAAGACTGATTAGCATAAATTAAAGCCCCATACACACCATCAGATTATCTGCAGATTTTTGTCTTCAGATTTACCAAAACCCTGTAGTACAAGGGCCTGCCTGATTGCATACAAATTGAAACTCTTAAGGTTTGACCTTATATTAGATGGTTTTGGTAAATCTGAAGATAAAAATCTTCAGATAATCTGATGGTGTGTATGGGGCTTAAAGGTTAATGTGGGTTAAACAGAAAAATTATTTAATAAAAACCAACAAGATTTTTATTTTTATTTTTACTTGACAAGGTTGCTTGAGGCTGGGTTCACACTACACTACACGACTTTCATCCTACTTTGCTCTGCGACATTTGTCCTACATTGGTCCTACATCCATCCTACTTTCATGAACAGGATACTACTTTGGTCCTACTTTGTGATAGACTGACTTGTTCTTTGACCAATCAAAACAATCCCAGAGTGAAACAAATTCCTTTTACTGGTGCTGTAATCACATGTCAGATGGCAAAAGTTGGATGGTTAGGACAAGGCTCCTACTTTGGTCCTACTTCAATGATATTCAATGGGCTGAATTAGGATCAATGTAGGACCAAAGTAGTACAGGGAGTAGTTTCAAAGTCGGACCGACTTGTGCAGGACCAGTTAAGACAGCTCTCATAGGTAAACATTGATTTTCACACGTCATGCTACATGAGCTCCCAATGTAGGAGCGTTGTCGGAACAAGTGTGAACTCAGCCTTAGGCTGGGTTCACACTTGTCCTACAAACGCTCTTACATTGGGAGCTCATGTCGCATGACGTGTGAAAATCAATGTTTCCCTATGAGAGCTGTCTTAACTGGTCCTACACAAGTCGGTCCGACTTTGAAACTACTCCCTGTACTACTTTGGTCCTACATTGATCCTAATTCAGCCCATTGAATATCATTGAAGTAGGACCAAAGTAGGAGCCTTGTCCTAACCATCCAACTTTTGCCATCTGACATGTGATTACAGCACCAGTAAAAGGAATTTATCTCACTCTGGGATTGTTTTGATTGGTCAAAAACAAGTCAGACTATCACAAAGTCGGATCAAAGTAGTATCCTGTTCATGAAAGTAGGATGGATGTAGGACCAATGTAGGACAGATGTCGCAGAGCAAAGTAGGATGAAAGTAGTACTGCTGTTGTGTAGTATAGTGTGAACCCAGCTTAAAACTGACTTAACATCCCTTCAGGCTGGATTCACACTATACTACACGACAGCAGTACAACTTTTTCATCCTACTTTGCTCTGCGACATTGGTCCTACATTCGTCCTACGTCCATCCGACTTTCATGAACAGGATACTACTTTGAACCGACTTTGTGATAGTCTGACTTGTTCTTTGACCAATCAAAACAGTCCCAGAGTGAGATAAATTCCTTTTACTGCTGCTGTAATCACATGTCGGATGTCTGATAAGGACAAGGCTCCTACTTTGGTCCGACTTCAATGATATTCAATGGGCTGAAGTAGGATGAATGTCGGAGCAAAGTAGCACAGGGTGTGTTTTCAAAGTCAGACAGACTTGTGTCGGATCGGTTAAGACGGCTCTCATAGGGAAACATTGATTTTCACACGTCATGCGACATGAGCTCCCAATGTCGGAACGTTTGTAGGACAAGTGTGAACCCAGCCTTAATCTGTAAATGAATAAACAGATACAATGTTTCTCTTTTATATGTCTCTTTCAGCACTAAGCAATGTTATAAAAACATTAACAGCTGCTTTTTTTGGACAACTGCAAGCGGGGGAACTGCTCTGCAATTTTTACATGAATCGCGGAAATGCTGGCTTAAGATCGTGAGGGATGGGGTCAAATTAAGATTGCAGTCCTTTTAACGATTAATTGTACAGCTTTATTTTGAGTGTGGGTAGCTTTTCTTGATGCACAGAACTACATAATGTAGATGGGGAGGGGAGTGAATTCAGACAACGTCTACAGAAAATAACATTAACCCTGAATGTTCGTGAAAGTGGTGCAAATGATGTGGGATGCAGCAGAAGCTAGTTGCATACATTGGAGAAAGGGGTGTGATGGGTGTATTGCAGTTGGCAAATAGACTGCTAATGAAAGAATCTATTTACCCGAGTGTACTCGTGTAATAATGCTAGGGACCTGTTGGTTTTGCAAGAAAAAGAGGGGAGACTGAATTCCTGCTTTATTTATTTCTAAAATTGGAAACGGAAAGTTACAATTATTTTTTAACCTTTTGTGTGCTGTCAGGCTGGTCACTGAGATCTGAACTGTGCACTTTGCTATGAAAATTTGCAGGTAATGCTGGCAGAATATCGGCTTTTAATATTTATAGAAACAAACATTGAAATCAAGCGCTCGTCAGAAGAAGTGAGGATACTACGATAATAAATTGGGAAGTCTTATATATATATATACACACAAGTAAATAACTAAATGCCTGCATATAAAAGAAAAAGGAACGGGTATAGGGACGTGAAGGGATAACAAGTTCCAGGATTAGTAGGAATCGTTCATATAAAGTAGTTCAGTCCAAAAGGATCACGTTTATATAATAATAGAGGAAATTAAACTGATGCTGAGGGGGCTGCCAGCTTTTCGAGAAGAAGCAAATCTGAAAACATACAAAAAAACAAAGAAAGCGGCGCCCTCTAAGCGTAGCATTAGATTTATTAAAAATTAATAAACAAATAAATTCTTATGAGATGGGTACTCACAAACATGCATAATTTAGGGCGTATCAATACAGTGTCATCCGTGAATTAGATCCCGGGTAGATGAAGTCTGCTGGAAGTGATGAAAGGATGGTAACAATTCTCTTTGCAAGGAAGGCACACGGCAGGTAGTTCCTCCAGCACATACAGGTCACAACCTCTGTGAGGGTCCCTGGATGGTCATCCGACGCTGCTGGACCAGGGAGACGACAGGGAAGCCGTGTAACAGCCGTGTAGCGGCAGGGAAACGCAACCTTGGAACGCACAAACGTTAGAGCCTGACGAAGAGGCACGCATGCCTCGAACGCGTGCACCGCCCCGTGACCTATCCCGGAAGTGACGTTCCGCTGTTTTGCGTTCCACGGCTGCGTTCCCCTGCCGCTACACGGCTGTTACACGGCTTCCCTGTCGTCTCCCTGGTCCAGCAGCGTCGGATGACCATCCAGGGACCCTCACAGAGGTTGTGACCTGTATGTGCTGGAGGAACTACCTGCCGTGTGCCTTCCTTGCAAAGAGAATTGTTACCATCCTTTCATCACTTCCAGCAGACTTCATCTACCCGGGATCCCATTCACGGATGACACTGTATTGATACGCCCTAAATTATGCATGTTTGTGAGTACCCATCTCATAGGAATTTATTTGTTCATTTTTAATAAATCTAATGCTACGCTTAGAGGGCGCCGCTTTCTTTGTTTTTTTTGTTTTTTTTTAAATATTTATAGGACTGTATTTTCCTCACAGGTGTCTGAATGTGGTTGGTCTGGAAGACGTGCTCCAAATCTCATGAACCTTTACAGCATCTGTAAAAATATGCATTTATGGCTGAAACAGGATCAGAAGAATGTTTGCATTGTACACTGCCTTGTAAGTAAACTTTATAATAATTTTTTTCTCAAGTTTGTTTCATATCTGTTTTCCTTATGTTACATTTCATCTCCTAAATATGGGTAAATTAAACCCTGTTACTATGTAAGTTTGCAATGGTGTGTGTTTGTTTAAATGTTTGTTTTACCGCTTGTTGATTATCATCAGACTATGCAGCAATGATTTTAATCTGACAAAGATTGCAAATGTTGATGCTTAGTTTTTTATGAATTATGTTACTTTTAACATGTGCTTACATTGTAGGATGGAAGAGCTGCATCTGCTGTGGTGGTATGTTCTTTCTTATGCTTCTGCCGCCTGTTTTCCACTGCTGAAGCTGCTGTCTATATGTTCAGTATGAAGAGATGTCCACCTGGCATATGGCCTTCTTATAAAAGGTAAGTTTTACATTATCGCTCAGAGGTCTTGCATAACATATACTACTGTATTGATTACTTAAATACCATGTAGACGTTTAGGGCCAGTTCACACTAGTAATTGTACAGGAACACTATGTGTTCCTGTGCTATTCACATAGGGTCCAGTGCGGTGCAGTTTCAGCCCATCCATTTTGAATGCACACAAATCGCACTGCACTGCACCGCACCACACCAAAAGTAGGGCATGCCCTACTTTTGGAAACTCGCTGTAGCTAGATCTAATGGTACTTCTATACCATGCAATTTGGTGCACATTGCATTTGTGACTTGTGACTTGTGTTTGGTGTGACGTTAAGTTAACAATGACACCCACTGTGGATTGCAACTGCAGTGTGTTTGGAAGGCAGTGTGGGAAACGCGCATTGCAACACTACGTTTTGGTGTGAACAAGTCTTCAAAAGACTTTGTCGTCCAAGCACTTTGGTTAAATGCGGTACTGCACACTGCAGAGGCTTGAATCCTGCTGGTTTTGCAAGACAACACTTGCAAACCAAGTAAAAAAAATAATAGCTCGTATTGCGTTAATTGCAATCCGAGCTATTACTCTACTTTATACTTGGTTGCACTATTTTATTTTGCCTAATGCATTATAAAATATGTTAATGTTCTGTTTCCTCAGATTAGAGTAGTTAGAATAACTATTGCTTTTTGGTTACTATAGTAAACTGCAATTTAGTTGATGAAATAAGAGACAAGAAATTTCACTGTTTTTACTTCTGCCTTATTACATTATAGTCAACAATTTCTTCTGCCAGATGAATTCGATGTTTAGATGAATCATTGCTTTAGCATATTCTGGTTGGCCAAAATGTCAAGTCTTTTATGTTTCAGGTATATAGAATACATGTGTGACATGATGGCGGAGGAGCCAATCATTCCTCACAGTAAACCAATTCTTATAAAGTCTATATCTATGACTCCAGTGCCACTGTTCAGCAAACTGCGCAGTGGTTGCCGGCCTTTCTGTGAAGTATATGTTGGAGATGAGAGAGTGGCTACTACCTCCCAGGAATATGATAAAATGAGGCAAGTGTGCATTTCAAACGTATTGTTTTGAATCTAACATGTAACTCTCTACTTATTTGATATTTGTTAGGTGCTTAAATTAACAATTTTTAAAATGGGTTTAATATATTCTGAAATTATTGTATAGAATTAGTTCTAAAAGATTTAATTTGGAAATGGGATTTTTTAAATTTTTGTTTTGTTTACAGTGATTTCAAAACTGAAGATGGCAAAGCTGAAATTCCATTAAATGTTACAGTGCAGGGTGATGTCCTAATAGTCATTTATCATGCCAGATCCACACTGGGTGGAAGACTGCAAGCCAAGGTAATTAACTTTATTTTGAGAAGATTTTCTCCCGTTCCTTATTTGGTACTAAAACATTTTACGATTTGTAAGCAAAATAAGGTAATAATTGCTTAAAAGCAAAGTATGGCCAAAGCTTGGCCGTACATCTCTTATCGATCACAGGTGTGCAGTTTGTTCTGCACTCCTGTGACCCCGTTTTTAGCAGGCTAAAGCCCACTATCGGCTGACATCGTTCACCGACTCTGGGCTGGGAAAAGATTCTGGCTTTATAGTTGGAATTCAACCACATACCTGGATCGGCAGCTGGCTCAGCCTCTTGGCTGCACTGCTGGGAGACAGCCGCTCCCTTTCCTACCCAGCCCAATGCTCCAGTGAGTACTGGAGGAGCAGAGCATAGAGCCGATGACTGATACTCCACATATTTCTGCTCTGAGTGGAGGGGGAGAGCGGAGCAATCAGCCGTGTTTGATTGCTCAGTTCTCACTGCAGAGATGACAGGGGACAGATGCTGCATCCATCTAGGTGACTATAAAGGCCCATACACACGATCTGACTTTTTGAAAACAATTGTCCGACGGACCTGTTTTAGTGGACAATCCGACCGTGTGCACGCTCCATCGAACAAACTTTTTTTCCCTTTTTCATCGGATTAATGTTCGCTGTGAGAACAGAAAACTTTCCCACAACAAATGTCTTGCGTCGCCTAATTTGATCATGTGTACCCAAGTCAATCAAACTAAAGTACAAAGTACAAACACGCATGCTCAGAACTAGGGTTGTCCCGATACCACTTTTTAGGACCGAGTACAAGTACTGATACTTTTTTTCATGTACTCACCGATACCAAATACTGATACTTTTTTAAAATGTCATGTGACAGTTTTCAAACCACAATACAGACTAAGGATATTTTCTTTAGAATTATGAAGAACTCTAACTCAAGACATTATAAAAGAATAAAAATGTTTTATTTGCTTGTCACGCAGGAGTAATAAACTCAAAGAATTTTCACAGAACATGTTGATAAATACAAAAAAAGTATCGGCAGAAGCATCGGGAGCATTTGTGCGAGTACAAGTACTCCCGCAAATACTCTGTATCGATACCGATACTAGTATCGGTATCGGGACAACCCTACTCAGAACCTATGCTAAAGATCAGACAACAATAGCAGAAGTTGCCCAAAGGGTGGCGGTAAAGAGCAGAAAAACCACGTAGTATGTTTATTACGTCACTATGTTTGTGTTTGTTGGGTGAAAATGTTCTGCCGTGTGTATGCATACCAAGTTCACAGCCAACACCCATTCGGAGCAAAATCCACAAAGAAATCAGTTGGATGTCCGCTCATGTGTATGTATGGCGACTAGAAATTGTGTCCTAGCACCTGTGCTTTTGTCAACCACAGTTGCATGCACAATTTGTAATGCCCAATGCCCAGAACATGCAGCTTCGGACTCCGAGTGGGTGGTTTATTTATTTTTGTTTGCAATACTGCAACATATTGGTGTGAAGGGGCTCTTTCCAAACAGTAAACTGGTAGGATGGGAATCTGGCCTCCAAAGTTTTAATATTTGTATAACCTTTCAGCGTTCTTGTATGCAATAAATTATCGCATTGCTTTTAATTATGTACGTTTTGTGTAATGATTTAACTCTGTTTTGAAAATGTTTTTGTTTCAGATGACTTCAATGAAGATGTTCCAGATTCAGTTTCACACAGGCTTTGTTCCTAGAAATGCCACTACTGTGAAGTTTTCAAAGTATGTAGATATGTTTAATTGCTGGGTTTTAGAACTGTGTACCACTTATGTTTTTTATTCAGTCTTTTACGAAGCACATACAATTATTTTCTTTATGTACTATGTCACCTGCCTTGTTAGCGTGGTCACAGACAAAGCCTTCTCTAAACTTGCCCAAATAACTTTTTTTCCCCTTTAAATAAATTTCATGTATAATATTCCAGAAGCTGGCAAAATTTTACTTGTAGTCATATGATCATTAATCCTGTTGTTTAAATATTTCCTACTTTAACTTTTTCCATGTACTGCTGACCTTGCACTTCCCAAACATTTTTTTTTTTTTTACTTCCTGTTTTTCCCCCCGCTGTACCAATAACAGTTGGAATCTGCTGTTTTTATTCTTGAATTATTTTAGTTTATCTGCATTAAACATCAAAAGTTATGACTGAATAAAACAGGAGGAAGACTGGTATCTTAAATTTCTATCTGGGATGTGATATGTCCAATTTTGGTTTCATTTCTATTTTAGGAATTGGGAGATAGAGATATATATATATCTCTGTAATAGTTTTTGTTTCAAAGTTTTTCTGAAATGTATTTTTTGTATGTTTGACCACAACATGTTTAATTTCCATTTGGATTTTACTGTAGGTATGATCTGGATGCCTGTGACATACAAGAAAAGTATCCAGACTTATTTCAAGTAAATCTGGAAGTTGAAGTGTCTTCTAGAGACAAACCGGCAAGTGTCACTCCACCATGGGAAAACCTCAACACCAAGAGATTGACTCCTAAAATACTGTTTTCAAGCCGGGAAGAGCAACAAGAAATCCTATCAAAATTTGGTAAAGGGACATGGGAATAGAGGGTTCTTTAAAACCATATATTCTGAAACATAGAACATTCCTGAACTCTGCTTTTTCAGTGTGACTTGTTTGTTGCTGTGGAACTTTATGTATAGCTAGACATTATATATAACTTGGAAAAAGTAGAAAAGGGTTAAACCCCTGTCAGTTTATTTTTGCTGTCTGTGTCCTGTTAGATTTCCTTCACTTGCTCGCTCAGATATGTAACCGGAAGTGGCTGAAAAGTGAGGGGAATTCCTCAGTTCCAATCCAAATGGTTGTCCTTGTCTCACCTCCCATTTTGGTGACAACTGTAAATTTTTTGATTTCTCATCACTTTCTGTCTTGATGACAAAACAAATAGTGGATGAATCAGCAGAGACACGGATAACTATGAAAGCGTGACCGCATCCCCACTATATCTAGAATTAAGAAAAATACACTTTAAATTTGCTCTTTGTTGAGGATTAGTGAATTGGATAACTGATTTTTAATACGTACTCTGCATGTGAAAGAAGCAGATGTTGAATAAAGATAAGAGTGTGAACAATACAACTTGCTCTTTTAGGAAAACCTGAATTACCCAGACAGCCAGGATCAACTGCACAGTATGAAGCTGACACATGCCCAGCAGAACTTTCTCCAGAGCCACCAAACTCTGATGCGCTAAAGAAGAACTTCTTCCAAACACTTGACTGGCAAGGTAACTAAACAAAAATGTTTTATAGGGTAGTTTGAATATTGTGTTATTTCAAGATATTACTATATGAAGCATGTTTGTTTTGAAGCAGTTTCTTTTGTATTCATTAAGAAATATCAAACTGGGCAAAAGGGAGAAATAAGATAGACGACCAACTGTAAAGTAGGAAAGAAGGGGAGAGAACACAATAATATTTGTGCAGTGTTTTTTTTGCCTTGCTTTATCTTAGACCAGTTTTTTTTTTAACCTTTCTAAGCCTTTAAAACTAAACTAGTAGTTTTTTTTTAATGCAGCAACATCCACACATGTGGGTCACCCAACCTTAGATGCAATTTTTCCTTAACCTTTGCACACTGCTACTGACTAGTATTCTAGTATTTCTCTTCTCCCTCAGTTTCCCTCTCTTTATTTGCCAATGTAACCACAGTGCTGACAGGGGGAGGGGCAAACAAGGATTGTGTGCTGATGCCTGATGTCCTCCTTATCTACCGATTACATCATTGGTTGTCAGGATGCTAGTGGCTGGCCTGTGCGGTGCTCAGTTTAACCACTTCAGCTCCAGGCCTATTTTTCAAACTTGTTTAACCACTTAAGGACCGCCGCATGTACATTTACGTCGGCACAATGGCACCGACAGGCACATCAACGTATATATACCTTGGTGCCTTGGGGGGGATCGGGGGTCCCGATCGGACCCCCCCCCCCCCCGTACATGCGGCGGTCCGCGCGGCTGCAGAGCGATCCGACAAGAGGGGGCC